>OZ012623.1:7626553-7761553 GCA_963942555.1 Aleiodes leptofemur | reverse complement strand
AAACACACACACACACACACACACACACACACATACATACAGACATTTTTTAAAAATGTCATTTCTCGACGTTTTGGAACATTCTGAGTCATATTCCGATGAAATCTCGAGATCGAAAAAAATCGCGTTTACAATGCTTCCATTCGGAAGCAAAAACCAAAAAAAATTAAAAAGTAATATCTTATTTCTCATACAAAGACCAGAAGCAAAACCCCTAATTGAAAACGCAATTATTGTATGTCCAAGTTCTTTAGTAAAAAATTGGAATACTGAAATTTTCAAATGGTTAGGCACCCGTATTAAACCATTAGTAATTGATGGTGGAAGAAAAAGAGATATTGATGAAAAATTAATCAACTTTCTGAACGCGTATAAACCCAATTCTATTAATTCAATTCTAATCATTTCATACGAAACATTACGAAATCATGCAATTGTATTCAAAGAAACAGAAATTGGTTTAATGCTTTGTGATGAAAGCCACAGATTAAAAAATCCAGATAATCGAACGTATCGATCTTTCATGACAGTAGAAACTAAACGACGAATAATTTTAAGTTGTACTCCCATTCAAAATGATCTTATGGAATATTTTGCACTAATAAACTTTGTAAACAAAGACATTCTAGATACACCACAAGAATTTTGTGAAAATGACCAAACTCCCATTGTTCGCGGTCAAGATGCATTAGCTACAATTAATGAAAGAAAAATTTCACAAGAAAAACTAGACCAACTTCTTTCGATTGTAACTAAATGCCTTATTCGACGAACCAATACAATTCTATCGGAGTATTTACCAATGAAATACGAATTGATTATCTGCATTAAGATGACAGAATTACAAACAAATCTTTACAAAGATTTTATTGCCAGTGAAGCTGTACAAAAACAATTGATGAACCATGATGGAACAAAAAGAAAAAATCAAAATCTTGAAATCTAATCAGCAATCACATTACTCAAACAACTGTGTAATCATCCAAATCTTGTACATGGTAAAATTCAAACAAATTCAAATTGTTTAAACAAAACAACAAAATTTGTCACATCAAATTACAACACCAAAGAAATAATCCCAGAAATCTCAGGAAAATTCAAAATTCTAGATACGTTATTGGCTCTGATTGAAACCACAATCAATGACAAAATTGTCCTGATTTCAAATTACACACAAACGTTAAATCTATTTGAGGGATTGTGCAAAAAAAGAGGATATAATTATGTTCGTCTTGATGGATCAGTATCAATTAAAAAACGAGGAGAAATGGTTGAAAAGTTTAATAATCTAACAAGTACAGATTTTGTATTCATGCTCAGTTCAAAAGCTGGAGGTTGTGGTTTAAATTTAATTGGTGCAAATCGTCTAATAATGTTCGATCCAGATTGGAATCCTGCCAATGATGATCAGGCAATGGCAAGGATTTGGAGAGATGGACAAAAAAAACCCTGCTTCATTTACCGATTTCTTTGTACAGGAACCATTGAGGAAAAAATATTCCAAAGACAATTACAAAAAAAAGGACTCAGTGCAATGATAATTGATCAAGAAGACGATATTTGTCGTCATTTTTCATTAACTGATCTTAAAATTTTATTTAAACTTGAAGAGAATACTGTTCCTGATACTCACTCAAAAATGAAATGCAAACGATGTATTGATGGAATGGAAATTGAAGGACCATCAGAAACATCAGCTAATAATTCTGATCTTTCACATTGGCGACACACACACGATCCACAATATTTACCAGATATTCCTTTAAGACAATGTTGGGATGATGGAATAACATTTGCTTTTCACCATTGCTCAAATAAACAAATCTAAAAAATCTTCATTAACAAAATAAAAAAAAAAAATTGAATTAAAGAATAAAATTTAAAAAACCCGCCAATAAAAAACAAATAATTTCAATAATGATGATAATGTAGAAATTAACATTATCATTACCAACCAATAAAACGAAAGGAAATAGGTCTATCTCAAAGAATCTTCCTATTCTATGAAATGATTATCTCATAATAATAAAAAAACAGGATAATTATTCCACACATATTTCAACAGACAATTATATATGAACAATATATAGGGTATAAAACAAAAAAAAAAACAGGTACAATAATTTCTTTCGATCTTTCTAGCTAGAAAAACAAATAAAAATAAAATTAAAACTAATTTAAATGCAAAAGTTTGCATTACCAACAACACTTGAAGAATTCATAGGAAAAAATTTATGATGGAAAAATCAAGAAAAAAAAATGATGCTATTCCATCAACATCCAGAAATAATTTGTCTACAATTGATGGAAATACAAATTCAAATGATACTTTGAATAATTCCAATGACGAAAAAGATGGAGAATACAAACCAATTGAATTATTACAGGTTAGAAATGAACGACTTTTATAATTAAAAAAAATGGATTATAATATTTAATTATATGAAAATATAATGCTTTGATTGAATTGAAAAAGAAATACTTAGATGTGATGTCTTCCCTGATTGTTCTGATAAATTGGTAGGTAAATCATTAATTAATTCGATTTCGTCGATTGCCTATTTAAACAATAGAAAAAATTGATAAAAATCATTCTTCATCTTACAGGGTAACAATGGAATAACAGCCAAGGATATCGAAAAACTAAAAGTGATCGGAATATATACTATAGAAGGCATTAATTTAACAACGAAGAGGCACTTGACTACATTGTGGAATATAAGTGAAACAAAAGCTACTAAATTAAAAGAAGAAGCACAAAAAATTGTACCAACAGCTTTTTTCACCCCAGCAAAACAATTATTCAAAATTTGACGAGAAATGATTCGAATTACAACAGGTGCTACATCAATAGATGCTATCTTAAATGGAGGAATTGAAACAGGTTCTATTACAGAAATTTTTGGAAGTTCCAAAACAAGTATGTTATTTGTTTTTAAGTAACAATTACTCATTTAATAACAAATTCATTAAAATTTGTTGTATTAATAATCATTTATGCATTATTTTACACAAGGAAAAACACAATTTCTTCACACATTAGCAGTTACTTGTCAACTACCAATTACTATGGGTGGTGCTGAAGGAAAATGTCTATATATAGATACCACAGGAACTTTTTCACCAGAACGAATCGCTGATATTGCTAGTCGATACAACAATATGCTAATCGACGACGTTTTAGAAAACGTAAATAATGCACCAGCTCTCAACACAGAACAACAAGATGCACTTCTAATTACTGCAAGTGGTTTGATGGCAGAATCACGTTATGCATTATTAATTGTCGACAGTATTATTGCTAATTATAGAGCAGAATATACTGGTCGTGGAGAGCTTGCCCCACGACAAAATCATCTCGGTAAATTCCTCAGCCTTCTATAAAGAATTGCTAATGAATTTGGAGTGGTTATTGTCATCAGTAATCAGATGGTTGCAAAAGTTGATGGTTTCTCAAATTTATTAAGTGGTAATAATAAAATGCCAACAGGAGGTAATATTTTAGCCCATAAAGTAAATACTCGCTTAGATTTTAGATTATCTAAAAGCAATATTAGAATTTGCCAAATTGATTCATCATCTTCATTACCCCCTAAGGAGGCATTGTTTAGAATTGAAACCCAAGGAATAAAAGATATTGAAGATGAAGAAAATACAATTTAACGAGAATCATTATTAAATCAGTGCCTCAAGTTAGAATAGATCAAATATAAGGAAATAACAAAACTATACTTGTACAAAAATTTTCAAGTGGAACAATTTGTTTTTTTTATCAGTTTATTTGATTTATCCAAGTTAAAATGAAAAAATAACGTAACTATAATTACAGAAAAAATTTGTTTAATTTAAAAATTTAATTCACGATTCACTTTATGAAATTGATTCTATTCAAAAAAAAAACAAATTTTCTTACTCAAGTGATATGAAAATAGTACAATTAGGTATAAAAATTCAGGATTATCAGATAAAGTAGATTCAGGCTACTATGAGCAGCCAAATTACCCTCAAATGAGGCCTTCTTTAGGAATAAAAAATGAAAAATAAAAGATATTAAGAAAAAATATCGACTTAACAATAATGATTGTTAAATCATTACCACTGATGTACACAGATTAATTTATAAGGAACTTGAGCAGTTATGATAAACCAAAAATAGAAGAATAAGAAGACAATAATGGCGTAAAACTTTTTTCGTAGAAAATTTTGATTTAATTATCCGTTCTTTTGATTTATTAGATTTGAAATAAAAAAATAACAAAACTATACTTATACAAAAATTTTCAAATGCAACAATTTGTTTTTCTTTATCAGTTTATTTAATTTATTCAAGTTGAAATGAAAAAATAACGTAACAATAATTACAGCAAAAAATTTGTTTGATTTAAAAATTTGATTTACTATTCACTTTATTAGATTAATTCTATTCAAAAGAAAAACAAATTTTCTTACTCAAGTGATCTGAAAATAGTACAATTAGGTATCAAAATTCAGGATTATCAAATAAAGTAGATTCAGGCTACTATGAGCAGCCAAATTACCCTCAAATAAGGAATTCTTTAGGAATAAAAAATAAAAAATAAAAGATATTAAAAAAAAATCGACTCAACAATAATGATTGTTAAATCATTACCACTGATGTACAAAGATTAATTCATAAGAAACTTTAGCAGTTATGATGAACCAAAAATAGGAGAATAAGAAGACAATAATGGCGTAAAACTTTTTTCGTAGAAAATTTTGATTTAATTATCCGTTCTTTTGATTTATTAGATTTGAAATAAAAAAATAACAAAACTATACTTATACAAAAATTTTCAAATGCAACAATTTGTTTTTCTTTATCAGTTTATTTAATTTATTCAAGTTGAAATGAAAAAATAACGTGACAATAATTACAGCAAAAAATTTGTTTAATTTAAAAATTTGATTTACTATTCACTTTATTGGATTAATTCTATTCAAAAGAAAAACAAATTTTCTTACTCAAGTGATCTGAAAATAGTACAATTAGGTATAAAAATTCAGGATTATCAAATAAAGTAGATTCAGGCTACTATGAGCAGCCAAATTACCCTCAAATAAGGAATTCTTTAGGAATAAAAAATAAAAAATAAAAGATATTAAAAAAAAATCGACTCAACAATAATGATTGTTAAATCATTACCACTGATGTACAAAGATTAATTTATAAGAAACTTTAGCAGTTATGATGAACCAAAAATAGGAGAATAAGAAGACAATAATGGCGTAAAACTTTTTTCATAGAAAATTTTGATTTGTTTATCAGTTCTTTTGATTTATTAAATTTGAAATAAAAAAATAACAAAACTATACTTATACAAAAATTTTCAAATACAACAATTCGTTTTTCTTTATCAGTTTATTTGATTTATTCAAGTTGAAATGGAAAAATGACGTAACTATAATTACAGGAAAAATTTTGTTTGATTTAAGAATTTGATTCACTATTCACTTTATTCAATTAATTCTACTCAAAAGAAAAACAAATTTTCTGACACAAGTTATATGAAAATAGTACAATTAGATATAAAAATTAGGAATTAGCAGATTAAGTAGATTCAGGCTACTATGAGCAGCCAAATTACCCTAAAATGAGGCATTCGTTAGAAATAATGAATGAGAAATAAGAAATATCGAAAAAAAAAAAAACAATGATGATTGTTAAGTCATTACCACGAGTATACACAAAAAAATTAAAAAAAAAATATAACAATCATAATGAACCAATAATACAATAATAAGAAAACAAAAAATGCAGAAAACTTTTTTGGTTGAAAATTTAAATTCACTTATCAGTTAATTTCATTTATTAGATTTAAAATTAAAAAAAACATGACTATAATAACAAATAAAATTCGTTTCATAAAAGGAAACTGAATTTCTTATTAATTTGTTCTACTTAATTCAATGCAAAAAGGAATAAATTGTCTCATAAAAATAAAATGGATTAATTTACATTGAGATCCATATGAAAAAAAAAAAAAAAAAAAATATCGATTATTCAATAAAAAGAAAAATTTCATGAAATCTTCTTGAAAATTGATATTATTATTTGGATTAAGGATAGAAAAAAGGATCATTTTTCATTTAAAATATTTAATTAATAATATCACAAAAAAAAAAAAAACTAATATTGAAGTGAAAAAAAATTCATTCAGTAACTCCTTATATTTCTTTAATTAGAAGTATTTATTTTCATAATAACAACTGAAGATAATTATCATTTTCTTTGATTGAAATATCTTAGTATATAATATTTTACCATATTAAATTCACTTCTTACAATATCATTAATTCTTCGATCCGGGCCAAACTCTCGTAATGGGAGTCTGGTCCCGGCGGTTGAGCTATCGATCGAGGTGCGTCCCCAGGTGGCGGATAGGGGAGGTAGCCAACACAAGTAGGAGGGAACAGGAGGGAGCTGACTGGTAGAACAGCCAGATCCAGCCATGTAACTTCCGGAAATGTTGGTGAAGTGACGGTACAATAAGGGAGACGACGGAGGTAAAAGCCCGGGCAGTCGAACGAAGGCCGTTACCGTGGACCAGCTCCCCCAAGCCAGTGGTGTAAACCTATCGTACCGACGGCTGTATGGCACAAGGGGTGACTCGGAGTTGATGAAACTCTGAGTCATTGTGTCACTAACGATGTCCTTGGGGTACCAGGTCACCCCCCATTGTATCGTGTCGCAAGACAGGCCTTACCCTCACATACCGGGCTCTGTGGGGGTGGTCCTTTATTTCCCGGATACTCGTGGGAATCATATGGATAACCAACAAAACAAAAAACAAAACAACAAGATTGACGCCTTGTTAGGAGACACCTCTGGTGACACCCGAGAGGATCTTCAAGAAACTCCCGAGGTTGGGACTGCCAATAGCGGTACCGACCAAGGGATTTCAAATGACATGAGGGATGAGGTGGCGGAGGCCTTGGCCAAAACCACCTTATCAGCTGAGAGTGGGGACGGTGAGCAGATAGGGCCCCCTGTGGTTCCAGTGGATGCTGGGAACATGGGAGCCCCCCTGAACACTGTACCCAATCAGAGAGGGAAACCGCTAAGTGGGGTGCAGAAGAGAAGGAGGGCCAGGGAAAGGAGAAGGGGAACTGGACTCCCTCCTGCTGCGGGCAACACGGGTGTGACGACCTCGGCGACAGAGAGGGTACCGAAGGACGGGGGGAAAAGACCACGCTCAGCGGGACACACACCACCGTCGGATGGTCCCCCGAAGAAGCCGAAGGTTAATGAGAGTAAGATGGCCCCTTTGTTCAGTGTGGCTGCCGCGGGAGGAGGACGGTACGCCATCGTGCCGGAAGCCTTCCCGGAGGTGACAATGAACGAAGAGCAAGGCCTTGCACTGGAGGTTGCGTTGATGGAGGCAATTTTCAGCCCCGCCAACGAATTCACGCCAGCTCCGAGATTCGAGGGCGCGCGGCTGGAGGGCAGCATCTTTTGGGTGACGTGCTCTGACGCTGACTCTGTCTCGTGGCTGAACAGAGTTGTGCCAACTTTAGTGCCTTGGGAGGGGGCGGCCTTGACGGTGAAACACAGGGACGAACTCATCCCGAAGCTCTTTAGGGCAACCGCAACCCTGCCGGGACCACCGGTGGGGGGGGGGGGGCGGAAGCTCTGAGGAGATTGGCATGGCAGAATCCAGGACTCGAAACAGAGAACTGGAAAGTCTGGAGCGTCGCGGCAGGCAAGGGCTGCACTAACCTGGTAGTAGGTGTGGACCAAGCTGCACTCGACGTCCTGAGGGCGGTCAACATGACACCTCATTACGGCCTCGGAAAAGCTAGGTTTTACGAGGCAAAAAAGAACAACACACAGACGGAGGGTGGTGGCAATCAAAATGCCCCACCCCCAAGAGACAATGCTCCGAGTACCGTGGGTACCGGTCAGGCTCTGATGGGGGCAGCCACTGTGCTATCACCTCGGAGTCTGATGGGGAACAAGGTACTATTTACACCAGGGAGAGGGGGTTCAGCGTCCCCGTGTACACCACGAGGGACCAAGCGTAGAGGGAGACCGTCAGGGAGAGGGGGGCGGGGTCGAGAGGACAGGGGAGAGATCGCAGGGGGCGCACAGCGCACCCTAGAGGGGGTCCTCCCTGTTCTCCCGTCTCAGGTGGACCCCAAAGGCGGGACCGAGGGGGATGGACCCCAATAGGGGCCACATCTGGGGGCAACCAGACAGGTCACTCTACGACGGAATCGAGAGGAGGGGTGAATACTGGTGTTCCCATGGGTATCAGGAACACTCACTGCTCACAGATTAATCTGCAACACTGCAAAGCGGCGGTTGCGCTTCTGCACCGTTGCATAGCAGTGGAGCAGACAGACGTATGTCTCATTCAAGAACCTTGGGTTGTGGGGGGTCACGTAAGAGGTCTTAATGTTCCAGGCAAGGAAACCTTTTACGCACAGGGTGAGACGGGACCTAGGGCCTGCATCATCCTGGACAACAACTGCCAACCGAGACTACTAAGGAACTTCTGCTCCAGGGATTTGGTGGGGGTGGTGGCGAAGATCGTGCTGGGTGGTACGAGACGGGATGTAGTGTTCTGCTCGGCCTATCTACCGCATGACTCAGCCGAACCTCCGCCAACACTGGAGTTGAGGGAACTAGCGAGATCCTGCAGGAAGCTAAGGCTGCCGCTGATAGTGGGTTGTGATGCAAATTCACAGCACACATTATGGGGCAGTCGTAAAACGACTAACAGAGGTCAAGCCCTTGTGGAGTTTCTGCTAGAGGAGAGCTGGGAGATTCTTAACAGGGGATCTGCTCCCACTTTCGTCACCACAAGATGCCAAGAAGTGATTGACGTGACGTTATGCACTCAATCGATCCTGGAACACTGTAGGGACTGGAAAGTCTGTGATGAGGACTCACTCTCAGACCACAGAAGAATAAGGTTCCAAATTGAGGGGAATAACATCCACCCCGAGGCAACCCTCAAGAGGAACCCCAGGAACACCGACTGGGAAGGCTTCAATGCATCCCTAGAGGTGGCACTGGGTGGCACTGTAGGGGTTTCAGAAGTCAGAAAGGACTGGATAGAGAGGCACTGTTCATACAGGAAAATCTCACCCAGGCCTACCATGATCACTGCAAAGCCAAAGTTGCCAGGACTGAGAAGAAAGTAGCCTGGTGGAACAGTGAGCTCACTAGACTCAGACTCCTATTGAGGAAACTCTGGAGGAGAGCCTATGTGACAAAGAAAGATGAGGACTGGGAGATATATAGGGCCACCAATGCCAAGTATAAGTACCAGATAGTCTTAGCGAAGGATACGCACTGGAGGGACTTCTGCTCTGAGCTGGAGAACCTGTCACTAGTCTCCAAACTAAAAAGGATCTTCGTGGGGGGCCATAAAGCACCACTGGGGAATATTACACTCCCTGAAGGAGGAACTATTACCCAACATGAAGACATTCTCCGACACCTGATACAGGTACACTCTCCAGACTCCATGGAGGTGGAGGAGGAGGAGGAAATGAAGAGAGACTGCTCGAACGCACCTGCTGGGTGGAGACCGGATTGGGAAACGGCCAGGAAGATTATAACACCGGAAAAACTTGAATGGGCATTGGATTCATTCGATAACTACAAGAGTCCGGGACCGGATGGCATCTACCCGGCAATGCTACAAAGGGGAGGAGTGACACTCAGGAAAAGACTACTCCGGACCATGAGAGCTAGCCTGGCTTTCAGGCGCATACCCATGGGCTGGAGGGAGGTCAGAGTGGCCTTCCTCCCCAAACCAGGCAAATGCAGCTATGACAGTGCAAAGGCCTTTAGACCTATCAGCTTGAGCTCATTTGCCCTTAAGGCACTTGAAAGACTCGTTGATAGACACATCAAAGAGGAAGCTCTACGATCTAGACCTCTCAGTAAATCGCAACACGCCTATCAGGAGGGAAGGTCCACAGAGACGGCACTTCAGTCACTGGTGGAAGAGATAGAAGGAGCACTTCACAAAAAGGAGGCTTCGCTTGGAGTTTTCATCGACATTGAGGGGGCGTTTGACAACACGGCCTTTGATGTCATCGGTAATGCAGCCAGGAACTTTCAGTTTGGTGAAACGGTAACTGAATGGATACTGGAGATGCTAAGAACAAGAAACATCAACACCTCCTTCGGGGACGCACGAGGAAAGGCCAGGGTGGGGAGGGGTTGCCCTCAGGGAGGCATGATCTCACCTACCCTCTGGACTATCGTTGTAGACGACCTGCTCATGGGACTTGAAAAGCTGGGGGTAAAAGCGATAGGCTACGCAGACGACGTGGCTATCGTAGTGAGTGGAGGTCACGCGGAGGATCTGCACTGGCGAATGCCGAGGGCACTGGACTTCGTCCAGTCCTGGTGCGTGAAGCAGGGACTCAGGGTGAACCCGAACAAAACAGAGATGGTGCTTTTCACAAGGAGAAGAAGATGGAAAGTAAAGCCTCCATCTATCTTTGGAACTGAACTCAGGTTCTCGAACGAGGTGGACTACCTCGGTGTAAGACTCGATCGGAAACTGAGTTGGAGAGCGCACATTGATAAACAACTAATTAAAGTGTCTAACACCTTTTGGGCCTGTAGACGAATGATGGGGAAGACCTGGGGGCTCAGCCCGACGGTGGTGAAGTGGATTCACACGGCGGTACTGATGCCACAGTTTTCCTACGCATCTGTAGTATGGTGGAGGGCCCTAACAAAAACCACCATCATACAGCTAACGGACAGGATGGCAAGATGGACAGGAATAGGGATGAGTGGGGCGCTGAGAACCACACCTACACTGGCCTTGATGGCCATCCTTGACCTGAAGCCGCCACATCTACTGGCAATGGAGGCAGCCAAGGGTGCTGCGATCAGACTGAGGACTGCTGGACTCTGGAGGAACTCGACCTATGGGCATGCATCGCTCCTTAACGACAGGAGCATGAAAAAAATGCTCCGGTTGGGCAGTGATGTATGCGGGGGCACGAGGATCTTCACCAGAAACTTTGGAGTCATACGACCGACGAGCGAGGAATGGGCCCTAGAACATAGACCCTTCCTTCAACCTGAGGGCCCGACTTGGTATACAGACGGGGCCAAAAAGGGATGCGGAGCGGGTGCTGGGATATGGTCAGAAGGACCTAGGACCAGTATCTCAACACGACTTCCCCAACATTGTACAGTGCTGCAAACGGAAGTAGCAGCACTGAAACGCTGCGCTGGCAGGATACTGGAGCTTGATGTCCGGATGAAACATATCTACATTTGTACGGATAGCAAGCAGGCCTTGAGAGAACTCGAAAGGACTAAGATAACGTCTCAACTAGTAAAAGACTGCGTGAACCTGCTGAACAATATAGCAGCAAAGAACAGCCTCAAGATTCTATGGGTACCGGGACACACGGGCATCGAAGGAAACATGAGAGCCGATACACTCGCCTATACGGGCGGCTACCAAGCGACCGGCGAGAAAGAGGAGAACATAGGTGCCAGACCAGAACTCCTGAAAAAGTGGCTGAAAACCCGGACACAGAGGGAATTCAACAGGATCTGGCACACAAACGGGAAACTGGAACATACCAGGCGCCTCTTTGAAGATCCGGATAAGTCCCTGTCAGAGGCAATCATTGGTCTGAAAAGGAAAGAACTCAGATGCCTGATTGGGCTTATCACAGGACACTGGCCCACCAGGGCCCATCTACACAGGCTGAGGCTCGTGAATGAGCCCACCTGTGACAAATGTGGGATGGAGGATGGAGATGCCCACCACTTACTGACGAGATGCAGTGGTTTCGAAAGAGAGAGATGGGAGGCTTTCGGTTCCACTAGCATGTCGAATTTAAAGGTAACAAGGGATGAGGTTGGACAAATACTAGACTTTGCTAGGATCACCAACCTTCTCGAACCTTGGAACTAAGGTGGTCGCCACCTGGCGGGCATAAAATAGTTATACTCTTTATGCCTCTCCGGCCACCGAACGATAAATCATACATCATACATCAATATCATTAATTCAAATATTCCATATTTGACCTGACAGGGAGCCCCTAACAGCCCCTTGGCTCACCCAAGGGGTTGCATGGGGTACGGGCTTGACAAACCCGCCGACCCGAGTCCGCAAACAACCCCCGGAGTAGCCGGGGGTGTGTTTGCTAGGGTATGGGGCCCATTGGAGAGGGCCATTGGGAGGGTCATTGGGGGGGGACCATCAGGGGGGACATTGGGGGGGTCATCGGCTGGTCTCCATTGGGAGGGTCATTGGGAGGGACGTTGGGAGGGTCATAGAGGGGATCATTGGGGGATCATTTGGGCCTCATTCGCAGAAATATCTGCGGAATCATCTGGGGTCTTCCCCGGGGCTTCATTTGGGGGTGTGGGTGGGTAAATTCGGGCAGCGGGGCCAATGGGTGGTCTTGGAGGTGCAATCCTTCGGCAGGGAGCTCCTGCGTTGACAATAATATCCAGTGACGCTGGAGTACGGGCACGACAAACCCGCCAGCCCGAGTCCGTGAGCGGCCTCAGTTGAGGAAGGGCTAACATGGGAAGGGACGACAGGGAGGAGGATGCTGGGGCATCTCAGGTGGTAGGGATGTCTCCCCAGGGACCCGTCCCTCGGCTCCCAGGGGTCTTCAGGGGCAAAGGAGGTGGCTCCCGCTGCCACCCCTCATCTCCTCCCTCGCGAAACTGTCCTTTTCAGGGCTTCTTGTCCCCCCTCCCCAGCTCATTGCTGGATGTTCCCCGACGCCAAGGGGACGTCAGATGAGCTTGCTGATCCGCTCTCGGTGCTGGCCACAGCGCTCAGTGCCGTGGAAATTAGTAGTTCCGTCTTAATTGGAGCGAAACTTTCTGAGCGGCGCTGGAACTCCAGTTCCCTCCCAGCTCCCCCCTTGCCCAGGCCCACACCGAGCTTCCCAGCTCGGCGGATGGAACTGGATGCCTTTCCTTATTCTAATCATCTCTCTTTTCTCATTTCAGGACCTCTAATCAGAATTTACTTTCAGCTTCCCCTTCCCTTGCGCACCTGCCCTTCTCAGGGCAACCCCCCCACTCCCCTTGAACATATGCCCTTCTAAGGGCAACCCCCCCCCCCCCTTGAACATATGCCCTTCTTAGGGCATCCCCCCCACTCCCTTTGAACATATGCCCTTTTCAGGGCAAGCCCCCTCCCCTCCCCCCCCCCCCATTTCCTAGGCCCACACCGAGCGGCCCAGCTCGGCTGATGGAACTAGATGCCCCCCCAGACTAATCTTGACCTTTTCAGGTCAGCATAATTTCTTATTCTCTTTGCAGGTCATCCTAATCCTCTTTCCACGCTCTTTTCAGGGCGACTTTCAGGTACCACCTTGCGGGTGTTAATCGCAGACAAACAAAATGGAAGCACAGATTGGCAAAACTAATCCGGACGTTAAGAGAGTCTCATGCGGATGTCCGCGAGACTCATCACCTGTCCTACCAACCCGGGGGGTACACCATAGGTAGCGGGGAAAAGGGGTATATTGCAATTTTTTTTTATTGCAATCGGTTGGTGGTCGCATGGTGGTAAAAGGTATAAAACTTTTAATCATTAGGGAGTAAAAGTTTTTTTTATTTTTAATTATTAATTATTGACCTATTGTCCACGGGGGAATTTTGGATTTTTAATTGATTCTCCCTTCAAATAGATGTAAAATCAATTGGTGGTAAAAGGTAGTCCAATATCAAAACGATTGACTGATTGGTTTGTCCTTTTTTCTCATTATTTAGGCAATATATGTGGGTGAATTGTGTATGCGACCTTAGCATCACCCTCTCCACTATTGTTCGCGGTTTTCATTTGAAAAATTCAAACTGTACGAATCTATAATGCTGTGAGATTGTTGTTTACAAATAAATAAAGAAATAATGATTAAGGAGTCTGGAGGGTAAATATAAAATAACGGGAAAAGTTTGAATTTTTTAACAGGGATGGAAAAAATGATTTTGAATCACCTCAATTTTTTTCAAATTTTTCATCCGATCGGTTTTAGAGGAATTAATTATCAAACTTGAATCTTATACCTGGGCTCTTATGCACCAAACCTGTCTTAGCACGAGATTATGTTACCACCTGAGTCGGTACACCTTGACTTGACGCATTCTCCTCTCTTCAACAATGATGGAAATAATTGTTGAAGAGAGGAGAACAGTCAAATTGAGTGAAAATTTTTTTACAAACGTGGCAGAGAGGCTCGGCCTTTTTTTACTATTTTTTCAATTCTTTTTTCACCTGTTCCCTTGCCTTGACGCATTCTCCCCTCTTCAAACACCGATGGAAATCATTGCTGAAGGGAGGGAAACGGTCAAATTGCAGGAAAAAATTGAAAAAAAGGGCTGAGAGGCCCACCCTTTTCTATTATTTGAAGTAGAAGAAATTTCAACTATTTTCTCGTCATGACGCATTCCCCTCTCTCCAGCAACAATAAAAATCATTGCTGAAGAGAGGGGGCACGGTCAAATTGCAGGAAAAAATTGAAAAACATGAATAAATTTAATGGCAAAAGGGCCTGGCGTTTTGCACTATTTAAAAAAAAAATTCCTTCCAACTAATCCTTTGCCTTGACGTATTCCCCTATCCAGCAACGAAGAAAATCATTGTTGAAGAGAGGGAACAGTCAAATTGAGGAAAAAAAATTAAAAAAAATGGCTAAGAGGCTCGGTCTTTTCTACTATTTTTTCGAATTTTTTTTCACCTATTCCCTTGCTTTGACGCATTCCCCTCTCTTCAGCAACGATGGAAATCATTGCTGAAGAGAGAAAAACTGTCGAATTGAGGGAAACAATTGAAAAAAATAGCAGAAAAGGCCCAGCTATCTGCCTTAAATTTTTTTTTTTCTTTACGATTTTTTCTTGCAATTTAACCGTCCCCCTCTCTTTAGCAATGATTTCTATCGTTCCTGAAGGGAGAGGAATGCGTCAAGGCAAGGGAATAGTTGAAAAAAAATGAAAAATAGTACAACAGGTCGAGCCTTTCCGCCATTTTTTTAATTTTTTTGTTCCAATTTTTTCCTGCAATTTGACCGTTCCCCTCTCTTTGTCAATGATTGTCATTGCTACTGGGGAGAGGAGAATCCGTCATGACGAGAAAATAGTTGAAATTTTTTTTTTTATAGTAGAAAAGAGTGGATCTCAGCCATTTTTTCAATTTTTTCCTGCAATTTGACCGGTCCCCTCTCCTCAGCAATGTTTCCCATCGTTGCTGAAGAGAGGAGAATGCCTCAAGGCAAGGAAATACTTGAAAAAAAATAGTAGAAAAGGCCCGCTCTCTATTATTCTTGCTTATTTTTTCATACAATTTTTCCCCTCAATTCGGCGGTTCCCCGCTCCTCAGCAATGATTTTCATAATTGCTGAAGAGAGAGACACGTGTAAACGCAAGGGAACAGTTGAAAAAAAAAATTTGAAAATGTGGCAGAAGCCTGGACTTTCTGCCATTTTTTTCCACTTTCTCTCAATTTGACCGTTCCCCTCTCTTCAGCAATGATTTTGATCGTTGCTGGAGAGAAGGAAATGCGTCTAGGCAAGGAGACAGTTGAAAAAAAAATTTGATGTGGAAGAGGACTGAACTCTGTCATTTTTTTTTTAATTTTCAATTTTCTCCTTCAATTTAATTGTTCCTTTCTATTCAGCAATGATTCTCATTGTTGCTAGAAAGAGGGGAATGCATCGAGGCAAGGGAATAGGTGAAAAAAATTTGAAAAAATAGAAGGAAAGGCCGGGCCTCTCAGCTATTATTTTTTTCAATTTTTCCCCTCAATTTAACTGTTTCTCTCTCTCCAACCATGATTTTCATCGTTGCTGAAGAGAGGGAAATGCTCCAAGGCAAGAAAACAGGGGAAAAACAAATTTAAAAAATTATAGAAAAGACCGAGCCTCTCAGCCATTTTTTTTCAATTTTTTCCCGCAATTTGACTGTTCCCCTCTCTTCAACAATGATTTTCATCGTTGCTGGAGAGAGGGGAATACGTCAAGGCAAAGGGATTAGTTGAAGAAATTTTTTTTTTAAATACTGCAAAACGCCGGGCCCCTCTGTCATTAAATTTATTTATTTTTTTCAATTTTTTCCTGCAATTTGACCGTTTCCCTCTCTTCAGCAATAATTTCCATCGCTACTGAAGAGAGGGGAATGCGTCAAGGCAAGGTGTACCGACTCAGGTGGTAACATAGTTTCGTGCTAAGACAGGTTTGGTGCATAAGAGCCCATTTATAAGATCGAAGTTTGATAATTAATTCCTCTCAGCCCGATCGGATGAAAAATTTGAAAAAAATTGAGGTGATTCAAAATCATTTTTTCTATCCTTGTTAAAAAATTCAAACTTTTCCCGTCATTTTGTATTTACCTTCCAGACTCCTTGATCATTATTTTTTCATTTATTTGTAAACAACAATCTCACAGCATTATAGATTTGTACAGTGTGAATTTTTCAAATGAAAACCGCGAAAAGCAGTGGAGGGGGTGATGCTAAGGTCGCATACACAATTCACCCACATATATTGTCTAAATAATGAGGAAAAAGGACAAACCAATCAGTCAATCATTTTGATATTGGACTACCTTTTACCACCAATTGATTTTACATCTATTTGAAGGGAGAATCAATTAAAAATCCGAAATTCCCCCGTGGACAATAAGTCAATAATTAATAATTAAAAATAAAAAAAACTTTTACTCCCTAATGATTAAAAATTTTATACCTTTTACCCCCATCCGACCACCAACCGATTGCAATAAAAAAAAATTGCAATATACCCCTTTTCCCCGCTACCTATGGTGTACCGGGCGGGGGAATGCAGCCTCCCTTGGGCAACGTGAGACGACCAATTCTCTCACCGATGGATTTTTCACCCACCCGGGTCAGTGCGAGACTGACACGTGCGAAGGTGGCGTCTGCGGGAGCTCGTCGACGCTCCTGCACTGCACGGTCGCCACAGTCAGCTCCGGCCAGGCTTCGTCCTGTCTCCATTTTGCTGCGTAGGATCGATGAGGGAGCCCAGCCCTCCGCCGTCGCTGGAGCAACGAAGCGTCCACCCATCCCCTCTTCATCTTCATCTTCATCACCAGCCTCCGGTGAGTCAAATTATATAATGAGCCCACGTGCCACAACCGCCCGCGAACCTAGAGTCAACTTAATTAGATGCGACAGCGAGCGATCAATAACCCACTCACCGGCCCCTCACCCTCACCCACGCATCTCATCGACCCCAACGTCCACAAATATTCCCTCCCTTAGAATCCTCCAGCTGAACATGGGCCGCTCAGCAAAAGTAACCGGAGAGGTACGGCAACTGGTGTACGATAAGCAGCTTGACATATTGCTCCTCCAAGAGCCATATGCCTCGCGGCACGAATCCAGTTGGTCCCTCACTGGTTTAGGATCTGGCATCAGGATTGCAGCGACACGGGCATCCCAACCTTGGGCAGCTGTCGGAGTGTGCAGTACATCCATCCAGATGGTACATATCTCCCAACTCAGTACACCAACTTGCGTGTGTGCGGAGATAACAACGCGCGGCTTCTCGTTTTACGTCGTCTCTTCGTACTTCCAGTACAAGGACGAGCGTGAGGAGCACCTGAAACAGTTGGAGAAGATACTCCACTGTTTGAAAGGTAAGCGCGTGCTGATTGGTGCAGACACCAACTCGCGGTCAACCTTATGGGGTCCGAAGGAAGCTGATGCGGGAGAAAAGCTTCAGGAAGAACTCATAAGGGGGCTGGATTTGGAAGTCCTAAACGACCAACAGCAGGGCCCAACTTTTGAGACGACAAGGGGGTCGTCTTTTATAGACGTCACACTTGCGTCTCGGTCGCTTTATCCCCTCGTACAGGGATGGAAGCTCCACCATGGATGGAGCATAAGCGACCATCATCCGGTAGAGATCCTACTGGGAGAGCGAATAGCTCCAGGCGGGGTTGATCGCACGAACGTCGCAGTGCAACCTATCAGACTCAGATTCGATGAACGACGAGCTGACTGGAAGCAATTTGCTGCGGCCGCAGTGAAGCACTCGGCTGAGCTGAATAACCTCCCACTGGACTCCGCGCAGGATGTTGAAAACTGGGCAAAGAGCCTCACGCGGGTTCTCATGAAGGCCTGCGAAGACTCGATGCCGTTAAAACGCCACCACCGCAAGCCCAACCCGTGGTGGTCCCCCGAACTTTCTGAGTTGCGCAGAGTGGTGGCCACTTTGCGTAAGCGTCACCAGCGGGAGACGATCCCAGAGAGAAAACTGCGCGCGAAAGCGAGGCTCCGGAAGGCCTCTAATAAGTACAAATACTTGATCGAAAAATCGAAAGTTAAAAGCTGGCAGCGCTTCGTATCGGTCGAGGGCAACCAGAACGCCTGGGGCCCAGTATATAAAATCGCCGCGGATAAAGTCAAGGCAGGAACGGTGCTGAGCTCCCTACAGAAGGGAGACGGCACCTCAACAGAGAGTATGCGCCAAACAGCAGAACGGCTGTTAGAAACCCATGTCCCAGAAGACGACCCAGCGTTAGATACCCCCGAACAGCGCGTCATCAGAGAGCGAATCCGCGACCTAGAGTTAGACACCGAGGACGCCGAAAACTTTACGGAAATCGAAATCAACATCGTGGCTGCTAGCATGATGAACGGGAAGGCCCCCGGGTGCGACCGCGTAGAAGTCTGCGTTCTGAAGAAGGCGATTCGAACCATCCCTGGATGCTTCGTGACCCCATTCAATGCATGCCTGAAACATGGCATCTTTCCTGCAGCCTGGAAGGAGGGCTCGCTACTGAACCTCCTAAAAGGCGCAGACAAGGATCCAAGCGACCCCAAATCGTATAGGCCAATCTGTCTCCTCTCAGTAGTCGGGAAACTCTTCGAAAAACTCCTCAAGCGTCGTTTAACAACAACGGTCCTTACCCCGGAAAAAATATCCGCGCGCCAATACGGCTTTGTTCCCGGGAAATCGACGGACGATGCGATCGCTGAAATGCGCCGGATGGTAGAGGAGCGGCCTGAAAAGTATGTAATAGGCATACTTTTCGATATCTCAGGGGCCTTCGACAATGTTTGGTGGCCACTTGCACTCCAGGCACTAGCCGATCGAGAATGCCCGAAGAACGTTTACAAAGTACTTGGAAACTACTTCGAGAACAGGAGGGTCAAGATCGCCTGGGACCAGGAGGAGGTTACGAAGCAGGCATTGAGGGGGTGTCCCCAGGGATCTGTGCTGGGACCCGAATTCTGGAAGCTCATGTTTGATGACCTTCTCAGGGGGCTCCAGGACAGATTCGGTGATGTATCGGTAGCGTATGCGGACGATCTCATTGCAGTCATACCGGGGAATTCGCGGAAAGAGTTGGAGTGCGTAGGTCAAGAGGTCGTCGATTTTATAGTGTCGTGGTGTGATTCGGCCAAACTCCAATTATCCAAGAGCAAGACAGAGGCAATTGTCCTGAAAAGCACTTGGGTAAGGAGGGCCCCGATAGGCAGAAGGGGGGGTAAAAGACCCGACCGTAAACGTAAAAGCCAGAAAAAGTCGACTCTCTACTCCCACCCACCAACGATTATGATCGCAGGGGAGAAAATCAAGTTCCGTGACAGTGTACGCTACTTGGGCGTACACTTTGATAAAGAAATGAAAGTCAAATCCCACGTGGCGCACATCAGAAGGAAGACCGGGAAACTGTTCGGTAGACTCAAGCGCGTCGCGAGGAAAGATTGGGGATTGAAATTCGGGGCGCTTCGAACAGTGTACCGCGGGGTGTTCGAGGCCGTAGCGTCTTACGCGGCTGCTGCATGGGCAGACCGATGCGATGAGCACGATCTTCGCACACTCCGCGCTGCACAGCGCGCGGCTTTAATAACCGTGACAGGTGCATACCGGACGGCATCTTTTGATTCACTTTGCGTAGTAGCGGGAGTCGTCCCTATCGAACAGCTCCTAGAAGAGAGAGTGGCAAGATACCACCTCCGCGCCGGAAAGGTGGCCAGGATTGGGAATGTTGAGATTGCGCCTCAACCAGAGGGAGGGGAAGCCGGAGCTGAAAATGCAGGGGGGGGGGTGAAGACGGAAACGGAAATGAACGTCCACTGAATCCCGTGGCGTTAATAAAGCGCGAGGCAAAGCGATTGTGGGGGGAATGTTTCGAAAACTCAAATAGGGGGAGGACCACCCACGCGTTCTTCGCAACGGTTCAAGCGCGTCTTAATGCAAAATACATTAGGCCGGACTATTATGTCACACAGGTCTTGACGGGGCATGGCCAATTCCGATCATATCTTCACGATCGGGGCCATGCAACTTCGAGGACTTGCGAATGTGGAGCCGCGGAAGATAACGTCCCCCATCTCCTCCTCGACTGCCCAATCTATGCTCCACAGCGAGAATGCTTGGCAGAATACATAGACGGACTCGACTGGCCGGGGACGGCATCAGCTTTGATGTCGTCTAGGAAGTCATTCGGGGCCTTCTCTGGATTCTGCAGAGAGTGCATGTGGCTGGAAGCCGCCGTGGCTTACGCGCGCGACGACTGAGTGGATGTATGGAAGTATGGAATTGCGAGCGAATGAATGCGTAATGCGCCTTGTTCCTAGTCACTAGTACTAAGTTAAGAACCTCTAGGCCCAATGGCCTATTTGAGGAATTATCAATCTATTAGTATAATAAGAATCTCAGGCTGCAGTTTCTGTCTGTCGGAAGCGGAAACCGTAGTTTCAGGGCCCTGCAATCTTCGCAGGATCACCCTGACTCTCGCAGTCTAGGCCTCTGGAAATTTCCTATCTCTCCACTACTCTTCTATCTTCAAATATCTTTACGAAACTGCGCAGTCAGCGGACGCGAAGGAGTCACCTCCCCGTGGTTCCCCGTGGATGCCGCCCCAACATCACTCGTGGACTTGGGACGGTAACAAAGTACTCCTCTGGCATCTCGAACGAGCCAGCAGTATCGGATTTTTCCGAGTCCGCCCCGGAATCAGTGGTATACTTCTCTCACTCCCCCCAACTTGTGGATCTCAGATCCCCGACCAATGGGCTTCGAGCCTAGGCGGCGTATGAATTAAATTCCATATTTGATCAGAAATAGCTTTTTCAAGAACGCATTAAATAATAATTCTTCGCATATAATCCAATTACTATTGCAATTCTTATGCAATCAGCAACTGCAAAACATTCTATTCATCATCTGGAATATAGAAAAAAATTTTATTAATTTTTGACAATTTAATTTGAGAATATAAATAATAGAATGAAAAACAAATTAAAGAATCACATGAATAAATAAACAATTGTGAATATAAACAGATTTAATATGGTCACGACTTACCACTCATGATCCAAGCATCAGCAGGCAATGAATCCAAAAATTCTTGATCAGAAAACATAACTCCACCGTGTATTAGTTGTGAATTATTCCTTTTTCTTAATTTACCTTCAATATCAATAACCTCTGCACTCTTTCTTTTCTGCAATATCTTGGACGACATTCCCTCTAAATCAATATTATTGGACATAATCTTCAATGAATTTTTGGTAATTAAATATTCCTTAAAATCAATTTTATCAAAATCTCTTGAATCCTTTTCCTCATTGAATTTGCGTATTGTTTGCAAAATAGTATTGGCTGTAACTTTTGACATTGATATCGTCTTCCCTTTACAATTTTTAAAGGCAGTTATTGGATCAAATGGTGTTGGCTCGATTTCCTTAGAAAACCCAGCTGAGGTATTTTTTTTAGCCATCATTGAATATCCTATAATATTAAACACCAGTTATTACTTATTTTTTTTGATAAATTATTTATTAAACCTATAAAATATAATGAACAAATACTATATAACTTAACTTCAATATTAAGATACCCAATCTGTACGGAAATTTTTTCATTTAATACTAAAAATTTACATATTTTAAAATTAATTATAGTAAATATTTCATCTACTTACTAACACAATTCACTTCCAATGACAAAAAATAAACAACAATATTGGGAAATTCTTTCAAAGTTGAGTACACCAAAATAAGAATTCCTAAACGTGAAAGTACCTGCTATTGATCAGTAACTGGAGCCAAGTGGAACACGCCCATCCACACAAGATAATTGTGAAATCGTACTTGAAAATGCGAAACTAAAAACAGACCGGTAGATTTATCGTCATTTAACCGAAAAATTTAAATTGAAATTGAAGCTCATTTTTCGGAGGAATTTCCAGAAAAATCAAAAAAAAAAAATCAACGAAAAAACGAAATAGAAATCATCAAAAATTTCCATAAAATAATTGAAATCTCTAGATAGATTTTCATGAGAATTTCCTGAAAATACAAAGTAGCCGGTCAGAAAACACCAAGGATCTTCAATGTTTTTTAAATTACATTAAAGGCTATCACTTGGGCCGTAGACCGACACCCGACAGGTCGCGACGTCCTACTAGGGGAGAAGTGCACGCCGACAACATCTTGCCACTAAATATACAAGAACGTGCAGGCAATACTACAAGTAGTAACCCGCATCATAACTTATACATATACAAAATGAGCTGACGATGAATCTCCCCATTCGATCTTTTGGGTTTCTCAGGATTACCCCTGAACGGTTTCACGTACTCTTGAACTCTCTCTTCAAAGTTCTTTTCAACTTTCCCTCACGGTACTTGTTCGCTATCGGTCTCGTGGTCATATTTAGCCTTAGATGGAGTTCACCACCCACTTAGAGCTGCACTCTCAAACAACCCGACTCTAAGGAGAGATCTTCCCGAAATGCGTCTTGGTCACTACGGGCCTGGCACCCTCTATGGGTAAATGGCCCCATTCAAGATGGACTTGGACACAAGAATACACTACGGGATAAATAGAACCTCCCAAACACTACATTTCCCAACGACATAATCGTGGGATTCAGTGCTGGGCTCTTTCCTGTTCGCTCGCCGCTACTAAGGAAATCCTCGTTAGTTTCTTTTCCTCCACTTGGTAATATGCTTCAATTCAGCGGGTAGTCTCGCCTACTCTGAGGTCATCAAATGAATATAAAAAAATATTCTTTTTCATAATTATTTTATTTAAACACAATTTTATGCCTTTTTCAAAAAAAATTGAACAACATTTGTGTCTTAATATGCAAAAATTTTATTTTTTATAATATTTATGGCAACACAATCAAGATCTGTCCGTCTCAACTAAATTTATTCCATCAGTTCAGGGACTCGATGATCGGCCACAAAATTATTATATAATAATTATTGTGTTTTATATTTTTCAATAATCATCAAAGTTTGCATAAGTTTATTAAGACAACGTAACGTGTGCTGTGTATAAATTTATGAAAATTATATATATATAATAATTTAAAATGACGTTCAGAAAAAACTGAAACGAACATTCAATATTATATTTCTATTCGCTTGTACAATTAATTTAAAAAAAAAATCAAATGTAAGCAGTTTTTTTGACAGTAAGCAACCCTCAGCCAGGCGTGGTGCGGGAATTGGATCCGTGGACCGCAATGTGCGTTCGAAATGTCAATGTTCATGTGTCCTGCAGTTCACAAGTTGACGCGCAATTAGCTGCGTTCTTCATCGACCCACGAGCCAAGTGATCCACCGTTCAGGGTAATCATTAAAATTTTTAATTTTTTTGTTTTACAATTTTAAACAAAATCTCACAAACTTGATTAAAATCAAGATATGCATTAGTAAATATTAAAGAAAATTAATTCTAAATATTCACTTTACCGTACACAGCAAAAGAATAGAAGCAAATAGCTACGCAAATTTACACAAAGGTGCAAATTATATTGTAGGTATAATACAACTATCTAATATACTCACGGCAGATGTTTCGAAGCTTCTTCATAGAAAATCTTCTATTGTGGTGGATTTGTCATTCAAAATCCTCGAGAGTTTAAGCCCTTCATAGACATAATAAATCATGCCTCTTCAAGTTACCACAATACGACTATTTTTCGATTTTATACTTGATATTATATAAATAAAAATATATATATATAATATCGAAACTTCTTTGACAATATTTTAATGAAAAAATATTGCTCGTTCAATATATATATATTATCATGCTTTCACATATTTGTTTTAAGTTTTTTGTGTATCAATACTATATATATTTTGATATACACGTTAATGATCCTTCCGCAGGTTCACCTACGGAAACCTTGTTACGACTTTTACTTCCTCTAAATGATCAAGTTTTGTCATCTTCCCGGCAACATCGGCAATGCCGAAACATTGCCGCGCACCAGTCCGAAGACCTCACTAAATCATTCAATCGGTAGTAGTGACGGGCGGTGTGTACAAAGGGCAGGGACGTAATCAACGCGAGCTTATGACTCGCGCTTACTGGGAATTCCTCGTTCATGGGGAATAATTGCAAGCCCCAATCCCTAGCACGAAGGAGGTTCAGCGGGTTACCCGGGCCTTTCGGCCAGGGAAGACACGCTGATTCCTTCAGTGTAGCGCGCGTGCGGCCCAGAACATCTAAGGGCATTACAGACCTGTTATTGCTCAATCTCGTGCGGCTAGAAGCCGCCTGTCCCTCTAAGAAGATTTGTTTGTACGTCGGTAGTAAAAACCACTCGACCGAAATCGAGGGCCTTCAAGATACCAGAAAGTACGCCTATTTAGCAGGCTAGAGTCTCGTTCGTTATCGGAATTAACCAGACAAATCGCTCCACCAACTAAGAACGGCCATGCACCACCACCCACCGAATCAAGAAAGAGCTATCAATCTGTCAATCCTTCCGGTGTCCGGGCCTGGTGAGGTTTCCCGTGTTGAGTCAAATTAAGCCGCAGGCTCCACTCCTGGTGGTGCCCTTCCGTCAATTCCTTTAAGTTTCAGCTTTGCAACCATACTTCCCCCGGAACCCAAAAGCTTTGGTTTCCCGGAAGCTGCCCGCCGAGTCATCGGAGGAACTTCGGCGGATCGCTAGCTGGCATCGTTTATAGTTAGAACTAGGGCGGTATCTGATCGCCTTCGAACCTCTTTTTCTCGTTCTTGATTAATGAAAAAATTTTTGGCAAATGCTTTCGCTTCTGTCCGTCTTGCGACGATCCAAGAATTTCACGCTTTTCATGCTTTGAGCACTCTAATTTGTTCAAAGTAACCGTACCGGCCCACCTCGACACTCGATGAAGAGCACCGCGATGGGATATTAGTTGGACCGCCCCGCTTTTACACAGAGCTAAGCCCACTGGTAGGACGTCCCACAATCATGCCAGTTGAACACCGCGAGCGGTGAACCGACAGCGTGGCACACAGATTCAACTACGAGCTTTTCAACCGCAACAACTTTAATATACGCTATTGGAGCTGGAATCACCGCGGCTGCTGGCACCAGACTTGCCCTCCAATGGATCCTCGTTAAAGGATTTAAAGTGTACTCATTCCGATTACGGGGCCTCGGATGAGTCCCGTATCGTTATTTTTCGTCACTACCTCCCCGTGCCGGGAGTGGGTAATTTGCGTGCCTGCTGCCTTCCTTGGATGTGGTAGCCGTTTTCTCAGGCTCCCTCTCCGGAATCGAACCCTGATTCCCCGTTACCCGTTACAACCATGGTAGGCGCAGAACCTACCATCGACTGTTGATAAGGCAGACATTTGAAAGATTCGTCGCCGGTACGAGACCATGCGATCAGCACAAAGTTATTCAGAGTCACCAAAGTTAACGATGGACGGGTGAAACCCACCACCGATTGGTTTTGATCTAATAAAAGCGTTCCTTCCATCTCTGGTCGGAACTCTGGTTTGCGTGTATTAGCTCTAGAATTACCACAGTTATCCAAGTAAATGTGAGTACGATCTAAGGAACCATAACTGATTTAATGAGCCATTCGCGGTTTCACCTTAATTCGGCATGTACTGAGACATGCATGGCTTAATCTTTGAGAAAAGCATATCACTACTGGCAGGATCAACCAGGGAGCTTCGTTTGTGAATTGGAACTCTCCAATCATAACTTTAAAAAAAAAGTATATGATGGATGTGTTGTTGTATTCGCACATAATATTTATATAATATGTGCGACAACACATTTTATTTTATTTTCAGAGTGTCCTCATAAAGACAGACAGCTCTATGGGTAAATATTTATTCATATATTTTATTTTTCCCGCTTACAATACACAATAATGGTATTATATTTCCATTTTATTTTCAAAGAATTCATTCTGTTCCATTCGTTAGATTTAAAAACGACATGGTTAATTTTTCAAGTTGATAATATATATTTATTCACTCGGAATCGAGAGAGTTGATGCTCAGTTATTTTCTATATTTCATATAATAGAATAACACATTTTTGTATTTAAAACGCCGTAGCGCGTACCACATAAAGAGCCATTCAGTCTGAGACTTCGACTCGTGGCAATGCTGCATCATATAGTAACCGGCGAAATAGCTGAACGATACCGGGAGCACTCAGTACAAATACATGGCAGAACAGGTATACCCCAAGCTGCAAAATTTTATACTTGTGGGAACAGTCGACTCTTTTGGACTTGATGAAAAATTATAAAACATTGTTTTTTTTTTTCTTCACTCAATCAAGTAATAGCCTAAATGATAATGGGATAAATAAATAAATGATTTGATCATAATAATAATAAATGAATACATGAAAAATAACCAAAAATTATATTTTTTTTTGAAATATCAAATTTAAGTATTGTGGATCGTATACATGTATATATATATAAAAATGTTTAAAATTTTATTATTCATAAGAATAATTAATATATATAATCTACAATAAATTTTCAATATGTATTATCAATATGATAAGATAGTTTTTCATAATTTTGTATGCAAGAGAATGAAAAAAATACTAATAATGAATATTTAAAAAAAAATATATATTATTCAAGTATCATGGATCATAATTTTGTATGCAAGAGAATGAAAAAAATACTAATAATGAATATTTTAAAAAAAATATATATTATTCAAGTATCATGGATAGTGTGTTGGCTTATATAGATATTTATTTTGGATTGGGAGTCTTTTTTTATTTGTTGAAGAATATCTGATAAATCTTATCAAATAAAGCCATAATGTAATGATAATTATGTGAATTATCAAATAATGAGAGAGGGAGAGAATTTGGAATGAGAAAGAAATAATTTATAGAAAACTGGTATTCAAGTATTGTGGATAGTGTAATAGCTTCTACCGTACATAGAAAGTAACAATCAGAAAACGCGGGGGCGTTTTGCGCCATGTGTACGTTTAGAACGTGCACTGGCTAACTATACTTTTACTATTGGACAGTTTTTTTTTTTTTTTTCTAATTACGCCTCTCCCCTCGTCACAAAAAATACTAGACCTTGATTGCAATATTTGAGTGGAGAAATGAACCTTCTTTGTTTGAAAAAATAATTTGTTTATTTATAAAAAAATATTTTGATGTAAGCCACGCCCCATCCCGACGTTTTCGGTTAAAAAGTTTCTCGGTGAGACATTTCGTTGTAACGTTGGCTGCATTCGGCTGGCTGAAATGAATTGGTGAGACATTTTTTCTTAACGTTGGCGGCACTGACTATAAATGTATAGCCGTCAAAACAACAACAGTGCACCCTAACCTCAAAAAGTTCAAAGCAATATAAACCGTGTTAGGCAGTTTCTCAAACGGAAAAAAATATTAATTTATAAAAAAATATAATATAATGAGAGAAGTTGATGGAAAAAAATTACAGCTCATATTAATATGAGACAATTGTATTGGAATAATTGAGTGATTCAAAAAAAAAAAGAATACAATTGGCTACAGATAAAATCATGGAAAAAAATATTCTGAGGTTTATGAAGGTCCAATAATACTAATAATTAAAAATGAGAAATTCCATAAAAATTTTCAGTTAATTACTTAAATATCGTGCCAAAATTCGAAGTAATTTTGTAGTTTAGTTTTTGAAAAAAAAAAAATTTGAATTCATAAATTTTACACGGGGAGATTAAAAAAAGGACGGGATCTTCCATACCCCTCGCGCGGTACAGCAGATTTCATGCTAATCCTATCGGCTTCCCATATCTTTCTGTACAAAATTTGGAACTTCAAATATTTTTTTCTTGAAAACTTCGCTCCAAAATCAATTCAAATTTGAGCAGGACATTCCTTATGATATTATTAATTCATTATTGAGAATTCAATTAGAATGAGGTGATACTGATGTTCGAAATTCCTGAAATAATTTAATTTCTACATAATTTTATGAATTTTCGATCATTTTTTTTTCATTCCATGCTTTTTTCACTACATGATAATAATTATATTATACATAAAAACACCGTTCTAATCTGTCACATAAAACTGATCCTCGAAAAATTGCGTAGGTTTCTGCCAAAGCATCACACGTAATTTTCTCTCTTTTTTTTAATCCCTTCCACCCATTTCTTCGAATTTTCATTATTTTCAGAATAAATTGGAAACTTAGCGAGATGAAACAATTGTGCCTGGAGTCTTTTTTGCCGAGAATTCTAAGAGCATAAAAAAGTATGAGGGAAAAAAACATACCTCTGTTAGTTTCCGAGATAATTTTTAAAAAATATTGAAAAAGAGATTTTTCTCTGCTTTACCTCTCCAAAGAGTACAGACACTCTTTGACCTCTCGATTATTAAATTTGTAGTTTTCTGACAATATTTCAAAATCTAAGCGAGATAGAGTGATCTTACCTGAATTCTTTTTCGTCGATAATTTCTAGAATTACAAAAAAAGATTGAGACAAAATTGCTCTATTCCACTTAGTTTCCGAGTTATTCTAAAACAAGTGGGAACTTGCTTTAATTATAGTTATTATTATAGTTTTATCTGCTAAGTCATTAACAAATCAGTTCCGAATGGTTCCCCTTTCCATTAGTGAACACTCAATTTTGAATATTCCTCTAATAATGATCTGAATGAAATCGACTGAGAATTTGTTTTGAACTTTAAGATAATTCTGAAAATTGAAATTTCAAAAAATTACCTATACTTTGAAAACAAGCTGCAGATGAAGCTTCTTCATGCAATATTAATAGAATTGAAATATCTCAAGAACTGATGACGAGAAAAATCTGAAAGTGTTCATGCAGTTAGATGACATAGTGTCTCATATTATTCTTCAATCTGGATGAAATCGATTAGAAACTTATTCTAAGTTTAAAAAAGAATGAAAAAATTGAAATTTCAAAAAAACGCTCATATTTTAGAAAATGTTGCTCTAATTTTGTCCAGTAACAATCCCACGCAGTAGATTGAGAAAACCAATATATGAGCTGAATTTGAAGTTTCTATCTTGATTGTTCTGATTGTTATAGAAGCAACAACATTATCATGAGAAACTATGAAAATCGACATAACTTAAAAACTAAGCTTGTGAAAGAGCTGGAAAAATTCACGCAGTTACAGAATATGATATCAAATGTTATAAATTCATCTGGACGAAATCGGTCGAGAAATTTTCAAGAAATTGATTTTTTTGAAAAAATCCAAAATTCATCATTTCTCAAAAAAAACTGAATGAGTTCCAAGCGACAAGGTCTCAAAAGAAAGCATTTATCAAGACAAATATACTGTGAGAACATCAGATTTTCAGGTTGAAATTTTACCTTTCCACAGTAAAAAAAAAAATCAACAAAGACATATATACCTGCACACAGACATTTTGTCCAAATATCATTTTCAGACTCTCTACATCATTTCAAGTGATTTGCAACAAAAAAATCCAAATCGGAAATTCTCACGTTTGTTAAGCTCCCATTCGCAAGCAACAAAAAAATTACTAAAATTTGAAATCGAATTCTTTTTTTTTCAAAAATTTTTAAAATTTGAGAATTCGCATCCGTGAGATTGACGATTTTCTTCGGGTGATGAGCGCGGCATCGCACGTTTTGAGTAAAGTGCAACGTTGCCAATAACCATTAACGACTCGAAGTGCCAGCCATTTTCATACACACAAATCGAGTGACGTGGCAACACGGTGGAAAGAATTTCCACTACGATTCCAGTCGCGTAATGAGCAGCGCACCACATTCCGGAATCGGATCCACAAGAAATTATTCTTTCATACCAAAAGAATATATTCCACAGAAAAAAGGTCTTTTTCGATTCGCAACATTATTCAAAAAGGATTCCAAAAGTTTCAACTTGATATTTTTAGTCTATTATTTGATATTTACGTTTTCGTACAGAGTGCGGCGTCACGCTCATAGCGCGGGTTCTCAAGGATTAAGATTCTCAAGATCTCAAGACATTTAGCATTTGAGAAAAAATATCACGAGATTCCATAAGTCCTGCGTCCGAATATCTAGGTTTTTTACGATATTGTAAGAATGACGATATCCAAAATGACGCAAAAGGAATAAAATATGGACCGACAAATCATTAAAAATAAAAAAAATGCGCCATGTGCACAATTAAAACGTGTTGTTTGGCAGGCCAAAAACTGAATCAGGGTTGGCTGTGCAAATAATAGATGAATGGGCAGAAAAATGAGGTGGCAAATCAAAGATTCAAAAAATATTACGCAAAAGAATGGGAATAAAATCCAATGATAGGGAAAAATATAGAGGAGGCAAGGAGAAATTTTCAATTCAACTTATCTATCTGTAATTGCAGCTGTAAAGACGGAACAATAGGTCTTTCTACGTAAGAAAATAGCTTTGTCTTTCCACTATTGGTAAAAATGCACATGGCGCGCCCGGTTTTTTTCAAATAGAATTCTGTATAATCATAGAACGACTTATCTTAATAAAGGCTAGGTCAGTCACCAAATCATCATCTCGATTTCCAGATGAGGAAATGTTTATAATTTCAAGACTCATGAATCTATGAACTTTCCATGAATCAAATACCAATTTAAAGAACAACTGGTTGAGGTTATATTCATCCCTTTCTAACTTTCCGACTAATTTTTCTATTTCATATTAATGAGTGTGTGATACTATGGAACAAATGCTTTTTCTCATACATGTTTATCGAAAATGATGTGTAATCATCATCATCTTCATTACGTTACAGAATGATTTGATCTATTTGAAAAAAACCGGGCGCGCCATGTGCATTTTTACCAATAGTGGAAAGACAAAGCTATTTTCTTACGTAGAAAGAGCTATTTTTCCGTCTTTACTGCCGCAATTACAGATAGATACCCTACTGAAAAAATATGGGTATAAAATATGAGTAAAAAACATGGGTATAAAATATGGGTATAAAATATACTTATGATGCACACGTGTTTTTTTTGGGACCTTTTTACCTATAATTTTTACCTATAATTTTTACGCATATTTTTCACGCATATTTTTTACCCATTTTTTTTACTCATTTTTTGCTGACTATCAATAAATTTTCAACTGCAAATAAATGAACAAAACAATCTTAAATATTCGATCTTTATTATTTAACTTCAACTCACAACTGGATATTAATCGAATAACATCTTTTAACAAATAAAATCTGGAAGTAATAGAATGGATTTACGAATGGAATTTTTTCATTTCCATGATAAAGTATAACAGAAACCACTTAATATTAAAATGTAGGTGCATCAGTTCAATTCTCTCCAACAGTCGGTGTCCTATCACACTTTCTCGATTGAAACACTCATTCCCCCTCCTCTGAGCCTCCTTCATTCGAGCTCACATTGATCACTCCTTGATTTTGTTCAATTTTTTTGTACGTGTGATACGTAGAATTGATTGCACTGCTCAAGTGGGTCGTCCACGCATCCAACAATCGTTTTTTTTTTTTGTCGTCTTGATTGCATAACTGCTTATTTTTTATTTTGTCTACCACTTTCGGTTTGATCGCTCCTTTGTGCAGTAAATATTGAACATAACTTTCCGGAAATCAATAATCAATCAATAATTGAAATCTGAAAATTAATATTTACTCAATTATCGGATTCATCCCCATGCATGTTGTAATTAATTAAATATCATGAAAGATTGGACGGTTATTCATACAATACTAAAATCATATCAATTAATTAAAAAATTGTATTAATATTAATTAGGGGAATGTGGGGCAAAATGGACACATCTAAATTTTTAGGCAAATATGGAAAACTCTTGAAATTAATAGAAATATTGGTGGTAGATTGTTTTTAATGATTCCATCAGAAAGCTGAGGGAGTTTTAAGCGCGAAACAAGTAACGGAATTAATTTTCTTGAATTGTTGGCGATTTTGACTTTTTTGAGCATTTGAGAGGGCTGAAATCCTTCCTTTTCTTTTGAAAGTTTTCAGTTTTTCGAGAATATCTTTGGTTCTATTCGTCGTAGCGTAGAAATTCCGACGGGAGGTAAAAGGTGAAATCATTTGCCATCGATTCGTAGGGATTTCAATTTAAAAATATTGATTTTGAAGGTATTTATGGCCATTTTCGTTAAACAGTTTTTGGCCTATAACTGTTAAAAATCAACTTAATTTTGGTCGATTCTTACGGAGGAAAACCCGATGCAACTCGCCGTGGTCTTCCTGTTGATTTTCTCGTTATAGTGGACTGTATTTTTTGGATGACTTACTCTTTTATAGGATAAAGGATATTTCTCAGTGGATGGATTTAGGTGGATTTTCTCAATGATACTTGACACGTGAATTATATAAAAATATATAAACTCTTTAATGATTTGACTAGAATACACTTTCTGATACTTTGACCGCACTGATTCTAGATATTGTCTCTTTGTGATAATTGTCTCAATGATTTAATTGTCTCTAATTTTCATGATTATTTTCACTCTGCACACTGCAGTTAATACCGGGCGTAAATCGTTATTAAACCGTTATGCCGATCACTGACTCGATACTCAACTCAGCGGATGCGACCGGTTCTTTCGAACCTTTCCTATTATGTCTATCGACTAGGCGTCATGTCCGTGATAGTTGCTAGATAGTGATCTCCAAGATCATGATGATCTTGTCTTGATGAGTTTCACTCGCCAAGGTTTTGCCCCCTTGGCGGCGCCACCGTATTAGTAGAACTTGACTCGCTCAGTTCCACGCGACGAGTAGAAGGATTTGTGGGACCACGCCGTTGTGATCCCCCAAATTACCCCTGGTGTCAATATCGATAGTTAACACATTTTGATTGACCTCCTGCTCCCACGGTAATTCAGATCAGTCGGTAATTTTAGCTGCTTTCTTAACAATAACTATCCCAAAAATTGATATTTTCGAATTCAAAACCCCATAAATCGATGAAAAATGAGCTCACCTTTCATTTGAGACAAACCCCGAATTGCTACGACCGATAGAACCAGAGAAATTTGCAAAAAACTGAAAATTTTCAAAAAAGAAACGGCTTTTACTCCTCAAAAATGCCGAAAAATATCGAATTTTCATAAAAAATCGAAAGAAATACATCTGACACTTGTTTTCCGCCTAAAATTTCTTCAGCTTTTCGATAGAATCATCACAAAAAACCATCTCTCACCGTTTCATTACATGTCCATTTTGCCCCACTTTCCCCTATAATTAAATCACTTACTTCTAATGATCCCAGCTTTCTTGGGGGTTATCGGTTTCCTTGGAGAAGCTCTATCTTTTCGCTCTTCCGCTTTACTGACATCGATAACCCTCAGAACAAGTTCCCTAGCTCCATACAAATGTAAGGCCAATTTATTCACAAATATAGGAGCTGAACGGGCGTCTCGTAATTGTTTCCAATCTTGGTATTTGAGAGAATACCCATAACACAGATGGAACATTCTCATCTGCAGAAAATGCATAGAATAAACGACAGAAACGAAAAGTAAAAATTGAAAAAAATAAATAAAAAATGGAAAAAATTTACATCTGATTTTTTTTAAACTTACATATCCACCATCTTTCTTCTTCATCTTAAATTCTGTGAAATCTTCCTCAGGCTTTTTGTCACCAGACAATTTCAAATCATTTTCATAATCCTCAGAATCATAATTGTAAACTGATTTTTTAATCCACTTTGATTTTCCTGTTTTTGTTGTCCCCTCTGCTTCAACTTCTTTTCCCATTAAATTTTGTTGACGAGATCCGTCACCAGCCATCTGAAGACTACCCATTCCTTTGTCTATTTTCCGTTTTTTTGGACTTGCATGTGAGAGAGGACTCATGTCATTAAATAACCTTCTCCTAGAATTCATTGATTGTGGCGATGATGGTGTATTACAACTGTTATCACCATTAGCACCAAATCCAGCAGATAATGGAGAACTACACTTTAACGAATGGGTTTCATCCTCTTGTATTTTTTTAATGTCTGTGGAGGATGATTCCTCATCAACTTTTTTCAACTGACGTATTGTCTCTTTTAACTTATTCATTTTTTCTTCTGTTTTAGTATTAAAAGATTTCCACATTGTGAGAGTTTCTTGCAATTCTTTTTGAGTAGCCTCTTCTGTACTTCGAGAAACAACTAGATCTAATTGTAACTTTTCAATTTCTTCTTTTTTTTTTAATAAATCGTCTCTTAGAATCTGATTTTTGCTCTTAAGAATTTCCAACTGCATTACATTATCGTCACCGGTTATCGTTTTGGAAACCACTGGAGCAGGTGGTGGATTGTGGGAAAATGTAGGTTCAGTTGGATAAACTTTTTCTTCTACTGTCTCTTCATCTTCCAGCAATTGCTTTGCTTTCCTTAATAGGAAATTCTTTCTGCTGCTGCATGTCTGCTTGTTTGTATGCGGCCTTTCTTCTCTTATTTTTAGCAGGTTCTTTCAATGACGTACTTTTAACGTTGTTTGTCTATAAATGTGTTTTATAAATGATATGTGTTTTTATTCAGCCATATCAATATTTATATATAGAGGGAGGTGGGGTAAAATGGACACTCTAATTGAATGGTTTGAGATGGAATTTTTCTCATGATTCGATCGGAAAAGTAAGGAAATTTTAGGCAGAAAATAAGGATCAATTTTTTTTTTTAATTTTTGGGAGAATTCACCTTTTTAGGCTAGTTTTGAAGGGGTTTCCCTTTTGACAATCGAAAAGAATAAGCTTTTTCGGCGATATTTCTGGTTCGGTCGAGCGTGGCGACCTGGGGTTCGTCTCAAATAAAAAGTGAGCTCATTCCTCATCGTTTTATGTTGTTCAAATTTTTTTAAATCAATTTTCCAAATATCAATATGTTAAAAATCCTGGCAAGGTTATCGACCGAGCCAGGGTTATCAGCCGATCCGCGGGGCATCAATCAGTTCAATTGATGCCCAATCATCAATCAGGGCGTTATAGTCACCTATGAAGCCCATCGTCTCTTTCTGAGACCTTTTTCTCACCGTAGCCGCGAAACAGTAAAGACGTGTTTTCGCGTAATCCGGAAATCATCATGAAAATTAAATAAAATGAACGCGTCAGTGCGCGATATTAACGGTCGCGTTACTTAAAATTAATAACTTGCTACACGAAGCTAATTCACATTAACTTTGTACGTGCATCATCAATGAACTCAGTGTTATTAATTACTAAATAATAAAGACAATTATCGGGACATTAACTTCAGTTAATTACTAAATTACATCAATTGCTAGACACCACGCGGTCAGTGCATTATCTAATAAATTATCTAGCATTTCAATGTAAGACCGGCCTTACAACCCGGCAAGGAATTGCGATTATCGAATATTAACGAACGTTATCTAACTATCGAATTAAACTAATGTTAATTATCGCGAAGAAACTCAGTTAATTATCATTGCTAAAATATCGAAGTTATCAAACAATTATCATAAAGCTTTCGCTAGACGAATTATCTACAATAATTCGTACGTGCATTATCAATAATCCTTCAGATTATTAATTAATCTAGAGAACTTTAAATCTCGCGAACATTATCAATGAAACGAACAATTGAACATTATCAGTAAAATATCCGTGTAAATATTGTAAATATTCTCCGAAACTGATCATTAAAAATCTGTGATATATTTATTATAAATCACGTGTGTCGTATAAAGTTATTTCACGCATACAATTGTCGTGTACGAGCCTATCTAAATACAGTCCACTAAATTGAAGATCATCGACATCAACACGTCCACACCATAAGTAGCTTCGGTGGACGTCCAAAAATCCCCTGGATTTTTAACATGGTCCTTCGAGCCGGATCTTGAGGATCCGGCTCGGATAGAAAAGCAACTGAACGGGAACATTATCCGCTCGAAGGCTCAAAAATTCGCCTGAATTTTTAACATGGTCCTTCGAGCCGGATCACTCCAATCCGGCTCAGAGTGAAGCAACAAAACGAGGAAATCATCAAGCAAATTATCTGGCGGAAGAACCGGTTAATTGTAAAGACAATTTTCAACATGGTCCTTCAGATAAAGAAAATCACGGAAACCAACGACCTATGGGGAAGTCACAAAGTGAAATTATCCATTCGAAGGAAGAAAATCCACCATTTCCAACATAGTCCTTCATTGGGAAAAGATAATTATCAAAAATAATTATCTAGAAAATTATCTGGGAAAGGACGCTGAAATTCATCGAAAATTCCGTTATTTCCCCCTCCCCCCATCCTCTGAAAATTATCAAGACAATTGTGTGGAAATAACACGCGAGAAAACTTATCGAATATTCGAGAAATATTTTACACGTTAAATTCAGTGAATTCAATAGACATAAAATCGTGCAAAACCATCGAAGAGTGTCCGAGTGGTTTGTTTACGTTTGAATCAAAACAGACTTGAAAGTGAAAAACAACCATCGGTCATTTTCGGGAATTCTCCGACTTTACGCGAAAAGCGACGTCGTCGGGCATCCCCACCACCATTGAACGTGATCTACGTCACGAGCAGCCGAGACTTAACGAGAATCTGCGGACATCACCGAGCAGCAGCCGCAGGAGTGGGACCAGCAGAAGCCACGCCCACTTATCGATTTTCATCGAACAGCTGACAGCAGTGCTCCCGTCAAAGCAACAGCGAGCGCTAAACTTGAAATTCATTCACTCTACGCACACACTTTATCGACTCGCAGCAAAAGATAAGTATTATTTCCATACATTATCACGTCCAAGCGAGAATTAAATCGATTTGCACTTCTAGAATTTTACAGAAGTGCACTGCAGCATAGTTCACCATTGTATGGGAATAGAAAATTCTCATGCAAGCAACCAGAATGAATTCAAAGGAATTTATCTGAACCAATGGAGACGCAACAACTGCCATTATCATTGTGATGCCTGCATTCACACCGAATCACATCCACGATAAATAATTGCATCAACATCAAGTCTTATCATCAAAAAATAATTGGAGAAGTACCTGAAGAATTATCACAACATCTGTATACAACAGAAGACAGGTACTGGAAACTGCAAATCAGCGAAATAGCATCAGAGATCCATCACATCTTGAAAATATAACGAAGAATCACTCTGAAAGTTCATCGTTTATCAATTGACAAACATCGACGGCAAGTCCAAAAGACAATTGAAGAGAATCATCAACATCCTCAACGAGTCCATAGAGGCAGACCAGGCACTTGGGGTACGAGTCCAACAATGGGAATATCATCGAGAGTTTCATCTTCATCAAGAATAGCAACCTACTCGCATGAAGCTTCCAACGTTATCATCAAGTGCCCTGCTCCAACAACATGCATCTCATCTAGGCATCGGTGAAGAATTAGCATCAAAACTGAATCTTCATCAACGGTCATCATCAATCAGCATCAACGTTATCAGCCAGACTAGCATACAATCAGAAAGAATTAAGACATCAGGCATTCTATAGTCAGACCGGCCTTACAACCCGGCAGTAGAATGCAACGTGTTCATTCTTCGAAGATTAAAGAGAAAATTAACAATCATCCACCTGCAAGTCAAACGTTATCAAGAAACTTGAAGATCTTCAAAAGAAATTCAACATCTTGAGATATGGGATACATTGATAGCATCATGAGGTGCTGATTATTATCAAGAGATCATTATATTCAGACTCATCAATGAATACAATCATCAAAGTTGTGTTATAACAAATTTATCAAGCCGTCTCGTCAATTATCATTAAACATTTTGATTAAATCATCAATTAACTCTGCGGAAGAAGACGTAGAAAATCATCAAGACCAGCAACGAAGAAGAATTATCATCGAACTGAAGAACTTCATCATCTTGAAGAGCTTCAACCACCGACCTTCATCAACATTCAATCAAACTTCATGGAAACGTCATCGAACTTCACTGCACAAGAGGCATTGCAGTTCATCAAATTAATTCATCGAATCAATTCATCATTCATCCATCATCTACAAACATTAACTCATCAAATGGAACGGCAGACAAGCCAAGTCCATCATCAAATCACCAGAACTCATCAAATAATCATGAAAGAGCCAAGGATCAATCGACCAAGGCTGTTATTCTTCACTGAGAGTCATCAGAAATTAAATCTTCTCCGGACTTCATCATTCAGAGTCATCATTGGTAGTGACAATCGAAATCATCATCGGTAACATGCCAATTATGACGCATTCCAACGTAAGACCGGCCTTACAACCCGGCAGAAGGGAATGTCATCATCTACAGCGCTTGAACAACAAACAGTTCCAATACCAACAATCACTCGAGAATCCAACGTTATCAATGGAATTGATCATTAATCATCAAGAAGTCTATTATTCATCAAACTCATTTGAAGCAGAATTAGCTGTATCATCACCAGAAGATTTGATGTCAGAAAAGCATAACGGAAATAATCATTACGTCACAGCACACAGAGTTTCATCAATGATGAATCATCTTTGAGAAACTGTGCTAAAAGCATGAAAAGAATTGTCGGAAAATTATCATAGACAATCATCAACCGAGTCCTCATACAGTGAATTGGAGAAACTCATCAACTACCTTGAACATGATCACCATCGTCAACTATTCATCAGATAGCAGCAGTAAAATTATCATCAAGAACATCAAGACTAGTAGAACGACATGCTGAGAATCGTCTACAGCGTATCGACCGAATCAGTCGAAGTCAATCATCATCATGCCATAGAAAGCTACGTTCCCAAGAAACGAAAGAAGACGAAGGCCACAGGCTTAACCAGGACGTGCACACCTGGTAGAGAGAACGTGGACGACATCTTCCGACAAACGAGCAACGTAGGCTAACACGAGTTCTCCCCAAGAAATATAATTTCTGCAGGGCGGGCGGCTTCTCAACAAGAGAAACAAACAAATGCAGTAAGTTGAAAGCATCAATCAATTGATTGATCATCAAACTTCATCATCCAAATGCTGCCTCAACAGAAGGTCATCACATAAAATCCTAGGCAACATTACATCAAGTTGCACATCTCAGCAATGAAATTTAAACAATCAAACGTGTTTGGAATCAAGGCAAACACTTTGATACAACTATCAACAGCTGGTATACTAATCATCATCATCAGAACTTGATCAGAGAGAATCCAGCTAGACAGATAGCACCAGTAATAATCAATAGTCAAAGCATCTAGAGACTATGGACCATCAATCCTGAATAAATTCAGAGCTATCATCCAACACATTAATACAACATCAGAGCTATTATCAGGAACATCGAAGACATTCTTCAAGATCATCAATCCTTGAGAAGTCAAGAGACATCTTGACGTAAATCATCATCATCATCGATCAATGCAACAGATCAATTCTAGAAGTCATCATTCAACACGAATTGTTGCATAAAATCATTGAGCAAACATTATCAATGATCTGGAACGTTCATTACTGAATCAACGTTTTTACGAAATCGATAATAACTGCAGACGTTATCGAACACACAAGAACATCTAATTAATTCTAATCTTTATCATTGAATGTTCCAGAAAAATGATTGCAGATTCAAGTAATTATGTCACTTGGAGTCACCAGGAAGAAACTCATCACCAAGCACCTGAAAACAAACTGTCGTCGCATGGCGGGCGGCAGTATCATCAAGCATAAATATATCCAGTTCATCCACCACGAAATTCATCATCAGTCAAGACAACAATGACTTGACAATTCATCAAAGTCATACAGTGGCAACATCGAGCATCAACCAACATATCTTAAGTCAGGATAACGATGACCTGACAGATATCATCAGAACGTAGCCCACAATCGAGATTCACCAAAGGGATTGACGAATTCAGCTGACACCAGGTCAATCAAATCATCAATCCGCGACGAATCATCAAGAATCTTCAGAAGTTCATCAGTCAAATAATCAGAACTTCTACAACGATCATATTCAAGATCGACGAACTCACACTGCCCTGGGGAAGAGTAAGAATAATTATCAAAAATGTCTAATTATTTGAAATTGTTACAGGAATTTCTAAATCATCAGAAAATCAAATTAGCACCAGCATCAGCGAGGATCAGTGGACATCTGTCCTGCCTTACAACCAGCAGATGGAGACTGGTCAAGCTTTCACCACGAGAAGCATCTGAAGCCGAGAACCAGGACAACGCAGACCTAGACCAAAGACAACTAGGTCGCCTCCAGGGGTTCGTCGACGGCGGGCGGTATGTTAAAAATCCTGGCAAGGTTATCGACCGAGCCAGGGTTATCAGCCGATCCGCGGGGCATCAATAAGTTCAATTGATGCCCAATCATCAATCAGGGCGTCATAGTCACCTATGAAGCCCATCGTCTCTTTCTGAGACCTTCTTCTCACCGTAGCCGCGAAACAGTAAAAACGTGTTTTCGCGTAATCCGGAAATCATCATGAAAATTAAATAAAATGAACGCGTCAGTGCACGATATTAACGGTCGCTTTACTTAAAATTAATAACTTGCTACACGAAGCTAATTCACATTAACTTTGTACGTGCATCATCAATAAACTCAGTGTTATTAATTACTAAATAATAAAGACAATTATCGGGACATTAACTTCAGTTAATTACTAAATTACATCAATTGCTAGACACCACGCGGTCAGTGCATTATCTAATAAATTATCTAGCATTTCAATGTAAGACCGGCCTTACAACCCGGCAAGGAATTGCGATTATCGAATATTAACGAACGTTATCTAACTATCGAATTAAACTAATGTTAATTATCGCGGAGAAACTCAGTTAATTATCATTGCTAAAATATCGAAGTTATCAAACAATTATCATAAAGCTTTCGCTAGACGAATTATCTACAATAATTAGTACGTGCATTATCAATAATCCTTCAGATTATTAATTAATCTAGAGAACTTTAAATCTCGCGAACATTATCAATGAACCGAACAATTGAACATTATCAGTAAAATATCCGTGTAAATATTGTAAATATTCTCCGAAACTGATCATTAAAAATCTGTGATATATTTATTATAAATCACGTGTGTCGTATAAAGTTATTTCACGCATGCAATTGTCGAGATAATTCCTGAATCAGCTCCTTGTATTCCCTTCCTGCCGCAGCCAGGCGAAGAGAGTACGAGCCTATCTAAATACAGTCCACTAAATTGAAGATCATCGACATCAACACGTCAACACGATAAGTAACTTCGGTGGACGTCCAAAAATCCCCTGGATTTTTAACAAATAAGTCATGTTCTGAAGATCCGTTTTTGCCCTATCAGTATTTGAAGAAATTGATATCTTCCTTCTTAAACCTCATAAACCGATGGGAATTGAGCTCACCTTCTATTCAAAATCAACCCAAGATCGCTACGATGAATAGAACTAGAAATCAATAGTGTTGTTCATTCCCATATTAATAAATTTAGATGTAGGGATCATGGGACGTTGGAATGATTGAAATATAACAATATTAAGTAATTGTCAATAGAACGACGTTTCGCCTGTTTAATTCAGGCTTCCTCAGGTTCTGGAAAGCATAATACAAAATACAATTACTTCAATGCAATCTAATCAATTAAATGACATCAAAGTAAATTAAATTAAATTAAATTAAAAACTGGTCGTTCTTCCGGGCTTATCTCTACCCGTACTGGATTCATTTGAGCAGGGTTCAGTTATCAGGGATATGAACGATGGTTTCACATCCGATAGACTACGTCCGTAACCGATAGCTCAGATCGCTCGCAATAGTATGCGATGGTTTCCATCGGATGTAACTTTTGAAGTGAAACTTCTTTTGGGAGGGTACCAACTTTTTTCTCGCGTCACAAAACGAGTGAAACGTTTTGAGGGGAACGTGGTAGTAGAGTAGTGGGGGAAAAGGAGAAGCAAGAAAGAGGAGAGTGCGTTGGTGGGATGCCACTGTAGCATATGCTTTAGCGGCGGAGAGGGAAGACGGCAGAGGGGGGGAATAGGATCTTCGCGTGGAGTGCTACCTACATACTGTTTTTTCATTTTGTAATTTTTTTTTTCAACACACGGAGAGGATAATATGGGAATTTTTCTAAAAGATTTTTATAAAAATTACAATGCTCCACATCATAATCCTCGCTTTTTATTTCTGAAGAAAATTGCCATTTTATACTTGGCTTTGGATTGAAATATCTCGAAAACTACTCAAAAGTTATCGAGACATGTTGTGAATGAAATTTAGAGGGAATATTAACGAATAGAATAAGCAAAACTCCGTTTTTCTATGACTCGTAGTTATTAAGATATCAATTTTTTAATGAAAAATTCAGGAAGGGCGTCCGAGCGCTCATTTGTTTACTATCAGGCCTCGTCCATTGTTTCTGAACTATTCATTAAAAAATTGATATCTCGGAAACTATTGATCGTAGAAAAACGGCGTTTCGCTTATTTTCTTCGTCAATCTTCCCTCTGAATTTCATTCACAGCATGTCTCGATAAATGTTGCATAGTTTTCGAGATATTTCAATCGAAAGCCAAGTGTGAAATGACTAATGGCTCATGTACCGAAAACAATCGAAAGAACCCGACTATGCCCCTTCGTCTACCATATTATGAGGCTAGCACAAGAAAAATATGGAAGTAAACGTTTTCTTCGAATATCCCGGAATTTCAGCAAGATAGAGCAAGCTTGCACGAATCCTCCTTTATAGAGAGTTTTGAGAGCTACAAGAGAGGATTGAAGCATAACCGCTCCATCTCGATCAATTTCCTGTGTATTGACAAAAAACTGATTTCAAAAAATGTAGTTGTCTGAACACTTCATAATCGTGAAAAAATGATAATTTGTTAGTGAACAGATAACCAAAATACTATAGGCAGATACTCAAATTCTCAAAGTGTTGTGTTCATGACACAGCTAAATATGCTGAGCTGTGCTTCTTGCCGTTTCCCTTCGAGATTAACCCCGTATCTTCACATTTCTCAATCATCATCACTTGTTCATTTGAAAAAATCCTAATAATTCATCGCTATCTATACCCAATAAGCAAGAAGTTTCACTTCTGTCACGTGGGTTCCACGCACTCTCTTTTTTTCAGTGGCGCATCGGACGAGAGATTTTTGCATTCATTGCACTTCACCACCGATGGAATTCATCCAATTCTCTCGAATCGGATATCTAAATTGTTCGAATCATTCATTCACAACCGATAGGATATGCCGAATAAACGATGCGGCATATCTTCACTCATACTGAATTCGTTTGAGCAGAGTTCAGTTGTCAGGGATATGGATGATGGTTTCACATCCGATAGCTCATTTCGCTCGCAATAGTATGCGATGAATTCCATCGGATGTTACTTTTTTTCAATGGTGCATCGGACGACAGATTTCTGCATTCTTTGAACTTTACCACCGGTGGAATTCATCCAATTCTCTTGAATCCGATATCTAAATTACTGGAATCATTCATTCACAACCGATGAGATATGCCGAATGAACGATACACAGTGCATATATCGGTTGCACCGGATTTTTTGACTCAATGCCGATAAGGTAGAGAGTACTCTACCTTATCTATACAGTGTCTTTCATTTCCACTCCGCTAGATGGTATTAGTGAAATAGAAAATCATTTCTATACAATGATAAAATTATTATTAACAAGTTTCAGCTGCTCCAAATTTCTATAAAAATTCATCTTTTAAAAAAATAGTTAAATCAAACCAATGATGTGAGTACCTTGTTTTATCTACAAAAAGACTCATAACATAAATGGAGTGGGGTCAATTTGACGCCACGTGTGCTCGGAAGTTCTGTTCAGGGGTAAATAATCCGAGGGTTGAGAATAATTGATTTTTTTTCAAGTGGAGCAGCTGAAATTTGTTAATAATGATTTTATTATTGTATAGAAATGATTTTCTATTTCACTAATGCCATCTAGTGGAGTGCAAACGAAAGACACTGTATGGATATGGTACTCTCTACCTTATCGGCATTGAGTCAGAAAATCCGGTGCAACCGATATATGCACTTTGTATCGTTCATTCGGCATATCTCATCGGTTGTGAATGAATGATTCCAGCAGTTTAGATATCGGATTTGAGAGAACTGGATGGATTCCACCGGTGGTAACGTTCAAAGAATGCAAAAATCCCTCGTCCGATGCACCATTGAAAAAAAGTTACATCCGATGGAATCCATCGCATACTATTGCGAGCGATATGAACTATCGGATGTGAAACCATCGTCCATATTCCTGACAACTGAACCCTGCTCAAACGAATTCAGTGCGGGTAAAGATATGCCGCATCGTTCATTCGGCATATCCTATCGGTTGTGAATGAATGATTCGAACAATTTAGATATCGGATTCGAGAAAATTGGATGAATTCCATCGGTGGTCAAGTGCAATGAATGCAAGAATCTCTCGTTCGATGCGCCACTGAAAAAAAATTACATCCGATGGAAACCATCGCAGACCATTGCGAGTGATCTGAGCTATCGGTTACGGACGTAGTCTATCGGATGTGAAACCATCGTTCATATCCCTGACAACTGAACCCTGCTCAAACGAATCCAGTACGAGTAGGGATGAGCCGCGGCGATCTATGATGGATGTAAAATAACTGAGGAAGAAAGTAGGCTCTTAGCTATGGCTTATGCACTGAGATTCCATTCGTTTGATGAGCTTTTGATTTCTTTGTGAGAATTGTTGATGTACATCTTCCTCATCAGATTTATCATTCTAAGTATGAATTTCTTAAAAATTTCGAGAATGATATAGAAGTCCAACAACATTACTTTTGTGTGGATTGTGAAATTGCATTGGACATTGACATGAATGGAAACACTACTCGTGAGAACTGTGGAGTGAGTTATACTGAAAAATCTCTTCGTCGCAACTCATGTTATTTCCTTTATTTACCACTGAAAGAGCAATTAAAGAGCTTGATTCAGAGTGATGTGTTCCGCAGTGCAAGACGAGAAGCTCACCAAAATGATGTGATAAATTGCAGTCATTAGCGGAAATTACGGGCTGATGAAGCTATTCGTGACAATGATATAAGTATTCAATGGAATACAGATGGAGTGAATTTGTTTCATAGAGGTACTCTGTCATCCATTTGGCCGATTCAGGTCCATAATAAATGAGGTTACCCTATGTAATACGGAACCATAATATATTCTTGTGTGGTTTGTGGTTCCACCATAAAAAGCCAAATATGAATTTATTTTTGCGGCCATTCGTGGCAGAATTGAACATACTCAATCAAGAAGGATTCGGAACTCCAACAGTCATTTCTACTGATCCTGTGCACGACCAAGTTCAGTGTTTGTTAGCATCTTTGGATTCTGTAGCGAGACCAATGGTTCAGAATATGAAACAGTTTAATGGTAAATATGGGTGCTCTCATCGTTTGGATCCCGGCGAAAAATTGGGGAAAACAGGAAATCAACGTAATTATCGTTCTGATGTTCACGAGATGAGGAGTAGAAAGCTTGATGCTCAGCATGTAAGGGTAGCTGTTGCAAAATCGAATGATTATGAAAGAGTTAAGAGAGTTTCAGTTGTTCGAATTCTCCAAAAATTGTCGATTGTACAGGATATGCCTCCTGATTATTTACACGCAGTGCTGAAGGGAGTGACGAAAAGCTTATTCGGCGCTGGGTTCGAATCATCCAATCATGAGAAGCCGTGATATTTAGGTAAACATCAAAATTATGTTGATAATATCATTGAAGCAATCAACCCTCCTTGCGAATTGAAACGAATCCTCAGACCAATAAAATATTATAAGAATTGGACGGCAGCTGAATGGAAATCCTCTTTATTATATTATTTATGATCCATTTTGAAAGATATTTTGCCTCAAAAATATTTCAAAATTTTTTATTATTGGTGTCTGCTATTTATTCACTTTCAGAAGAGAAAATTCTGAAAGTTGATTTAATACAATCTGAGAAAATGCTGCAGAAATTTGTGGTAGGTGTACAAAATTTGTATAGTCTCACTTTTATGAAATATAATGTACATTTATTAGTGCACATTCCTGGAAATGTTGAAAGGTTCGGAGCCTTGTGGGGCTGATCAGATATTCCATTCTAAACTTTCAATGGCGTATTAAAAAAATTATTCAATGACACTCAACACGTTCCTAATCAATTTTTGCATCTTATCGCCGGATGAATGTGATGAAAGAATCAAAAAAAGTGTGTTCAGATGCAAATGAAACAGTAAAATCACTATTGAAACAGCTCCTGCCTCAGTCCGGATTAGATTTCATATTTAAAGATACTGAAATCGTCAAGATGTATGGATTTCCCATAATTGAAAAACTTGAAACGATTGAAAAAGTTATCGTTCAAAATCTTTACGACTGTATGGAAACAGATGATGTTTCTGTAATCCCTTGATTTAAGTATGAAAGCATCCTGGGGCATAGTTTCGATCATTCAGGTCTTACTGAACGAAACAACAATATAGTAAAATTGAAAAATAGTAATTATGTGTCGATATGCGGTCTTATTGAAGTCAGCATTGAACACAACGTTCATCTCATGCTCTGTAAACAATATGCAATTATGAATGCACAATTATGTCATCATTTAAACCTATCCTCTGAGAATATTTGTTCTATTGTGCAATCAAGTAACACGTTAGCATGCTATGCTCTTTCTATGCTAGACCAAAAGTCCCTTGCGATCCCATATCAAGAGTACTTTGTTATTTTTCCTCTTGTCAACAGCTTAGAAAAAGACTGAATGTATATCCACAGAATAAATTTCTCAATTGAAAACCAACACTTATTATTAGGGCCTGGAAGTTGGAGCACAACAATAAGACATAAAAACAGGAAAAAACAGAAAGACACCTAATAAGACGACCAGCAAGATAATTAGCCTGATGACTAGCAAGACAATGAACAAGATTACCCCCAAGATATCTACATGACACTCAACGAAACCACTATCTTTAGGTCTCATTGTTGTGCTCCAGCTTCCAGGCCCTGCTTATTCTATTCTCTTGTGAGATCTTAAAATCCATTGACGCACATATGTAACCGAAAATATTCTGCAGGTATGAAAGTAGTTATGATCTCTGCGTGTCTGTACTAATACTCATCATAAGGTAAGAATTTTTTGATAGTCATAAAAATCGGATGATCGTGGAATTTCAACGTCAAACAAATATCGACCATTAAAATTATGTTTATAGCAAGCTTCTCCATGACGAATTTCACGTTGACAAATTCCGCCGTGGAGAGAATTCGATGGGAAAAAAAGTCATGGAAAAAATCGCCATGGCAAAAAACAGGGAACAGCGTGGCAACCTAAATGACTAAATGTAGGGTGCAGGCATAGCAGATTATAGGTAATATGCGATTCTTACAAATTTAATTATTTGTCAACTTTAAACGCGTTTTTCTCGAAATCACTTTTTCTAACTCGGGCAGAATCACACCTCGAAAACCATTCGATGGATTGCTCTGAAATTGTTACTGCAGCAACAAAATCATATCATCTAGCGAACTACACAGCCGTTTTTCAGTTGAACGTGAGCTTTTTGTATGGAAACAATTTTCTGCGAACTAGAATTTGTTTTCATCGACCGTTCAAATATTAAGATTTTTGAATTACGTGGCTTTGCGGTCATAGAGAGGGCGCGTTTGGAACTCATCGGGGTTCGGGCTCCATCGGAACAGATGATTTTCGTCAACAAACGCGCCCTCTCTATGACCGCAAAGCCACGTAATTCAAAAATCTTAATATTTGAACGGTCGATAAAAACAAATTCTATCTATATCATTCGGCTATAAACACGATGTGCACAAGTTTCTGAAAATTTGAGGAGTGAGGGGTCCCGGTAGCTTAAAGGTTCAAAGCATCCGCCCGGAAAGTGGAAAGATGTGATTTCGATACTCACTCGAGATCGAATACTGAACTCCTCAATTTTTTTTTTTTTTTTTTTTTTTTTTTTAGAAACTTGTGCATAAATTTTAAAATTGATTTAGTTCTTAAAATTAAATCAATGAATTTAATTATTCCATGTTTGTCACGCGATAATTCGAGTCTCGTCATTTAACTGAAGGGGTGGGAGGAACATTCTACTAAGTATATTTGGGACCTCTCCCTCCATCGGAACAGATGATTTTCATCAACAAACGCGCCCTCTGTATGACCGCAAAGCCACGTAATTCAAAAATCTTTTTGCGAAATTTTTCGCTGAAAATGAGTTTTTTTCCAAATCTTGCCTGATTTTGCCAAGATTGGTGTAATTAGGAAATCCTATGTGTTTCACTAGTAAATTAATCCGTGCTTTCAGGAAAAATAATTTTTTGGCTCTCGCTCCTCCAATTTCTACACTACGAGTTTGCCTGTGGAGGTATAGAAAAAGACCTTCGTTACGTATTGATCTGCGTGATCATATGTATTTTCCAACGATAATCAAATATTAACAATAATTTAGTTGAGAATGGCCACAATTCCAATATCTGAACCAGTTCGCCTTGAAAGAGGTCAATAACACATGAAATTACAAGGAATAGTCAAAAGTCAACAAACGCAAACAGTAACCGATAAAAATCCATTAAAAAGTCGAAAAAATCCATTTACAAAGTATATCAACAGATTAGGAAGAACGAACAAAACTGTCATAAACAAGTTCAATTTGATAATATTGCCTCAGACTTTAGTTATTATTTCGTCCGGCATAGTTGCTAGGTAACCGTCTGCACAAGTTCATATGTATAGAATCAAATTTGTCAGAATGCTGAAAATCTTAGGGGGAATTGGAGGGGGATCTCAGGGGAATTGGAGGGGGATCTCAGAGGGAATCGAAGGGGATCTTCGGGGGAATTGGAGGGGATTTTGGGGGAAATTGGAGGGGATCTCGGATGAAATTGAAGGAGAATCTTAGAGGGAATTCTCATTTTGATCACTTAAATGTGTGAAACAGTCTGACAACTTAACATTCAACACGTTTGGAATCCGAACGGTTGCCTAGCAACTTAACCGGACGAAATAACAACTGAAGTCTGGGGCCATAATTATAAAAAATGTTTAAATACCAATTTTCAACAAATTCCCGTCAATAGAAGCAGAGATATTCATGTTTAGAGGCCAACAGAAAAGTATTGACCGCGCCGGCCTTCAGCGTTTTTCACCGAGTAGGTGCGTGACGTCACACGCTGTGAACTCAACTTCTCCAAGCAGTGACTCGCGTAATTCTATGTTAAACTTTTGAAAAATCATAATTCTTTCAAATATGGAGATAAAGAAGTGATTTCAATGCTAAAATTCGTTGAATAATTCAGACCATCGATTCCAGATTGAAAACTATTGAAAATCAATTTGCAATATAATTTGGCAAAACAATTAACATGAAAACTAACTGTAAAAATATGGAAATGAATTCAAAATGCAGTTGACTATGAGATATTGACGTATTTTGAAAATCAACTCTCAATATCAATAATTAACCGAGATATGAATATTATAACATATGTACACACATTCATGCAAATTTATCATTTCTGAAATTTATCATTTCTTCCAAAAATTCTTATTTGTAAAAATTATAACGATCAAGAAAACAAAATAGCATTGAAATTAATAAAAAAAATACAAGCTACACAATGCGTTAAGAAAATTCGACGAAAGTTAATATTTACAATAATTTGTTATAAACGATTAATATGAAAAATCATAGGAAAATTACAAAAATGAATAGAATAGAAAGATATAACATCAGAAGGATAAAAAGATTGAAAATGAAATCAAAATAACAAATAACAACAGAGTTATTTAACATTGAAATTTATTCACATATATATTAGATATACAAAATATATGGCAAAATTCAAAAATCAATAACTTTTATAATAATTAACATTAAGGAAAAAACAAATCGTTTATATGAATGTCACTTCATCAGAATCTCACGATAGAGTCGAAGGTGAAATTCTAAATTAGATGTGATTGTTTGTTAGTCTATATTCATTGAGTTATTACAGTGAAGGTGAAATACAAAAATAAAAAGGGGAAGGATACAGTGACATAGAAATAATCAAAATAATTTTCATAAATTGAGAAAACATTGTGTAACGGACCCCGAAGGTTCTCTTTGTCCCGCAGAACATCGGCAGAGCACAGGTAAGTGCAATAATCATCGCGCACGAGAAAAAGGCAAAATAACCCCGAAAAGTCCCATCCAGTATCGTGACATAACCCCGTGACAACCCCGAAACGCGACCGTTTAAAGCGGAAGCGAGGTTAGGGATCGGAATAAGCGCGAAAAGTCCAGTGTAACTGGCGCTCCCAATAAGGGGATTCTATGTGTGTTAATTAATTTTGGTTGGTATAAAATTTTGAGTGAGGATTGGGAGGCAACTGCGGACAAGATCCGTGCCTCAGAGTACTCCAATCATGTTTTTCATCGGAATAAAGGCCCGTTTAGTTTTAGGAGGCATCAGCAGACAAGATCTGTGCCTCATTTAGGTAATGTTGGGAGGTGAATCCCGGTAAGGTCAATTAGTATTAGTAAATTAGGGAGTTAATAATGGGTTCAGTCCCAGTTAGGTTTAAGGGGGCATCAACGGACAAGATCCGTGTTCAATAATTATTTTATTTACATTAGATTAGTTAGGAAATCCCCGGAGAAGCGCTCCGAAAAGTAGCCCGGTCGCAACTTGTGTGAAAAGTTCAAAGGAAAGCCCGTGAGTTGAAAGTTTGACTTCGCGAGAGTTTGAATATTCCCGCGTGGAGAAAGTCCCGTAGTGAGTGCGACGGTCATGCGCCCTGGTGGTACCGAGGGGCATGAATCGGCTCGAGTAGTAGTGGGAGCACCCCCCCCCCCCCCCCCCCGGATGACTGATCGCGTCTGAGGAATCAGTCGAGAGTGAGCAGGCAACGGGACAACACGTGTGAGCCCTGCCATTTCATCAGTGCCACGGAAGCGGACTTCCTACAGGATGTGAAGAGGCCTATTTGTCCAGAGGATGAGGAGAGCCCAGGGAGAAAAGTCATCGAATTGGGTGAGAATAAGTATCGTTATCCCAAAGATCCCGTTTCACTCCCGTTAGCCGTGTCGATTTAAGCCGTAATTTCCCGACTCATCCCCGAAACAATTAATTAATTAATTAATTGATTGATGAATTCCCTTTAAAAATTGCCGTGTCGTTATCATTCATTTTGTTGTACGTGAAAACCCGGAAAGCCCCACGCCTTTTACTTGCCGTGACGCGCAGTGAGTCTATCTCACTCGCACTCGAAACGTTGGGTAGGGAAAATGTTTTTTTTGGAATAAACTCCCCTAATTCCCGTGGAAAAATCCCGAAATCGGTTCCATTCGATAGGGATGAAGTAGGCGAACCCAACGACCCCAAATTTACCCTTCCCGAAACATATTCCTATTTTTTATTGAATGAAATCTGGAATATAATTTTGAAGAAAATGCGTTAGTCCTGTAAACGAGGCATTTTAATTCCCCCCTCCCCCCCCCCTATCGCGTCACCCGTATACCTCGGACGAGTTCCGAGAAATCCGTGCCTTTTGGATGGTTATTGTACTTCCTAGAATCAAAATAATCATAACTAAAATCATTTATTACTGTAATTCCTTCCGAATTTAATTTTCAATAATTATTAAGTTTTATAAAATAAATTCTTTTTGTCTTTTATTAAAGTTTCCAACAATTCTAAAGTTTCGAATCAAGTTAAATGTTATTAATGTTGCTTTGTTAATATACTCTGATTTTACCCGATTTCTCTAGTATACGAGTAATTTATTTGAGGGTTTCCTCTTCCCCTATTCCCTCAACTTTTCAGGTTCATTTCGGTAGTTTTAAGGTTTTTTTTATTAAGGGGAAATGGCAGCGGATCGGGTTAACAACCCCGATCCCCCCCCCTGACTCATGATACGTATTTTCTCTCGGGCTAGCCGGGAAGAAGGTAACATCTTCCCCCCCTCCGCCTATTTCGTTCCGTTCTTGGCGGAACTCCTGGCTACTACGGGCTGGTTATGAGCCGTAAAAATGTAGGGCAGGACTCCACCGAGGAACTTCCGGTTTGGTGGTTCCGTAAAAACCACCTGGCGCCCATTGAAAGGTTTTTAATTAAGGGACATTTATTTGAGAGAGGCGGAGGGAGGGACGGCGCAGTGGCTTTTTACCCCCCCGGGTAAAAAGTCACGTTACAATTGACGCTCAAACTTTCATTCAGTGCCAATTAAGGATTACGAGAAGAAAACAACGTGCCCTGGACACCAGTAACACGGTGAGTATCGAAATTTTCTGATTCTCTAGCCCCGGAAGTCAATAGGTATTCCTAACAGTAGAGAAACTTTAACGTAAACGAGAATTAATCGGGGGTGAATTATATTTTGGGGGTTTTCTCAGAATTAATCATTTCGAGCCAATTCTTATACGTAACACGTCCAACGCCCCAGTGTATAACTGGAGTGTAAAAACGAGGATGAGGAGGATTATGCTGAACGGCAGGATGAGAGCATACCGCTAACTTTTGCACGCGCTGGAGATGCCGGAAGAGAAAAGGTCCAAAACAGCGTTCAGAGAAGAGATCAGAAGAATAGTGAATGGGATTTGTTTTGAGAGTACTCACTTATGCCATTCCGTTTTTAAAAACATAGTTGATGAGCTGCTCTCGGACTGCTATTCCATCAGCATCATCCGGCAAATCATCCAACGCTTCGAGGACATCTTGGTCGATATTATCCAGATAAATCGGATCGCAAAGGCCATGATGTCCCTACGTCAGCTGCATATTGTGAAGCACACAACAAACATTCACCATTAATCCTAATCATTTTTCAAATGTGCAGAAGGCTGAATGGATTAATCTTATATTTTTTAACTGATATTTCTACAGGAATAGATTTAAATAACTAATCAACCGTATGTATGCCTTAACGGTAATGGTGGGGAAAGACAATCTGAAATTGAACGTATTCAACAGAGTACGTTTGCAAAACCGTACTTGTAGGGAGCTGTTGAGCTGTACTATGTGCTGTACCATTGCCATACAATGTGGAATAAGTATAATATCTTATTTTTTTTCTCAACATACCTGCCTTAACTGGATCGTAATGTAGGACACGATCACGCTTCGGATATCGAAATACTTCTTTCAATAAGCCAATCACTCGTTCAACTAGGCTCTGAATATGACACAATGCTCGCGTGTAAGCGTAGCCTCAAGTGCCTTCCGGTTGATTTGTTTATGGAGTCATCAAGTACGGAAGGTGAGGGTATCCTGAATCTCCTAAGTGAAAATCGAAGTGAGCGCTCATAATTTGAAGACGAGCTATTGGATGAAACTAACGAACCTAATAGCCACGCTATCCTGCTGACCTCGCTGACGTTCCAGCTGCAGATGATGCGAGAGCAATGAAGCCGTGAACACACGAGAGTCATGGGTTCGACCGCCATGACCAGTATTCACAAAAGTTATTCTCATGTCTGCATCACATACCTATGTGCAGAGTGAAAATTACAACAACCATGTCATTGAACTTGACTTGTTCAATTGAAATATGCTTACGATCATTGCATTCAGCGAATGATACACTTTTCGGTTGATAAACAGCCAGTCATCTTCTTCGCGGGGTTTGACAATAGCAATATGGGTCCCATCGGTAATCCCGATGATCTCCGGGGGAATGGTGAAGCTCCCGGAATCTCCAATGAAATTACAGAAGAAAAAGATGTTTTTCAAATATAAGTATGTGGATATAGATCTGTGCGATATTGAAACTATCATCCTATTCGAAGATGAAATTCAGTTGAAATATAATTGATACTTTCGCTGAGTTTGTAGGATCTCATCTGGGGTCGTAGAGAACGAAATCCACTAATCCATCAGATAGTTTAGTCCTTTGACAACCCGATGAAGGACCTTGCTAACAGATCTCTAATTCACGCAAGCCAAAAAATCTTGGCCAGCGGGCCTCTTATATGAGCCATTTCCCAATACATTTAGAGCTATCAAGATCTGTTAAAGGGGTAATTTTGATTACTAATTGAATCAATATATTTGTAATGTGATTTACTTGTTGGTGCAGAGCGATGGCTCCTGGCTTGTCCGAATCATTCAAAAATGGCCTTAATTCTTCAATGAGCTGCATTGCACCTTGTGCAGTGAATCTGATAGATTGGATAAATGAAATATACAAATGCAATATTTATTTGATATTCCTTAGGCCTTACTAGTAGCTATTCTTTTTACGAATATCAGGAAAGATGACACTAGTATAGTCCATTAAACGACCTTTTCCAACTCTCATATTCAAATTGAATTATCTAGATAAATCTACCTATCGAGTTTCCGGTATTGCTCCTCCGGAAGTAGGAATGGATTAATGACGTCCCTGAGATTCTGGCAGTATAATCGTAAATTCTCAATTTGCTGTGAATGTTCTGCTCCATGAAGTAGGAGCAAGGTAGCCATTTTCTTATAATGAACACAATAGAATTTTTTACAATGAAATAGCCTTCGTTAGAATAAGATCGGAAATTTATGAAACTAATTGAAATTTGACGATCATTGGCAGAAAGCTGGAGAGCAATATTTCCAGTAGTTTCAGACTGTCGTAGCGATCTCAATACCATTTTCAATGGAGAGAGTTTTTTTCATCAGTGTATGTGGTGTTGAATTCGAAACTATATCGGTTTCTCAGTCATTTTAATTTTTATGAAAAACTGTTCCTTGCATCATAACTATTTCAAAGAGTTACATTTTTTCATTCAAGAGCCCATAAAAGTGTGAGAAGTCAATTTCTTCGATCGAAAGAAGCTCTACAATTGGCTGGGTCAGTCCTCTACCTATAGAAATAGATGCGCGTGACACTTTAATCTCAGTTTTTGAAAATTCGTTCTAAGTTTTCAGAAGGACGACTCTTCCCGAAAATAAGATTGAGAAAATCAAGTGAATCTTGATCCCACGTCTTAAATTGAGAGTAAGGAAGTCAATAGTTATGGGGTAACACCACTCCAGACTAGGGTCTAGAAAAAGACAGAAATTTGGAAATTTTTTTTGAGGATCTGAGTCAAAGGATCAGGTTTATTCTTTTAGGGGCCACTGAACATATATCAAAGTATATTTTTTTTTTTTTTTTTAATACTTATTTAACGTCGCCATCTTTACGCTAAGATTTAGCCAATCAGCGACGGAGGTTCATGGTGTGTCTGTGGACAAAGCACTTGTGAATAATTTTTACAGTGGTGCTTGTATCATTCGGCAGAGACTAGGTTTTGAACCCGGGTCTACGAGTTGGCAATCCGACACTCTACCGAACGAGCCACCGTTCACCTCTTTATCAAAGTATATAAAATAATTTTTTCTTTGAGTGTTCCAAATCAAATATCGGCTATATCATCAATCTTCAATAAGGTCTTAAGTATAAGAATTGGCTCGAAATGATTAATTCCGAGAGAACCCCCAAAAAATAATTCACTCCCGATTAATTCTCATTTACGTTAAAGTTCCTCTACTTTTAGGAATATCTATGGATTTCCGAGGCTAGAGAATCAGAAAATTTCGTTACTCACCGTGTAACTGATGTCCAGGGCACGTTGTTTTCTTCTCGTCATCCTTAATTGGGACTGAATGAGCATTTGAGCTTTAGTGTTTTCTCAATTCATTAAAAATAATTTTGATCACTTTTATGTCACTTCATTCACATTTGCTCATCTTTCACCTTCACTGTGATAAATAAATATAAATTGACATACATATGGACGATTTTCATTCTATTTTGATGAGAGAAAACGAGTTTCGTGCATTTTATGCTGTTTGGATTGAAAGGAGAGGGTGATCAACCGCACCGATATCTCCGGTGTTGACCAGGTCAAAAATTGAGGCTCTGGAAAGGAGAAAATAATGGATTAATTGATTGAACTGGCTTCCAGTTAACTGAATTTAAATTTATTCGAATAATTGATTCAGAACTATCAACGCGGGGCTTAGTCAGATCTCAGAATAAAGAGGCAAAATAATTTCGTTCGCTTTAATTCGGTTGAGAGAAAATTTTTCACTCGATGATAATTAAAATCGAAATCAATTAATCAAAAATTATTTGGAATAAAAAACTCCAATAACAAACGAATTCTAAGTTGCAAATCAATGGAAATATCCTCAGTTCCAATTGGGCAAAAATATTCTAGAAGTCCCGATTCACTAAGAATATTCTAAGTCCAAACTGACTAAAATTATTCTAAGTCTCGAGTGAGTGAGTTACCGCGACTGCGTCCGGAGGAGGAGGTCTTTACCAATTGAAGAGGCGTGATGAACTGACTGACTGAGCTTCGCACATCTAGGTACATGGACAATTGGGTGGCGTGAGCTGGTAAAGTGGGAATACAATAAGTGGGGATGCGCTGTGAGTTTCTGGCGCTACTAGGTGGCTGGTGGTTACTCAGCTGATGGGGATGCGCTGAGGCTTATATATGTATCTCATGATATAGTAGCTTCACAATGAAGATTATTACATTGAAAATACAATATTGTAGTTTTCTCATATATCACCTCATTTTCGACATGTTAATATATTGTTTTGAACGATTTTCAACATTCTTCAAGTTGATTTTTCACTCATCGGAAATGGCTTCCTTTCCTATCCTGATGTGTACCTTATAAACGAATTTGGTTAAATCCACTTAGAAGTGAGAGCAATCAACGATTTTATATATTTGAGCTTACTTTTGGCTAAATGAACAAATTTCAGTATCAAAAATTTATTATCATTTTTTTTTATAAACATGCGATTGTCAAGAGCTTTTTCAATTAACAATATACGGGATCGTTCTCTGGTGCATTTGGAAGCCCGTCAAATTCAATGAATTTAGCGTTGGGTTCAATTTTCTAACTTTTATAGTTTCGGAGTTATTTCTATTTAAGGTTGGATGACCTTGAAAGTCCTAATTGTTAATAACTTGTAGAATAATTGCTTTAGAAATATGAACTCGATCGCATTGGAAGAGACTATTTTTATTTACTTTTCCAGCTTGGATTCATTTTCCTAAGTTAATAACTGTTGTTGTTATCCAATTGTTGATTAAAGCCCGGAAATTGTGTTACGTAAGTTTTTCTTTGATTTTCTTTCATGAAGTTTTATATCAATTATTTAATGATTTTACGAATGGAAATTATTCCTTAATGTTAATCATTATCAGGGCCCGGAACTTTGTAGATCTAAAAGTATTGCCAGCCCTAGCTGATACCTTGGTTACGAGAGTAAACAAACTTCAAAAAATTTCAGTTTTTATACCAATTTTATTTAAATGTTTTTAATTAAATTTTTCAAATTGATGACTGTTATGGGTGCAAAATATTTTGATACTAATCAAGTAAAATAATGCAGTGAGTGGCAGAAGCGAGTGAATCCCAAAAAGTCCATAAATAATTGGAAAAAGTCAAGTCGAGGTTACATTACAGGAGAGAAAAAAATCAATAATGGAAAACTGGTATGAAAACAATTCTTCTCCGTATCTGCTTCTTTAAATCTTCTCCATGTGTTTTGGGAATCTCCCCGCTGTCTTTTCCAAATCTTACGATTGTCTTTGTTAAGTATTTCTCAAGTCTTTTTCGATTCTTCCTAGTCCTGAAAAGGAAAAATTATAAAAGACTTGAGGAAGACTTAACAAAGACAATCGTCAGATTTGGAAGAGACAGTGGGGAGATTCCCCAAAGACATGGGGAAGTTTTAAAAAAGCAGATACGGAGAAGTTTTGTTTTCATACCAGTTTTCCATTATTGACTTTTTTTTCTCCTGTCATGTAACCTCGACTTGACTTTTTCCAATTATTTATGGACGTTTTGGGATTCACTCGCTTCTGCCACTCACTGCATTATTTTACTTGATTAGTATCGAAATATTTTGCACCCATAACAGTCATCAATTTTAAAAATTTAATTAAAAACGAGTAAATAAAATTGGTATAAAAACTGAAATTTTTTGAAGTTTGTTTACTCGGTTACACGTCACCACTGCACAACGTCAATTCAACACACATACAATTCAACACATGTACAATTCGCTCGGAAATTTCTCAACACACGTAAAATTCCTCACATGTCTGTACCGCACAACATCAATTCAACACATCTTCAATAAACGCAAAATTTTATATACACACATATGAAAATAAAATAATCAATATATTGTATATAGAGCCATGTAGCTGGCTCTATATAGGATTTTCCAAAAAAAATACCCAAAATTAACTGAAAATAGTCTATATAGAGCCAGGCAACTACCTCTATACACAATTTCCAACAAAAAATCACCCTATAGGACTACGATATAACGCGTGATTTACACGAACCGGAGCGCGAAGCGCGACCTACCCGGCCATTAAACAAATAAATTTATTAATAAATTAATTTTTTATTAATAAATTTTTAAGAGAATCAAATTTTGGAAAAAATATGTAATGCGCAGGTGAGATTTGAACTCACGACCCTCTGATTACATGTCAGGTGCTCTACCACTGAGCTACTGCGAGTTAATCAGTATCCAATATTATTTGCAATTATTTTTTAATTTTTCTTAAAAATCTGTGTTAAATTTGATTATGTTGAAATAAACTTGTGCAGAAATTAAATATGATGAAATGAACTTGTGTTGTATTTGATTGTGTTGAATTTGTGTGTTGAATTGTATGTGTGTTGAATTGACGTTGTGCAGTGGAGACGTGCCACCGTTTACTCTCGTAACCAAGGTATCAGCTAGGGCTGGCAATACTTTCAGATCTACAAAGTTCCGGGCCCTGATCATTATTAAAGTTATTGATTTTTGAATTTTGCCATATATTTTGTATATCTACATATATGTGAATAAATTTCAATGTTAAATAACTCTGTTGTTATTTGTTACTTTGATTTCATTTTTAATCTTTCTATCCTTCTAATGTTATATCTTTCTATTCTATCCATTTTTGTAATTTTCCTGTGATTTTTCATATTAATCGTTTATAACAAATTATTGTAAATATTAACTTTCGTCGAATTTTCTTAGCGCATTGTGTCGCTTGTATTTACTTCATTAATTTCAATGCTATTTTGTTTTTTTGATCGTTATAATTTTTACAAGTAAGAATTTTTGAAAGAAATGATAAATTTCAGAAATGATAAATCTGCATGTGTGTGTGTACATATGTTATAATATTCATATCTCGGTTAATTATTGATATTGAGAGTTGATTTTCAAAATACGTCAACATCTCATAGTCAACTGCATTTATAATTCATTTTCATATTTTTACAGTTAGTTTACATGTTAATTGTTTTGCCAAATTATATTGCAAATTGATTTTCAATAGTTTTCAATCTGGAATCGATGGTCTGTGATGTGTTGAATGTGAAGTTGTCAGACTGTTTCACACATTTAAGTGATCAAAATGAGAATTCTCTCTAAGATTCTCCTTCAATTCCATCCGAGATCCCCTCCAATTTCCCCCAGAATCCCCTCCAATTCCCCCGAAGATCCCCTCTGATTCCCTCTGAGATCCCACTCCAATTCCCCTGAGATCCCCCTCAAATTCCCCCCAAGATTCTCAGCATTCTGACAAATTCGATTCTATACATTTGAACTTGTGCGGACGGTTACCTAGCAACTATGCCGGACGAAATAATAACTAAAGTCTGGGGCAATATCATCAAATTGAACTTGTTTATGACAGTTTTGTTCGTTCTTCCTAATTTGTTAATATACTTTGTAAATGGACTTTTTCGACTTTTTAATGGATTTTTATTGTTTACTGTTTGCGTTTGTTGACTTTTGACCATTCCTTGTACTTTCATGTGTTATTGACCTCTTTCAAGGTGAACTGGTTCAGATATACCTCCACAGGCAAACTCGTAGTGTAGAAATTGGAAGAGCTAGAGCCAAAAAATTATTTTTCCTGAAAGCACGGATTAATTTACTAGTGAGACACATAGAATTTCCTGATTACACCAATTTTGACAAAATCAGGCAAGATTTGGGAAAAAACTCATTTTCAGCGAAAATTTTCGCAGAAAATCGTTTCCATACAAAAAGCTCACGTTCAACTGAAAAACGGCTGTGTAGTTCGCTAGATGATATGATTTTGTTGCTGCAGTGGAAATTTCAGAGCAATCCATCGAATGGTTTTCGAGGAGTGATTCTGCCCGAGTTAGAAAAAGTGATTTCGAGAAAAACGCGTTTAAAGTTGACAAATAATTGAATTTGTAAGAATCGCATATTACCTATAATCTGCTATGCCTGCACCCTACATTTAGTCATTTAGGTTGCCACGCTGTTCCCTGTTTTTTGCAATGGCGATTTTTGCCATCCAAATCATCCAATTTTTATAACTATCAAAAAATTCTTACCTTATGATGAGTATTAGTACAGACACGCAGAGATCATAACTACTTCCATACCTGCAGAATATTTTCGGTTACATATGTGCTTCAATGAATTTTAAGATCTCACAAGAGAATAGAATAAGCAGGGCCTGGAAGCTGGAGCACAACAATGAGACCTAAAGATAATGGTTTCGCTGAGTGTTATGTAGATATCTTGGGGGTAATCTTGTTCATTGTCTTGCTAGTCATCAGGCTGAATATCTTGCTGGTCGTGTTATTAGGTGTCTTTCTGTTTTTTTTCCTGTTTTTGCTTCCGAATGGAAGCATTGTAAACGCGATTTTTTTCGATCTCGAGATTTCATCGGAATATGACTCAGAATGTTCCAAAACGTCGAGAAATGACATTTATAAAAAATGTCTGTATGTATGTGTGTGTGTGTGTGTGTGTGTGTTTGTGTGACAGATATCAGCTCATTGCTCCGGAACGGTAATACTTGGTGACCTGAAAATTCAACAGTACTTTCTCTCCCCATGCAAATTGCTCTCCGTGAAATTTGAGCGAAATCGGTTGAGTACTTTTCGAGAAAAATCAAATTTTCGTAAAATCGTTTTTTCGATTTTTCTCCGCGAAAAATTGATTCACAGCCCCCACTCTCAGCGATGAAATTCATCTCATTTGAACACACAATTTTCACTCGGGGTGAATTTTGCTGCGATTTTTCGTTTGCGGATAATTTCAATTACAGTGTTTTTTATCCTGAATTTTGTATACACGATAGCTCAAAAACCATTTGAGTTAGAGACTCGAAATTTCGTGGGTTTGTGCATCTAATGAACGAAAAGTTTGGTATTGAAATTGGGCGAAATCGGTCCAGTAGTTTCTGAGATATTGCACAAAAACCATTTTATGAAAAGAGGTTATATCTCGAAAACTACTGGAGCGATTTCACCCAAGTTCAGCTTAAAAGATTCATCTCAATGAGCCCCACAAATGGTGAGAATTTCAGATTTTTCAGAGGCAGTCTCTTGTAAGAGTTTTCGATACCTTAGTTTTTTCAAAAATCACGGTTTTTCTTAGCTTCCTCCCTAGGAACACTACTATTTTTTATTTCACCATTCGAAAGTAGACAATTTTTTCTACAAAATGATGACAATCGGAAAGAATAGAAATCCTATTTGGAACCTGAACTTCAATTTTTCAGATTTGTCGTACGATCATCCATTTATGATTGAAAAATTGATGGTTTTTTTTGTGGAAACAATGAATAAATAAAGTTCACCAAAGATCAAACCATCATTGAATTTGTCCTCATAAGTACATATTTGTTGAGAAGATCATATTTTGTTACGGCATTTGGAATAATGAGAGATATAAATAGTAATTTCATGAATACCGTATTAAATTTCATTCGGAAGCATTTTGCCAATTGAATTGGCAAAATATTAAATGTCGCATAAGGAGTGGGGTTTGCAAATAACGCACAGGACATAACGCCTCTGCTTGTTATGTCTTATTGTTGTGATCCAACTTCCAGGCCCTAATAATAAGTGTTGGTTTTCAATTGAGAAATTTATTCTATGGATATACATTCAGTCTTTTTCCAAGCTGTTGACAAGAGGAAAAATAACAAAGTACTCTTGATATGGGATTGCAATGAACTTTTGGTCTAGCATAGAAAGAGCATAGCATGCTAACGTGTTACTTGATTGCACAATAGAACAAATATTCTCAGAGGATAGGTTTAAATGATGACATAATTGTGCATTCATAATTGCATATTGTTTACAAAGCATGAGATGAACGTTGTGTTCAATGCTGACTTCAATAAGACCGCATATCGACACATAATTACCATTTTTCAATTTTGCTATATTGTTGTTTCGTTTAGTAAGGACTTGAATGATCGAAACTATGCCCCAGGATGCTTTCATACTTAAATCGAGGGATTACAGAAACATCATCTGCTTCCAGACAGTCGTAAAGATTTTGAACGATAACTTTTTCAATCGTTTCAAGTTTTTCAATTATGGGAAATCCATACATCTTGACGATTTCAGTATCTTTAAATATGAAATCTAGTCATGACTGAGGCAGGAGCTGTTTCAATAGTGATTTTACTGTTTCATTTGCATCTGAACACACTTTTTTTGATTCTTTCATCACATTCATCCGGCGATAAGATGCAAAAATTGATCAGGAACGTATTGAGTGTCATTGAATAATTTTTTTAATACGCCATTGAAAGTTTCGAATGGAAAATCTGATCAGCCCCACAAGGCTCCGAACCTTCCAACATTTCCAGGAATGTGCACTGATAAATGTACATTATATTTCATAAAAGTGAGACCATACCAATTTTGTACACCTACCACAAATTTCTGCAGCATTTTCTCAGATTGTATTGAATCAATTTCCAGAATTTTTTCTTCTGAAAGTGAATAAATAGCAGACACCAATAAAAAAAATTTTTGAAATATTTTTGAGGCAAAACATCTTCCAAAATGGGTCATGAATAATATAATAAAGAGGATTTCCATTCAGCTGCCGTCCAATTCTTATAATATTTCATTGGTCTGAGGATTCGTTTCATTTCGCAAGGAGGGTTGATTGCTTCAATGATGTTATCAACATAATTTTGATGTTTACCTAAATATCACGGCTGCTCATGATTGGATGATTCGAACCCAGCACCGAATAAGGTTTTCGTCACTCCCTCCAGCACTGCGTGTAAATAATCAGGAGGCATATCCTCTACAATCGACAATTTTTTGAGAATTCCACCAACTGAAACTCCCTTAACTCTTTTATAATCATTCGATTTTGCAACAGCTACCCTTACATGCTGAGCTTCAAGCTTTCTCCTCCTCATCTCGTGAACATCAGAATGATAATTACGTTGATTTCCTGTTTTCCCCAATTTTCCGCCGGGATCCAAACACTAAGAGCACCCATATTTACCATTAAGGTGTTTCATATTCTGAACCATTGGTCTCGCTACAGAATCCAAAGATGCTAACAAACAATGAACTTGGTCGTGCACAGGATCAGTAGAAATGACTGTTGGAGTTCCGAATCCTTCTTGGTTGAGTTTGTTTAATTCTGCCACGAATGGCCGCAAAAATGAATTCATATTTGGCTTTTTATGATGAAACCACAAATCACACAAGAGTATATTATGGTTCCGTATTGTATAGGGTAACTCATTTATTATGGACCTGAATCGGCCAAATGGATGACAGAGTATCTCTATGAAACAAATTCACTCCATCTGCATTCGATTGAATACTTATATCATTGTCACGAATAGCTTCATCAGCTCGTAATTTCCACTAATGATTTCCACTGCAATTTATCACATCATTTTGGTGGGCTTCTCGTCTTGCACTGCGGAACACATCACTCTGAATCAAGCTCTTTAATTGCTCTTCCAGTGGTAAATAAAGGAAATGACATGAGTTGCGACGAAGAGATTTTTCAGTATAACTCACTCCACAGTTCTCACAAGGAGTGTTTCCATTCATGTCAATGTCCAATGCAATTTCACAATCCACACAAAAGTAATGTTGTTGGACTTCTATATCATTCTCGAAATTTTTAAGAAATTCATACTTAGAATGATAAATCTGATGAAGATGTACATCAACCATTCTCACAAAGAAATCAAAAGCCCATCACACGAATGGAGTCTCAGTGCATAAGCCATAGCTAAGAGCCTACTTTCTTCCTCAGTTATTTTACATCCATCATAGATCGCCGCAACTTCCTGAAAGAATCCATAATCGAGAAACTCTTGGGAAGCATTGAAATTATTAGAGACTTAATAGAGATAGCAAGTTCAAATTTGGCTGATATATTGGTTCTTCGAAGGTAAAGAGTCGTATTGTTAATGGATCATATTGATGGAAAATTTTCTGAGATGCGAATGATTTCCGAAATTGACATTTTTTTAATCTGCTTGAAGATCATGATAAGTTCTGAATCGATTCAGTCCAGATTGTTGTATAACATTCAGTATCATATGATGTAACTTCGTTGATTTTCTCAGATTTTCCTGGAACTTGGTTTTTGAGTTATTCTGATCTTCATTATTTGTCATCAAAAATGTTGTACACGCGATAAATAAAGTTTATTGAGAATTGGTCACCAAGGAAAAGTAAAAAATGGAATGAATCAATCGATATCCACATAACATAATAATGGAATGCGCCATGGAATAGCAATTCGAATAAAATCATTGAATAATTCACATTAGCTCATTAATGCTTTTCTCCTTTGAAATTTAAACAAAAACGGAGAGTTATATGAAACGATCTAGTGAAGTGGAGAAAAATAAATGCATTCGGAAGCGACTTGTTAATAAATTAGCAGATAAAGCTCTAATGATGTGGATAATGATGCAAGTTTCCACTTGTTTTTTACATGACATATTTCTATCTGACTTTTATTCTGATTAATTCCATTTGAATTTGTTGATGAATTCGGTTTGATCTGATTATTGCTGTGTTGGTTCACACTAAAACTATTCACACTTTCCATATTAACTGTTCGTTCGTTTTCTTTTTCTAATGCACCTGATTTCTTTTCATTCTCGATAAATTTAACAGTATTGGGGTTCCATTTCCCCTTGTTTTACCCCTTCGTTCTTCTTTTGCGAGCAATATCCGTTCAATTTCAATTGCATTGTTCAATGCAACAGTCATCAACGCGCATTCGGGCATTCTCTGATCAATATTATCTTCGAGACTCCTAATGAAACACTGCTTGACATTCGCGTCCAGCTCATTTCGATACAAAATCAATTGCGCGGCCGTTCTATCAGGATTTTTCGCTTTGTATTGTTCCACAATTTCTGAAGCCTTCCGTTTCAACCTATTCGCGAAATTTACTACTAATTTATCATTTTGTTGGCACATACTACCAAGTTGGCTTGGTAGTTGCCATATTGTTTTTTGATGACGTATATGATTGTGGTCGCGTATTAACTAATTCATCGATCTTTGAATACGTAGTATCTAGTGAATCTTCTACCGTATGTGTTAACTTCGTCTTTTGAATCAACTTTGTAATATTTTCCTCCGCTTTGGTGGGTAAAATATCCTTTGCATCCTGACAACTCCTGATAAATCCCTATAATTTATCAGGTTTACCATCAAAAACTGATACGATCTCTAACGCGTCTCTTAATGAGATTAATTGTGAAGTTTTGAAATTCGCAATATTTTCGTAATTATTTTCGACAACCGTATTATCAATTTTCTCCCATGACTCGACAATTGTATTTGGAATATTCCCGCTCAATGATGCAACTGGTTTAGAGTTTTTTACCGTAACGATCGGCCCATCACCACCCGTCGGATCGGCAGAAAAATCCTCACCCGTCGGCTTCACAACCACCTGCACAATTGGAGTAATAGTCCCCAGTCCTACTGTGTTTGTGTCTCTTGCCGTCGAATCGGATGAAACTTTTACCACCGGATGGGACAAAACTTTTGCTGTCAGATCGGACAAGACTTTTGCCGTCGGATCGGACAAAACTTTTGCCATCGGATCTATTGGATCGATTATTCCTGATATATATATCCCTCAACATCTGAATCAAACTCAACGTTAACATCTGCACTCGATTCGTCAAGTGTTTATATGTAACAGTGTATATGTAATAGACAAGTTGAAATTTTGCATACACCAAATCCGTTTCAATTCGCACACACTCACACAAAACGCATCATAATTCCTATAAAATGTAGTTCAATTCGTACACAAAAACATGAATTAATTCACACACAGAGAAAAGTAAATCTATTTTGTTTTGAATTAAGAGAGTAATAAACACTAGCTTCTACAGTCACAATAATTATTGCGTAATGGAAAAACTTAAAATCAAGTAAATTCGATTTCGTTAAACTAAGTTCATGAAAACTGTGACAAAAAGAAGTTAAGTTCACGTAGACTGCGAAGAGGAAAAAGGTCTGAACTATTTCAGTACCGAACACACTCTGAACCAAGTTTTCGTTCCCGAGAGAAGGAAATCTTGACTCAGGAAAAGTCACTAATATTTTCAGGGGAGGAGGATCCTTTGGCCCAATGACAAACGTCTTTGACCTCTGGATTTCCCTCCCATTGCCTTACGGGCCCAATAGTTCGGAGGTCAGTTCCCCCTCCTCCCTATCGGTTTGGTGTAGGCCGTGAGGGCGGAGGTTTTCCAACCCCCAAGATGCTTCGTTTCGGGAGGCTCATTCTCCCTCCACGATGCTCTTCACAATCCCTTCTTTCTTATTATTTAAACGTTGGATTTCAAATATTCAAAAATAAAAGAGAAAGAAAAAAAAACACGTGCAGCCCAAGTGTTTCGAAACCGTCCCTACCATAAAAATTATAGAGGCGAGAGAAAATGTGCAGCGCACATTTCGACACTGTCGCGACGCTTCGTCGCGAAGATCCAAATTTTATGAAGGGCCTGGTTTATTTCCCGGGAAATGAACAGAGCTCCTTGTGTTAGAAAGTCTCGGATTTTTTTGTTAGCACGAGTGAAAATATTCCTTTGAGACGATTGTAAATCAGTTTCTTATTTTCACTCGTTGTCTCCAAATTTTGAAAATCCGTAGAATCGGTAAAATAGTATAAAAAAAAAAAAAGACATGAAGGAATTCGAGGAAAGGTTCCCTGAGTCCCTTAAGTACCCCGAGAATAAAAATGAGAAGAAAATATGGAAATTCAAATTCAGAAATTTTGGCCCTAATAAAAAATGAAAAAGTAAAAAAAACAAATGAATCATATTAAAAACATCATTCAAATGTTACACTCTGTTCCAGTCATTTTCTACTGCATAATGCTGAAAATATAACCAAAAAATACTCAAAGAATCGCTGTACAAATGAATTGTAGAGTTTTTTCGTTTACGTGAAAATGAGTGATTTTTCCAAGTGCCTCTATCTACGATTTTGAATAGAGCTGTACTCGGATCTGGCCATTAAGTAATGAAGCTAATTTTCACCTGAGAGGTATATGTCTTCAAAAAAAACAGCATTGACAAGAGTGGTGCAAAATCGTTGAAACAAAAAAGAATCATACCGAAATCACATTTTGACACTTGATTTCTTCAATATTTCCAAATAAAACAAGCAGGAGTCACACTACCTCTGCGTAATTAGAACATTGTACATTTAATATTCTGCCAATGCAATTGGCAGAAAGCCTCTGAATGCATTTTTCAATTTTAAATCTATCATCACTGATCTATGCGTGGAGTGCGAAAACTAAAGTAGGCCTCGGAGGGTTAAGTTCTCCCAAAATATAATCAATTGAATAGTTTTGAAGATATAGCTTGCTTTCTCTGATGTTTATACGCTAATATCCAAGAAGCTACTGGATAGATTCCGCTCAGTTTTGATACCAGCTTTCGTGCCTGTCAGATGTATGACCTCACAAAATCTGAGGTCCCTAGCTCAATTATTCATTAAGTTATCGTGGAATCAAGATTTTTGCGGAAAATTTCTCGAAAGTTTTATACTGGACAAATTAGAAATCTGAGCTCCCACCACCCCCGGGGTCAAAGATGCAACTCTCGGACGCGCATCTCCTTATGGGGATTGGACACTATGCTTCCATTTTCCATCGAGAAAAGTAGGAAAAACAATATTTTGACATTTTCATTTTTCTCAAAAACCATCCGGCCGATTTAGCTGAAATTTTTGTGAGAGCTTGGGGCATGTGGGCAAACTTACGGTAGAATTTTCAGATCGCTAGTTAGCCCTATTTCAGAGTAAAGTAGAAAATGCGTCATCACATACACACACACACACACACACATATACGCACAGACATTTTTTAGAAACGGCGGATCTTGACGTTTTGGGTCATTTGCAGTCATATTATGATGAAATCTCAAACTCGAAAAAAATTACGATCACAAAGCTTCCATTCGGAAGCAAAAACGGCTCAAATGGGGAATGGATTCATCCTGCTTCATCAACTGTGATGTCAAGAGGAAAAAAAAATGAATGGAAAATTTCCCGTCCCTTGAATTCAGGGATGGATGTCCCAATCCGTAGAGGCCATGGGGAGGTGCAAAAAAAAATTTATAAAAAAAAAATCACTTGTTAAATATGGATTTCTATGTCAAATTTCCTCAGTATGTCAGTATAAAATTCTGAAAAATATTATATTTTAATTATTTTTACCTGTTTCCAGCAGTTTTTCTAATAGGTGTACACCACCAAATTTGGGGCTTATCTCTACTCGTACTGGATTCGTTTGAGCAGAGTTCAGTTGTCAGGGATATGAACGATAGTTTCACATCCGAAAGACTACGTCCGTAACCGATAGCTCAGATCGCTCGCAGTGGTATGCGATGGTTTCCATCGGATGTAACTTTTTTTCAGTGGCGCATCGAACGAGAGATTTTTGCATTCATTGCATTTTACCACCGATGGAATCCATCCAGTTCTCTCAAATCCGATATCTAAATTGCTGGAATCATTCATTCACAACCGATGAGATATGCCGAATGAACGGTACAAAGTGCATATATCGGTTGCATCGGATTTTTTGACTCAATGCCGATAAGGTAGAGAGTACCTTATCCATACAGTGTCTTTCGTTTGCACTCCACTAGATGGCATTAGTGAAATAGAAAATCATTTCTATACAATAATAAAATTATTATTAACAAGTTTTAGCTGCTGCACTTGAAAAAAAATCAATTATTCTCAACCCTCGGATTATTTACCCCTGAACAGAACTTCCGAGCACACGTGGCGTCAAATTGACCCCACTCCATTTATGTTATGAGTTTTTTTGTAGATAAAACAAGGTACTCACATCATTGGTTTGATTTAACTATTTTTTTAAAAGATGAATTTTTATAGAAATTTGGAGCAGCTAAAACTTGTTAGTAATAATTTTATCATTGTATAGAAATGATTTTCTATTTCACTAATACCATCTAGCGGAGTGGAAATGAAAGACACTGTATGGATAAGGTAGAGTACTCTCTACCTTATCGGCATTGAGTCAAAAAATCCGGTGCAACCGATATATGCACTGTGTATCGTTCATTCGGCATATCTCATCGGTTGTGAATGAATGATTCCAGTAATTTAGATATCGGATTCAAGAGAATTGGATGAATTCCACCGGTGGTAAAGTTCAAAGAATGCAGAAATCTGTCGTCCGATGCACCATTGAAAAAAAGTTACATCCGATGGAATTCATCGCATACTCTTGCGAGCGATATGAGCTATCGGATGTGAAACCATCATCCATATCCCTGACAACTGAACTCTGCTCAAACGAATTCAGTGTGGGTAAAGATATGCCGCATCGTTTATTCGGCATATCCTATCGGTTGTGAATGAATGATTCGAACAATTTAGATATCCGATTCGAGAGAATTGGATGAATTCCATCGGTGGTGAAGCGCAATGAATGCAAAAATCTCTCGTCCGATGCGCCACTGAAAAAAAGTTACATCCGATGGAAACCATCGCATACTATTGCGAGCGATCTGAGCTATCGGTTACGGACGTAGTCTATCGGATGTGAAACCATCGTTCATATCCCTGATAACTGAACCCTGCTCAAATGAATCCAGTACGGGTAGAGATAAGCCCAAATTTGGTGACCCGATATCTGTGGGCCGTAACGTTTGCCAAGGCTTACAGAGATGGACGGATAGGCTAGTGCTATTTAATGGAACGTAATGAAAAAGACAGAGATTTTCAAGAAACAATTTTTTTTTCTTTTTTTTTCCTCACCTTTTCAATAAAATGACCTTTTTTTGTTTTTCTAATAGTAAAAACGTAGCATTATTCGAATTTGGTGTTGAAAAAATGAACAAGATACAATTTTTCAGATATAACAATGTAATTTTTTTGTCCAAAATTTGAGGAGCCAGTTTACCTTCTGAAAATAGAAGAAATTGACTTTTTCATCAATATATGTAAAAGTTGTCTTAGTCTTAGAGAGACTTCGGTTTGATTTTAAATGAAAGATGAGCTATTTTGAAATGAAAAAAGCCATAAATAAATGGCAAATTATCTTACCTTTCATTTGAAATCGGTCCCAGGTCACTAGTAAGAAGAAAATAGTAAAATGAATGAATATACAGGGTGTAACAAAATGCCCCATAAGGTTTTGGATGGGTGATGGAACAGGGTCCGAGGAATTCGGGAAAAGTACTTAAATGATTCGAAATGTAATAGCTTTCAAATTATTGAAGATTGACGTGGGCCAATTGGAGAGCTTTCCAAGAATGTAAGAGAAGGAGTGGGAGAAGGAAGGAAATGGGAGAAATGTGACAACGTCGCATTCAAAGAAATGAGACAAAAGCCGTTTGACCTGACATAGGCTGGCTAGACTCACGTCCGTCATAAATGAGGGCTGGAATGCAGCCGGAAAGTAGACACGCAGACCATTGCTGTTTCTCCTTATGTGTGGAAGATGGCACGTTCATCAAAGATGTAGTTTTGGATAATGCAAATGTCTTAACTCTTTTTGATTTTTTTGAATCATCAGTTCCACGGCAAAAACTTGCCTCGATTGTTTCTGATAATTAGTTCATCCAATTTGAAACAAAATGCGCAGAAGGCATGAACAGTTTCTTCGTCATTATAAAATTGAAGTTTGTTTCATGGTGTTAAAAATCCTGGCAAGGTTATCGACCGAGCCAGGGTTATCAGCCGATCCGCGGGTCATCAATTAGTTCGATTGATGCCCAATCATCACCCAGGGCGTCATTGTCACCTATGAAGCCCATAGTCTCATTCTGAGACCTTCTTGCTCTTCAAGTCGCGAAACAGTACAGACGTGTTTTCGCGTAATCAGTAAAATCATCGCTTGACCCACGCCAAACGTGGTCCGTGCATTATCATGAACCTTATCTATCGGGATCGTAAAATACTTTCTTATCTTTTGGACAATTATCATTAAACTAGACCGATTTACAACCGGCTAGTGAGATTTATCAGTGAATTATCTATCGAACATGATCAGTCAAATCAGTGTAAATATTGTATATATTCGTTGCAACTTATCATTAAAATCTGTGATATATTTATTATAAATCACGTGTGTCGCGTATCGTTATTTCACGCATGCAATTGTCAAGATAAATCCTGAACCAGCTCCTTGTATTCCCTTCCTGCCGCAGCCAGGCGAAGAGAGTACGAGCCCATCTTAATACAGTCCACTAAATTGAAGATCATCGACATCAACACATCCACACGATAAGTAACTTCGGTGGACGTCCAAAAATCCCCTGGATTTTTAACACATGGAAATAAATGGGAAATTATCCTGTTGATTCCATAATTTCTTCGGAAATGCACTAGAACATGGATCCATGAAATTATGCCAAAATTCAAACTAAATGGATAGGCACACATCATGTCGGTGCATCGATCAGACATTTGATGCGTATCACGTGTGCATCCTACATGTACTGGATGCGTGTTCAACGCATAACATGCGAGCTTCTGATGCATACTTAGTGCACGTTCTACGCATATCATGTGCGCATCCTACGTCTATCTTAAGGCTATGCCACATAAGACGCAAACGCATACGCAACGCAGAAAGCAATGTAACGCCCGTTTTTTGAATTTGAATCAAACAACTGACGATATGAATATTTTCAGCTAATGGACTCGAAAGATATTAAAAAATAAATACAATCGCAATTGATAAAAATGAAAGAAATAGTCATAATCTTCTCGTTCAATTCGAAAGATTCTTCATGGTCATTGTTTTTCATCTCCACGAAAATATTTGTGTAAAAGCCATGGGAATCTTCTTTTTGGTTACTAGGACTAACCCGCTAACGACAACGATTTTTTATTCATAAGATAGATATAAAATTCAAGAAATAATGAATTAAGTTGAATCCAACCATAGATAAATAGTGATAATCTGTTGGAATCCATTCTTTTTCTTGCATCTTCGATCAACTTGGAATAAAATGAGATTTTGAAATTTTGACAGCTGTCATTTAAATTATATTCAAATTGAATGAATTCACGTGGTAACGCACAACACTGCGCTTACGCTGCACCTGCGTCTTATGTGGCATAGCCTTTATGCATATCATGCGAGCCTCCGACGCGTATCATGAGCTTATTCTAGGCAAATGACATGCGTGTCCAGTGTATTTCAATCACCCATCCGATGCATATTGCGCCTACATATCACGCGTATTACGCGCACATCTTATGCATATCTGGCAGGTATCCGACGCGTACTGGACGCGCATCCCATGCGAACGAAACGCGTACAATTCATACATAAGACGTACAGTGCTACGACATGATCTGGGTATCTCACATGCATAGAGTGAGTGGGATGCGAGCTTGGTATCGTTGAGATGGGTGGCTGACATGTGTAGGATACACACCTGATACGCCTAGGGTGCGTGCGTGATATGCGCAGGAATCTCGCATGATACGCGCACTGACCACGCACACTACGCGTCGGGCACGTACGCGGTACGCATAAGAGGTCTATGTGACATGAGTAAGAGGGACACATAATATGCGTTAGATAGGCACGTAACATACGTAATACGTGCATTCGGTGTGCGTGAGATGCTGACATCATGTACATAAACATGCGCACGTAATACGAGTGTGATATGCATGTCTTATGCGGTGAAACCATGCATGATACGCATACAACCCGCACTAAGTATGCATATGATGCCCATGTGTTATGCGTCAAATGCCTGATCGATAAACTGCCATAATGAGGGTATGGACAACACTCTTGTCCGTGTATCCACCCAGTCACCACACAGAGGAAGTTATGATAACAGATCGAATATTGATTTCTGTACACTCGGGGATCTTTCATTCACCATTAGTAAGAGCTGCTAAAAATTCAGGTAATTTTTACCGTCAGTAATAACCGAATCAACAAAATTGAAAAAGAATGATGTTGCTAGACAAATTACATCCAATGCAATTCGAATGAGGATCTCAATCTGGATTTAGTGAGCTCCAGGCCTTAATGCATCAACATTCAGAAGAGAAAAAGTAAGATTGAAAAAATCATTGAAAAATAATTAGCTTCTTCAATACAGTTTAAAATACTTGCTTTCATAACTTTCTCTGTGTGGTAAGTGGATAAATACACGGGCAATAGTGCTGTCCATACCCACATTATGGCAGCGTATCGATCAGGCATTTGACGCATATCACACGGGCATTATATGCATACTTAGCGCAGGTTATACGCGTATCATGCGCGCATTCACCGCATAAGACCTGCATATCACACTCGTATTACGTGCGCATTAGACTGTGCCAAATTTGACGACTATTTCTTTTTTCGGCTCCCAAGTGAAAATTACATTTCCCGTTACGAAAAAATAATACTCCCCAATTCCGGGCTTTCTATCTTTTTTCCAGTTAGCGCTCACGTAAATAAGCATTTTTCAAGGAAAAATTTAAAAAAAATGATTTTAAACCTCAAAATTCATTTAATATGATCTGTAAACATTCAAGACAACGCATTATTTCGTCGAGAATTCAATGCCCAACGAAGATAATCATGGATGAAGTCAAAACGATGGCCTACACGCCTTGTAGACCAAATAGAAAGCGAATTTTTCCTTAACATTCATTCTTATACACATATCAAACAATTGATGTGTGATTAAAACTTGTGAATTTCATTTTCTAGACAATCCTCATGATCCATAGAACTAATTTTTATGCTCTTTTCATTCTTCTTTGCACTTTTCGTTAAACTGAAATCATAATGATTTAATGAAATACTTGACACCTGTAAAGTTCAGAATAAAAGGAGGGTGCGTGAAATTCACGCACGGCAGAAGTGAAACTTCTTGATGATCGTCCAATAGTCCAAGAGCCCTGTCGTGAAAAATGGCGATGGCTACACTAAAACACACCTTTTCTGGGATGGTATCATTGTTTAGAGGGGGGTTTTTTGAGCTTAAATCGAAATATGTGTATCCCCTCGAGTGACGGCAGCGCCACTATCGTGAGAAACGCGTTTTATCTAATATCTCGCTAACGGCTCATCTTACATGAAAAATTATAGGAACCTTTTTTCTTCTAAATTAAATTCCCTATCTTTTTTATTCAGAACTTTTTCTTCTCAATTCAATATTTATGGAGTTATTGCGGTGAAAACGCACGGACTTTGCTATTTTTGCCATTATCTCCCGAATTATTCACTTTCATGCAATTTTATCCATCATCAAAGTTGCAGATCTTTTAACTACCTACAACTTTCATTCCTAACTTTTTTTTCTATTGACAATATTTTTCGACTCATGAGTTAATTTATCTTTTGAACTGCACTTTGCTCGTGACGCGCCTTCACGGACGCGCTGTTGAATGTGTTAGCGCCCCAGACTGAATGACTATATCGATTTACCGTTCTATACAGGTAAGTTGACTAACAATTAATTATTGAATACTTTTATATTTTTTTCCGTCGTGGATCATATTGCTGATGTCATATTATGCTAGTAACACGGCGTTTGATAGATGAATTGAGCAATAAGTCGAAAAATATTATCAATAGAAAAAAAGAGGGTGCGTGGAACCCACGCGACAGAAGTGAAACTTCTTGCTCATTATGTATAGATAGCGGTAAATTATTCGGATTTTTTTTAATGAACAAGTGATAATAATTGAGAAAAGTGAGGATACGAGGTTAATCTCAAAGGAAAATGGCAAAAAGCACAGACCAGCACATTTAGCTGTGTAATGAACACAACACTTTGAGAATTTGAGTACCTGTCTATAGGATTTTGGTTATCTGCTAACTAACAAATTATCTTTATTTTTACGATTATAAAGTGTTCAGACAACTAGATTTTTTGAAATCAGTTTTTTGTGAATACACCGGAAATCGATCGAGATAGAGCGGTTTTGCTTCAATCCTTTCTTGTAGCTTTCAAAACTCTCTATAAAGAAGGATTCATGCAAAATTGCTCTATCTTGGCTAAATTCCGGGATATTCGAAAAAAATTACTTATAAGTCCATTTGGCTACAAACTTCATATTCTTTTGTTTTTGACATCATTTTGTTCGAAAATATCTTGGAAACTGAGCGAGATAACGGAATTTTCCTCATGACATTTTTTGTAGAGAATTTTAAAAACTACAAGAAGAATTCCTACAAAAATTGCATCATCTTACTCAGTTTCCCAGATATTTATCGAAGTCCTACGACCAAAAATAGATTTATGAATAGAGGAATTGTTTCAATGGTTTTTTCTTGAGAATATATCGAAATCTAATAGAGATACGCCCTTTGCTTCAATCATTTTTTTAGCTTTTGAAATCTTCTAGAAAAAAAAGGATTCAGGCAAAATCACCCTATCTCACTTAGACTTCGAGTATACTCAAAAAATGTTGGCTTCGGCACGCCTCGTGTGTTGATGCTTTCGTTAGTACGACAATACACTGCAGCGTCACCTCGCTTCTCCCACTACCCGACTACCATGCCTATAGAGCCTGCAGTCTCGCCCCCGCTCTAGCTTCCCCCGCCAACAACGCAAGACTTCTCCTTTACCCCCACTCCTCGACTATTGAGTTCCCCTCAAAACTTGACGGTTTCGGTACACGCTCGAGAAAAGTTGGTACCCTGCCAAAAGAAGTTTCACTTCAAAAAGTTTGAGATAAAAGTTGTAGGTAGTTAAAAGATCTACAACTTTGATAATGGATAAAATTGCATGAAAGTGAATAGTTTGAGAGATAATAGCAAATTGGGACAAAAATAGCAAAGTTCGTGCGTTTTCACCGCAATAACTCCATAAACATTGAATTGAGAAGAAAAAATTCCGGATAAAAAAGGTAGGGAGTTTAATTTAGAAGAAAAAGGGTCTCTATAATTTTTCACGTAAGATGAGCCGTTAGCGAGATATTAGATAAAACTTGTTTCTCGCGATAGTGGCGCTGCCGTCACTTGAGGGAATACACATATTTCGATTTAAGCTCAAAAAACCCCCCTCTGAACAATGATATCATCCCGAAAAAGGTGTGTATTTATGTAGGTCAATTTACAGAGTTCCTGGACTACAAGGATCAGTGCAAAAATACTCTATTTTGCTTAGATTCCGAGACTTTCAAAGAAAATTGATGATAAAGAGCACTCAATTTGTCTACAAACTTGATATTTTTCTCTTCCTCAGCATCCATTCCTATTCAAGAATATTTCGGAAAGTGAGCAAGATGACGCAAGTTTTCTGAAGATTTTTTTTTTCAGAGAATCTCGAAAACTACAAAAAGGGTCTCTACAAAAGTTTCATCATCTTGCTTAGTTTCAGAGACATTCATCAAAATCCTACGACCAGAACATAGACTTATGGATGTATCAAAATCTAACGGAGAAACGCCCTTTTTGATTCAATTTCTTCTGAGGCTCTTGAAATTTTCAACAAAGAAAGGATTAGGGCAAACTCACGCTATCTCGTTTAGTTTCTGGGATATTTATCCAAAACAAATAACAAAAAATAGACTTATTTTAGAAAGAAAAGTAACTGCATTCCAATGATTTTTCGAGAATATCTTGGAAACTCAGCGAGGTGAAGCCATTTTGACCTAATCCTTTCTAATTGCTTGTCTTGAAATTCGAGTAAAAAAAATCAGAGTGAGATCGCTGCATCTTCCTCCGTTTCTGAGTATTCTCAAGAAAAACTTTCGGGAATAAATAATCCAAATAACAAGAAAAGTAGGTTTCTTTTTGTCAATAGTATTCCGAAAATAACTGGGAAACTAAGCGAAACACAACGATTTCACCTGAAGGCCTTCTGTAGAGAATTTCCAAGGCTGTGAAGAAGGATTTGAGCAAAATAATGCTACTTTACGTAGTTTCTGACATATTCCCAGAAAATTATCAACAAAAAAAAACATTTTCCTGTTTTTTTGGTTTGTTTGACAGTTGTTTCTTGAGAATATCTCGAAATCTGAATAAGATAGAGCAGTTTCAACTTTAAGCTTTCTTGTCGAGAATTTAAACACCTACAAAAAAGGAGGAAAGCAGAACACTCTATCCCACTTAGTTTCCGAAATATTCTTGAATAACTGATAACAGAAAATGAACAGGAACAGGACAGGTATTGTCGTACTAATGAAAGAATCGACACACGAGGCATGAGGAAGCCAAAGATCATTTGGTGGGGCATGGACGTCGAAGAAAGCCGATGTCGATCCCTTCGCTAGTCCTACTATAACGAGCAATGCTGCAGGGATACGAGTGCGCGTGCGCACATTCGTTCTCTCTCTCTTTTTTTTCTCCACCACCAAAGCGTGGAAAAGTAACGCAACAGCGTTAAACGCGAGGACTTTGTATAAGAAGTTTCACTTCAAAAAGAAACTAGCAACATCTTCTGACTAATATTTGGAGTAACATGTTGGTGGATCACTCGTGATTGTCAATCACTATAATTGGTGCCATGAATATAAGCATCAACGCTATGAATATTGATTAAAAACTTCTGAGTCAATACAAGTTGTGAGTAATGAGCAGGGCCCGGAACTTTGTAGATCTAAAAGTATTGCCAGCCCTAGCTGATACCTTGGTTACGAGAGTAAACAAACTTCAAAAATTTTCAGTTTTTATACCAATTTTATTTACTCGTTTTTAATTAAATTTTTAAAATTGATGACTGTTATGGGTGCAAAATATTTTGATACTAATCAAGTAAAATAATGGAGTGAGTGGCAGAAGCGAGTGAATCCCAAAAAGTCAATGAATAATTGGAAAAAGTCAAGTCGAGGTTACATGACAGGAGAAAAAAAAGTCAATAATGGAAAACTGGTATGAAAACAAAACTTCTCCGTATCTGCTTTTTTAAAACTTCCCCATGTGTTTGGGGAATCTCCCCGCTGTCTCTTCCAAATCTTACGATTGTCTTTGTTAAGTCTTCCTCAAGTCTTTTATAATTTTTCCTTTTCAGGACTAGGAAGAATCAAAAAAGACTCGAGGAATACTTATCAAAGACAATCGTAAGATTTGGAAAAGACAGCGGGGAGATTCCCAAAACACATGGAGAAGATTTAAAGAAGCAGATACGGAGAAGTTTTGTTTTCATACCAGTTTTCCATTATTGATTTTTTTCTCTCCTGTAATGTAACCTCGACTTGACTTTTTCCAATTATTTATGGACTTTTTGGGATTCACTCGCTTCTGCCACTCACTGCATTATTTTAATTGATTAGTATCAAAATATTTTGCACCCATAACAGTCATCAATTTTAAAAATTTAATTAAAAACGAGTAAATAAAATTGGTATAAAAACTGAAATTTTTTGAAGTTTGTTCACTGTCGTAACCAAGGTATCAGCTAGGGCTGGCAATACTTTTAGATCTACAAAGTTCCGGGCCCTGGTAATGAGTGATGAAATGATATAATTTTTTTTCATATTGTTTGCTATTATTATGATTTTTTTTAGAGATCATATTCCATGAATTTTGAGGTTTAAAGTCATTTTCAAAAATTTTCCCCTTGAAAAATCCTTATTTACACGAGCGCTAACTGGAAAAAAAAGATAGGAAGCCCGGATTTGAGGAGCATTATTTTTTCGTAATGGAAAATGTAATTTTCACTTGGGAGCCGAAAAGAAAAATAGTCGTCAAATTTGGCACAGTCTAGTGCGCATGTTATGTACATGATGTCAGCATCTCACGCGCACCGAACGCGTGAATCACGCGTGTTACGTACTCATCCAACGCATATTATGTGTCCTTCTAACTCATGTCACATAGACCTCTTTAGCGTACCACCTACGCGCCCGACGCGTAGGGTGTCCGGTTAGTGTGTGTATCGTGCGAGATTTCAATCAATATTATGATAGCACCGAGGGCGCAGTCGTCATCTATTATAAGCGATTGGACATTTTCCAAAACTGGTTATCGCGGCTTGCTCTCTGGTTAAAATCATTCGAGTTAACTATGGATAGCACACGTGTATCTTCGGCACCACTCTTCAACATTCTCGCCAACAGTTGCAATTCGATTGAGAGCTCACGATTGAATTTTGTTCATGTAAGTGATGAGATGGCCTTCTCTCGACTGCTCTCGCAAAATCCCAATGTGCGTCACCTTTCTACACAGTCCACACTAACAATATGGCATTTATTACCTGAAAGAAAGTGGATTCCCTTCAACAGCCGATTTACCAAAGATTTCATCAAGTCTCATCAGCATGAATTGGACCGTTTCATTCATCGTTCAGCAGAATCCCTTGTCCATTTCCATATGCATTCTATGACTTGGGGCATTTAAGAAGCCATTGCTCAGTGCAAACAGCTCAAGTCATTGAGCTTTCATCATTGGTTCATTGTCGCCGCCCATGATGCTGTAGATGACGACTATTTTCCTCTGACATAGGAGGAGGAGGAGGAGGAGGAGGAGGGGGGGGAAGAAGGAGAACATGGTGAAGAGGAACAAGATAATGGACAGCCGGCCGCTCCAGTAATAAGGAGAAACAACGTGGCGATTCGCTCGAGCTTGACCTATGTGAAAATTAAATTTCCAAATATCAATTATCGACGAGTCGCTCATTTCATGGATCAAACTCCCAATTTGGAGTATCTTGAGCTCCTCAAGTCCGCGCGTAAGTTTATTCCTTTCTTTTCTTTTGTGAATGAATTGAAAATCTCTGTTTCATTATCATTATATTTTTTATCATTTCAGGTGCTCTACCGAATGAAATTCAGCTTGCTATCCTGAGCCTTCCAAAACTAAACAAGCTCGTACTCGACGCAAGGCTCCTAACTCATTCCTTTCTGAGGAATTTACATAAATAAATATACATAAATATACATAAATATACATAAATACTCTATGTTTTTTTTCATGAAATATACCACCCCCTTTTTTTTCTATCCTCTTCTCAAAACAACAAACACTCTGAATTATTCCAAATTCTTTTGGATGAAATGCATTTTTATATTCTACTTAAAGCATGCAAGTTTCTTGATTGAACAATTCGAGATAGATCATATACATGTTAAAATTAACTCTTCCACAATGTATATACACAGCATGGAGAATAAATCGACAGATACGGATCTATTCTATTCCTATTGAGATTCGCTTTAAAATAATAGGTACAAAATCGTTTATTCGTTGGAAAAAAATGAGGATAAAGAATTTTTGTGCGAATATCTTGATTTTGCTGCAATTTTGCTTTTCGCCGATAGTTCCAAGACCTCCGCGAAAAAAAGATTAGAAAATTTTCTGTTTTGTGTACAGCGACTGTAGCCCAAATTTCGTGTGTCTTGTAACCATAGCCAAGGCTCTCAGGGGTATAGAGACCATTAAAAAGTTGATAGTTCTTTACGAAAATGGAAACAAAATCACTTTTTCAGGGATATCTCCGTTTCTATCAGTTTTAGTGAACTGGGATTTATCTCAAATGGAAGGTGAGCTCATTTCTCATCGAGTGATGGGGTTAAAATCAAAAAAAAAAACTTATAGGCCATTTCCTGAAAAAAAACCCTATAAGTACTTGAAAAATTTATATTTCAAAATTGGAAAGCCCATAAATTGATGGCAAATGAGCTAACCTTGTGTTTGAGACCAACAATCCCAGATTGCAAATTTTCAAAAAACAAAAAAGGGGAAAAAAAAAACTTGTGACATTATAATATTATATTTAGATGTAATCAACTCAAAAGACAAGTTGGAAAACCTCTTTTTAACTTTCTCGAAATCCGGGGCAACACATCTCTCTTCGCTCTTCCTCTCACGCATACATTTGCATTCCGTACATACGGATGGACTGAACAATAAGTAAATTGAAGTATTTTTTAAAATCTGAGAGAATTTTAAATAACAGTCTTAGCTTGCTGAGGCTGATTTTCAATGGAAGATGAGCTCATTCCTCATCGATTTATATAGTTTGATTTTTTTAATAAATTGCTTGAAAATTGATATTTTTCAAAATTCAAAAATTCATAAATCTTTTCATTTGAGATAAACCCCAGAGTCCTATGAGCAATAGAAACAAAACAGTGAAATTTTCAAGAAAGAGAGTTAAAAAAAAAAAAATATTATATTTTTATATTTTCGGCCGTTTTTCTAATGTGTGGACACCACCAAATTTAGTGGCCCGATATCTGTGGACCGTAACGTTTGCCAAGCCGTACAGGGACGGACGGACGGAGGGACGAGTGTTTTTTTTTTAAATGAAGATTGCAGCTTAACCATCCAAGATGCAATTCTTGAAATGATTGGCTGTTGGGAAAGTGAAGAAATTCCAAATATAAAAAAAGGGGGTTAAAATGATTTTTCCTCAATCTTTTCACATATTCAATTGACTAAATTAATATACTTGAGGTTGATTTTAAATGAGACATGAGCTTATTGATTTATGTGGTTAAATTCTTTTGAAAGTATATATTTATACGTAATTTTGGAAAATGAGTTTTTGTCCGATAAGTGAAATAAATGAAAAACAGAGGGCAAATAGTGAGAAATTTTTTTATTGTTTCCTAACACGAAGTTTTCTACAAACATCAATCTTATTCAATTTCCTCTTTCTTTTTTGAAGGCACTCTCAAGGATAGGAAAATTTATGCCAGTTTTTCGTCCAATATTGTCAATTTCATGATAATTTTCGAGTCAAAGCTGCAAATATTTTTTTTACCAATTATTATGGACTAAAATTTCCTCAAATCACTTTTTTGGAAATAAATTCAACAATAAAGAAATGAAAATCCATCAGTTGATTCAAAATTGGAGAATTTCAACTAACACTTGGAGAAAAATGATGGAAATCGAGTTATTTTATCAATCGTAGATACTTGTGCAAAACCACGTTATGAGCCACAAGGATTAAAGAGAAATGTGAGAAAATCTGAAAATGTGGCTGTGATTGAATAGGCTAATCGAAAAGAGAGAGAGAGAGGGATCTAACTTTTTAAATAAAATTTGTTTTTTTTGCTTCCAAATGGAAGCATTGTAAACGTGATTTTTTCCGATTTCGAGATTTCATCGGAATATGACTCAGAATGTTCCAAAACGCCGAAAATGACATTCCTGAAAACTGTCTGTATGTATGAGTGTGTGTGTGTGTGTGTGTGTGTGTGTGAGTGTGTGTGTGTGTGTGTGCGTGTGTGTGACAGATATCAGCCCATTGCTCCGGAACGGTAATACTTGGCAGCCTGAAAATTTAACAGTACTTTCCCTCCCTAAATTGCTGTCCGTGAAATTCGAGCGAAATCGGTTGAGTACTTTCCGAGAAAAATCAAATTTTCGAAAAATCGTTTTTTCGATTTTCCTCCGCAAAGAATTGATTCACAACCCCTACTCTCAGCGATGAAATTCATCTCACTTGAACTCACAATTTTCACGCGGGGTAAATTTGGCTGCGATTCTTCGTTTGCAGATAATTTCAATTACAGTGTTTTTTATCCTGAATTTTGTATACATGACAGCTCAAAAACCATTTGAGTTAGAGACTCCAAATTCCGTCAGTTTGTGCATCTAATGAACAAAAAGTTTGGTATTGAAATTGGGCGAAATTGCTCCAGTAGTTTCTGAGATATTGGCCAAAAACCATTTTATGAAAAGAGGTTATATCTCGAAAACTATCCAAACAATTACATCCAAGTTCAGCTTAAAAGATTTATCTTAATGAGCCTCACAAATTGTAAGAATTTCAGATTTTTCAGAAAAAGTCTCTTGTGCGAGAGTTCAATGAATTAGTTTTTTCAGAAATCACGGTTTTTCTCAGCTCTCTCCCTAGGAACACTACTATCTTTCATTTCACTATTCGAAAGTAGACAATTTTTTCTACGAAATGAGTACATTCTCATTCTGATGACAATCAGGAAGAATAGGAATCCTAATTGAAACCCGAACTCCAATTTTTGTTTTCCATCGTAAGATCTGCGGTCTATTCTCGATTAAAGAGGATTTCCATTCCACGTGGGATTCCAATCGTAAGCGGAAAGATTACACGCAAAAATTATCCGTTCACAATTGGGATTTCTCACACGGAATTTCATTCGTACCCGAAATTGGTGGAGATTTTGTACCTCCTTCTTTCGTCAAACAATAAATTTTTATGAATTCATCTCTTGTGAGATCATTAAAAGGATCGATTGGAGCAAAAAAACGTCGAGGCTGGTAATCTTGTTGTTGATTTCAAGTATCGCAGATGGAGTCCTGAACATATCGATACAGTCTGGAGCAATATTTGTAGGAATGTACAAGTGCGTATTTGTTTTGAAAATAATGTTATTTTTCGAGCAATGGCAAAGACAAATAGAGATTCAATTCATTATGGGTAAAATCCCATTCGGAAGCGTTTTGCCAATCGAATAGGCAAAATATTGAATGTCGCACAAGGAGTGGGGTTTGCAAATAACGCACCGAGAGTGGAACTCCTGCTTGTTTTTCTAAGAAAGAAAAAAAAATATTTTCCCAGTAAATCTAGCTTTTCCACTGGAAAAGTAGCTTTTTTCTCCTCCACCGAGAAAACAAGATTCGCGAATTATGTACTCTGTACTGATCAGCTGATGTATTTCAAGATAAACAGCTTGAATGAGTAATTGATTCATATGTAAGCACTTTAGCTTTTTTTCACGGAATATTCTGGTATATTTGTAGATGGTTGCTTCATTTTTTTGTAATATACAGCACGATCCAATGGTGCTTGGAATGAATGACCACCTCCGCTGCCCTGAGTTGAACCACATGTCGCTAGAAAAGATGCTCTCAATATATTTGTCCATTATTTTTCTTCTAGATGTAGTCGTAAAGCTGAGTGTCATTCAGCAATATATAAATTTTTCTTTTTCCACATTTTTCGTCGTTTCCATATGCATACAGAGGGATAATGGTTCTCAGAGTTTCCTCCAATGTCTGAGGATTAGCTACATGCAAATATTTGATGACATGAGTTGAGATCTTCAAACGATATAGAGTAGGAGCAAAAGCTTTCAATGAATGATTAACATCCAATAACCGCCAGTAATGAAAAAGTCCCTAGAGAAACCTTGTGTTCTTGCAGGATAATTATATTTACAATATATATGGGACATTCCGTGCCAACTCATACTATCAATTGCTTTTGCATCTCCGATTAGGCTGAAACTTGGGCATCTTTTTGTACCCTTTGAAAGAGGTTTCTGTGATTTTTTTCGAATTTTTTTAACCAGCCGCTTCGGAGATATGAATTTTTAAAATTTTGGGTTTTTTTTTTTGAAATAGTCGTAACTTTATGGAAAATTGTCCAATATGGGTCGTCTTTTTTTTTTTAATTCGTGTTTCTTGATGAATTTTCTGAAAATTTCATGCAAAAAATTGTTCATGATCATTCTGATCAGTTTTCATTCATTTCAAAGTTAAAACATGAATTTTGAGACTGTTTGTATCCTTCGATTTTTTTAAAACAATTCTCACGAATACTACTCCTAAAAACACAAATTTTAAGCCTGGTCCGGTAATGGGATAATGATGGGATATATTTGTTTTTGAATTTTAAATACAATGAATTCCTTTTGTATTAATGTATTGAAAAAAGCTCATGCATGAAAATAATTGACAGTTAAAGGAAAACCTCAAATTTTCGGGGTGAATTGTATCAATAACCTGGGAATTTTTTTATTTTTTTCCCGGTTAAATATTTAACAAGAGTATGTTGTAATTGAACATGAAATCAATTTCATTGTGAGAGATCCATCTGCTTTTGGTACAACGCAATGATACTTTTGTGTACTGTAACGTGCCAAAAATCAAATAAGTGAGCACGGTGAGCCCCAGGGAGCGCCAAAGACAGCCCAGAAGAGCGCTCTACCGTCAAGTGAGCGAAGTGCGCAGTGATGGTAGAGTGGGGGTCAGCCAGATAGGTATAAAAGGGCAGCCGCAGCGAAAGCAAATCACTTGATCCTCGTCGACGGTGACAGTAAGCCACCCAAGACAAATCAACGGGCCTCTCCCAGCCCCGAGATCCGCACCTTTCCTCGTCAACGGTGACAATCAGCCACCCGAGATACATCGACGGGTTTCTCCTCGCCCCGAGATCCACACTTCCACGGTCAACGGTGACGATAAGATACCCGAGACCTCTCAACGGACTTCTCCACGTCCTGAGAGAAACAGATTCCCAACCGTATTTCAAAGTAACACAACGGGTTCGAGCCCCGAGTGAATAATAATAAGAAAAGGATTAAAAACTGTTACAGGAACGAGCGGAAGGACCAGGAGGCGTCAAATACTGGGAGAAGCGACCCACCCAATAACAATAATAATAATAATAATAATACGAATAATAAAGACATGATGTTATTGTAGAAAAATAAGATTTTGTTAAAATAAAGAAAACACAAGCCTTTAGGCATCAAATATAAATAAAGTGAGACAAGATCTTCTTTTTTCTTTATAGAATTTAGTGAATTTTATTTATTTGTCAAAAGATCTCACCCGACGCGGCTTGGGTCAGAGCTGTCGAGGCTCAAGAAAATGCGAATATAACGACAAATTATATTCTAAATAAAGTTTAATATGTGGGCGCCAGTCGGTTTAAGTCCGACAACTTTAAATAAATAATGAATTAAATATGAGACTCAATAATTATGGCGTGTAGTTCGTCTTTGGAGACCCAATAGAAAGATTGGAGAAGAGAAGACAAAGGTAACGAGCAGAAACACAGATTACTTACACAAATCCTCGGAAACCGACTTCTCTTCGTCCCAACAAGGTTGACAATTAATCACAGATAGAATAAATAATAAATAAGTTAAACAAAAATAATGTTGACAAAATAAATGGAACAATACTTTATTAAAGAAATGAGTTTTGATAACACACATGTGATTCGACAACCCGAGAAGAAGTGTTCGTGTGGTCCCGCTGACCACTTGTTGAGCCCTGCTGGGCCTAAAATCAATAATTTGGCGCAACTCATTAGACAAAATTTGGTATTATGGGGAATGCCCTATTGGCTATTTCCGTACCGTTTTGACCATTTTGACCAATCGCGATGATACGTAATGGTCTCCGAGGACTGACGTTGGGGGGAAATTTAAATATTGTCACAAAAGTGTTACGAAATTTATTCGTTCATCCCTCTCTCTCTCCAGTCCTCGTATCAAGAGAAAAAGTAACAATAAAAGAGGTTACAGTACCTGTGATCGTTTCAGCTCGAGAATAAGGTACATTCAAACTTTCTGCTGCTTTTTCATAATCGGCAGTACTTGAATATCACGGTGTTTTGATACTTCCGACCGTGTATAGATTATTATTATTATTGACATTCATATATTGACTATGATAATTGCTGAGAAATCTACGAGGGCTCCGACCCCCTTGGATGATTCCTCAGCAAGCGAGCGAAAATATATTTAAACGCTCTACAACAGTGACCACTCCCACCAACTGGAGGGTGAGCAATCACTGCAGCCCAGACTCAAATTGCCGTAGAAGACGGAGAGACCCAAGAATAACAGCCTTGTGCATCTGCCTAGCCAACTGGTAAGCACGGGGCTTACACGCTGGAATGATGGATAATTCAGACACAAAAGACTGCTTCATGCCTCCAAGAGAACCGATAATGAGGACAACCAGCTTCACACTGAAGCCACGGTTCATCTGACGAAGCTGGAACAGGAGATCTTGATATTTTTGCCATTTCTCCTCTTTTCCGCTCTATATTATTTTCAGCAGGAGCAGAAAATTCAATGACATAGATGACCTTGTCATCGAAATCATAGAGGACGACATCAGGTCTGGTTGCTCCAATCGGCCTGATGGTGGCGAATGAGAAGTTCCAATATATTTTACATTTCTCATTCACCACAACGGACTCAATTTCTCCTGGTACATATGGCAGCACTGGCGTCTTGTCGATCGCATAAGAGTGCCGCAGGGAATAGTACAGCACTCTTAAAGCCGCATTATGTCGATGGATATATCCAGAGACTGCTCTCACTGGACATGCTGATAAAATATGCGTGAGCGTCTCCGGTGCCCTCTTGCAGGCCCGGCATGCAGTGTCCGGGACCTCGAGGCCCATAATACGGCTACGATAAACGAAGGAAATATTATTTTGACGGAAAAAGCCGAAGGGAGGTCGGTGTAGGGCAGGAAAGCTAGCTTTCCAGTGGAAAAGTTGGATTTCCTCGGAAAATATTATTATTTTTTATTATTATTATTATTATTATTATTATTATTATTATTATTATTATCATTATTATTATTATTATTATTATTGTTATTATTAATAAATCAATCAAATTGAAGAATTAAATGAATAAAATTAATAAAAGTGCACCAGTTTCCGAAAAAAATTGGAGGCTCTCGGATACGATCTAGGGTGAGAATCAAAGCTCACAACTTTATCTCCTTTCCGAGCACCTCCAATTTTTTTTCGGAAACTGGTGCACTTCAATTCATTCAATTCATTCAATTCTTCAAGTTGATTGATTTATTTAATAATTTAATTTCCATCTTTACGCGATAATATGAGATTTCAACTACTCTAACCTGAATAGGTTAGAAGTTTGAATACTCAGGATTCTAAACCGTCCCTCCACTCAAGTTCCGATGAATTTCTAATGAACGAACGCCTATATATGACCGAAATTGCCGCAAACAGTGATCCCGAGTCGAAAAATTTAGTCTTAGACTAACTTCGTGAGTTCATTGGTTTGGAGTCTGGATTTCAAGTCGGTTGTTGTCCTGGGAATGCAACTTTGAGGACACAAACCGACGCTATCTTTGACGAGTTTTCAGGAGTTTCGTCGGTATTTAGTCACCATTTCAATCGGATTAATCGGTTTTCAGCCTGAATTTTTTCAATTAAATTTCAAAAAATCGGATGGAAAGCATAAAAATAATGGTGCGTTTGGGAATCATATTCATATATTGCTTCTTATCCGTTTTATTAGTGAAAAATTCATTATGCGTACATATCGAAACATAGTAAACAAAATAGGCTTATACGTATATAAATCATACTTGATTCACATTTTCACGTGAAACACTTATATTTAAAATACTTAAAACGCAACAATATTGAGAAATGCTATAACATTAATATATATCAAACCATGAATCTAAATTGGCTTATATTATCGTAAATGAATATTTGATCATTTTCACCTAGAGCACTTATACTTGTGTTTGGTTATGGATGATGTTTTGACACACACTTACACTCACAGACACTCTCAATTTGGCGCTCAATCGGTCATTGGCCTGATGACCAGATGACACTTGAGGCGCCACTTGATGGACAGGTGTCCTGGCACGCGACCTATCGAATATTAATTTAATTATTCAGGACACCTGCCATCTTTTATTGTTTCTCTCACTCTCAATCGTTTCTGAGAACTCCGTGTGCAAACAGTCATTTAAAGTACTCAATTACCTTTGTTCTCAATTGTTCTCATTAATGAATAAAGTGCTCAATTTATTGAAAACATTGTGAATTAGTGAAAATTAAAGACATTAATATTCGAGAATTCGAATATTGACATTTTGATAATAAATAGTTTATTGTTTTGTTAAAAAGAAACATCTCGCGACTGCTCATTTTCACCATATTCCACGCGTCCTCTCAACATCCATTAATACCTTAAGAATCATTGAAAAGTATATTCAAAATCAGTGATCTGCTCAAACATTTTGGTCCTTCGAGCCGGATTCGCGATATATTTTTTGATTTTTTTATCGGTTTTTCTCATTTTTTTCGGGGGAGTGTGGTGAACATCGGTTACGGCAGTGGTTCTCATTCGAAACATTTATCGGTGGACTCAAATTCGAATTCGTACAGTGACGCTCAACCTGGGGATCCAAAACGTGTTTACCCGCGAAATTCGAATCTAATTCAAATTCGAATTATCAACATCAGATCGGTTGGCTCAATTGACGGCTCAAGAGGACGCTGCTACAGAGGAGCTCAATATTTCGGTAAATTTTAAGAATTTAAAAAAAAAAAAAAAAATTTTTTGGATTTTCCTGGATCGACACAACTGGAAGCTCCAGAGGGCGCTGCTGTGGATTATCTCGACGATTTCTAGATTACTTTTTGAATTTTCTCGAATTTTTTGGAATAACTCGATTGGACCGACTCAAGAGGGCGCTGCTAGAGGACATTACTGCAGAGTCTTTGGCTTTTTCGATTTTTTGTGAATTTTTTCGATTTTTTTGCTCTAGTTCGACCGCTCGTTCAGCTCATTTTTCGATTGTTGATTTTTCTCGTACTCCTTCTATAAAATAATAATCAAGATGAGCAAAAATTCATTGGACATGGATGTGGTGTGCCGCAACCAAATAAGTCGCTCAAACTACATCAAAAAGGTTTATCAGGCGAATAATAAAGCTGAAACTCTAGCTCTTGGGCCAGCAGCAATTCAAGCGAAGCTGCAACTTTTAGAGTTTTATTGGGACAAATTCGAAAGAACTCATGATAATATCGTTGCCAGTAGTGGAGCGATTGATAATTTACTCGATCATGAGTACTACTCGTCCAATCTATTTGATGATACTCTCGATTGGTATTCTACAGCTAAAGTTCAGCTCAGTCAGTTGTACGAGGCTGCTGGAGGACATGCTCTCAACGACTCCACACGGAACAACTCGAACAACAATGCTTCGATCAGCTCCTCACGTCGCGTGCTTCCGGACATTCCGCTCCCGACTTTCTCAGGGAAATATTCTGAATGGCGATCGTTCAGAGATATGTTCCTTTCTCTAACAGGAACCGAATCTGGGCTCGAGGATGTGGAGCGCATGCACTATTTACGCATGTGCTTAAAGGAAGAGCCAGCTCAACTGATCGCTAATCTCGCTATTGAGGATGATTCGTATGCAATAGCTTGGGCTGTGCTAGTTAAGAGGTACGAGAACAAACGCTTACTAGTATCAGCTCAACTGGAGAAACTCTTTAAGTCAACTCGCTTGACATCGCACAGCTCAAAAGAGCTCAATCAACTTTTAACTACTGTAGAAGAGGCTCTCAGTGCTTTAAAAGCACTTGATGTTGCAACGGACTCTTGGGACGAAGTTGTAGTCTACACGGTAGTTGGCAAGCTCAACCCAAAGTTGCGTGAATCTTGGGAGAATAAAGTCGGGTCGTTAACTGAGTTCCCCACAAAGGATGAATTGTTTGATTTTCTCAGAGGTCGTGCTCGAGCAATGGAGAGTATTGAGATGAACGCTCTTCCACCGTTGTCAACTCAACAGAACCGCTCGCAACACAAGCCTCAGGCAAGAGTGAACCAAGTCTCCACGCAGCAGGTATCAACTCAACAGGCGTATTCACGAAATCAGAATCGCTCGAACAGTTCAACAATACAGTCCACTGATCAGGGTTACTTGGATAATCCTTATAATTATCCGTGCTCGTATTGTGAGAAAGGTCATTACATCGTTTCTTGCACCGATTTCCGCAATCTGACTCCAATCGCTCGAAAAGAGGTTGTTGATCGGTTACGTCTCTGCTTCAACTGTCTCGGTAAACATAATGCTGTAGACTGTGGTAACGAGAAACGTTGTTCAGCTCGAAAGGAAGACGGGAAAATTTGCGGTGCTAAGCACCACACTCTGATTCACCTGGGTCGTCGTCAATCTGCTCCTCCTTCGAATCGACTCAGCTCATTGGATCAACGTGTCGAAGCTCAAATTCATGCAATTCAGGAGGATTTAAATGGATCTTCTCAATCTCTCGCTCCAGCTCAATGAAATCTCGAATCCCAAACGGCTCTGTCCTGCTCCGCCTACAGTAAATTGTCAAATTCTCAACCCGGTGTTCTGCTTGCTACAAGTTTAGCAATTTTGATCAGCTCTGAAAGTCCTCATCAACAAGTACGACTTCTTTTAGACCCGGGTTCAGAAATATCGCTTATCTCCGAAAAACTTGTGCGTCAACTCAAGCTGAAAAAGCTAAAAAACTCCATCACTATCTCTGGTGTTGGAGAATCGTCGTTTGGGAGGACCAACGGTCAAGTACAGTTTCAACTAAAATCGATTTACTCAACGGAACGCATCGCAGTCACGGCTCATTCAATCAATCATCTCATGTCTTCGCTTCCAACATTTTCAGCAGAAGCTCTTCAATGGGATCATCTCCAAGGTCTTCAACTCGCAGATCCGCATTTTAGAACTCCTGCACCGATAGATCTACTCATTGGTGCTGACGTCTTTGGCCAGCTCATAAAACCTAGAATTATTCAAAATGACTCGAACTCTCCTGTTGCTCAGCTCACAAGTTTCGGTTGGATTATCTTTGGACCAATGGGACCTGCTCACGTAAACTCTGTTGTTTGTCATCATGTCTCGCAATCAACGGATCAACTCGACGAACTTCTCACGAAATTCTGGGTACAAGAAGAGATTCCTGGTAGGAAGGACTCGAATCTCACAAAGGAAGAGCTCGGATGTGAACAGCATTTTCGATCTACTCATTCTCGGAACGAATCAGGTCGTTACATTGTTCGACTGCCATTATCAGCTTCAACTTCGTTGTTGGGAGATTCTCATCGTACAGCTCATGCATGTCTCAAAAGAATGCTCAACCGAATCTCAACAGATCAACAGTTTTTTTCGCTCTACTCGAATTTTCTCAAAGAATACGAGGAATTGGGTCACATGAGAAAGGTAAATAGTAAATCAACTAGTTCAGCTCAACAGAATCAGGCGGAAATCACTTGTTGTCTCGATGAAAAGACCTTAGCACATGATGTTCCGGCATCAGGAGGGTGGAGGATTTCTGAAGGGCTTCAAGCTGATCTGTCTGGTTCATCTCAACAGTACTATTTGCCTCATCATGGTGTGCTCAGAGAAAGTAGTGAAACAACGAAGTTGCGAGTTGTGTTCAACGGCTCAGCGAAGACCAGCTCAGGTAAATCACTCAACGATATTCTCCATACTGGGGTCAAAACTCAGCGAGACATCTCGGACGTGCTCTTATGGACTCGTCAGTATCGACTCATCTTCATGACAGACAAAACAAAGATGTTTCGTCAAATTCGTGTTCATGAAGATGATTGGCCTCTACAACAAATTCTCTGGACAAGCTCGAATGGAGATATTGTGACGTATCAGCTCAAAACTGTGACGTATGGTACTCGCTCAGCTCCGTATCTTGCCAATCGTGTTCTCCTTCAGCTCGCAGAAGATGAGGGACATCGTTTCCCATTGGCCGTCTCATCACTCATCGAAGGCAGATACGTAGATGACATTTGTGGAGGAGCAGACTCGTCGGAACTACTTATAGAAACAGCTCGACAAGTTCGAGATCTTTGTGCCGCGGGAGGAACGCCTCTGGCTAAGTGGCATAGCAACTGTTCGGAACTGCTCAAATGGCTTTCTCCTGACAACACTTCTGATGATCAACGTGTTTATGAAGACTCGGAAACTCGAATTCTCGGACTCTCTTGGTTGCCTAGCTCAGATCACTTCATCTTCTCAACAAAATCAGCTGAGAACTCGAAAATCTCTAAAAGGCTCATTTTGTCAGGAATAGCACAGCTTTATGATCCACTTGGTTTTCTCGCTCCTGTGGTAATTCGAGGAAAAATGCTCCTACAGGAGCTGTGGATTGAAAAACTCGATTGGGATGATGAAGTATCTCCTCAAGTAGCGCATTGTTGGGAAGAATTTCGTGAGGATTTAGTTCAGCTCAAAAAAGTATCCGTGCCCAGATGGCTTGGGATCACTGAAAATGCTCAACTCGAAATTCATGGATTCTCGGACGCCTCACAGTTAGCAATGGCGGCAGTGGTTTTTCTCAAGGTAACAGACGAAAACGGAGTTCGAATCTCTCTGATCTGTTCAAAAACAAAGGTTGCTCCCCTCAAGAGACTAACGATACCTCGGTTAGAACTCACAGCTGCAGTTCTTCTTGCAAAACTCGTTAAGTATGTTAAGGATCAGCTCAAGCTAGGGAATGTTCCGACATACTTATGGACAGACTCATCTGTTACACTCCATTGGATCAGCTCACATCCTTCTCGTTGGAAGGAGTTCGTAAGAAATAGGGTTCAGCTTATTCAAGAATTATCGTCAGCTCAATGGAAATTCGTTCCAGGCAAGGAGAATCCTGCAGATTGTGCTTCTCGAGGATTGACAGCAGCTCAACTTGCTGCTCATAAACTTTGGTGGCAAGGTCCACAGTGGCTTCGTAGTGACTCATTATCTTGGCCAGAATTCAGCTCAACTCCTATTTCAAGCATCGATCTTGAAGAAAAACCTGGTGTCATCCTCAATGTTAAAGTGCAACATCAAGAGATTTGGGATCTAATTCATCGGTATTCATCGCTCAGCAAATTGCTAAGGATCACAGCAATTTGTCAACGATTCATCGCACGTCACAAACAGATTCCAAAATCCTCACTCAGCTACGCTCTAAATCCTGGTGACATTGAACAAGCTCGAATCTTCTGGATAAAGGCTTCACAGTCAGCTCATTTCTCATCGGAACTTCTCACGTTATCCAGAGGACAAAAATTAAGTTCGGCTCATCCGCTCACTCGATTAACATCCTTCATTGATCATCAGGGTGTTCTGCGTGTTGGAGGACGGCTCAAATTTGCAGATCTCAAAATGGAGAATAAACATCAGGCAATAATTCCCAAAGAATCAACGTTCGCGCAGCTCATAATCGAAGAAGCTCATTTGAGAACTCTACATGGAGGAACTCAGTTAACTCTCGGGCAGCTCAGAGAAAATTATTGGATTCTCGGAGGAAGAGCTCCAGTAAGATCGTCAATACTCAAATGTGTTCCTTGTGCTCGACAGAGAGGAGTAAGAGCTCAGCAGTTGATGGGTCAGCTTCCAACGTCTCGTCTGGCTCAAACTCGTGCTTTCGTCAATACTGGTATTGACTACGCCGGAGCAGTATCGCTCCGCTCATGGAAAGGACGTGGTCACAAATCATACAAGGGATGGCTCGCAATATTCGTTTGTATGACCACGTCAGCTGTTCATCTCGAAGTCGTCTCGGATTACTCAGCGAAAGGATTCATCTCTGCTTATCGTCGGTTCATCGCTCGCCGTGGGATTTGCAAGAATCTGTTCTCGGACTGCGGAACAAATTTCGTAGGAGCAGACAAGGAGCTCAAGAAGCTCTTCTCAATGGCGTCAAAGGAATCTCAGCAAATAGCTCAACTCTTGCTCAAGGATGGCACCAGATGGTCATTCAACCCTCCTGGTGCTCCTCATTTTGGTGGTAAATGAGAAGCGGCGGTAAAGTCAGTAAAATTCCATCTCAAGAGAACGATTGGTGATTCTCTATTGACTTTCGAGGAATTCACTACGTTATTAGCTCAGATCGAAGCAGTTCTCAACTCTCGACCCCTCGAACCGCTCTCAGAAGATCCTGATGACGTCAGCGCTCTCACTCCAGGACATTTTCTCATTGGTCAAGCTCTATCAGCTCTGCCTGAACCTTCTTTAGAGGATCTCAACATAGCTCGTTTATCTCGTTGGCAGCTCATCCAGCAGAAGGTTCAGAGCTTTTGGAATCGGTGGTCTACTAGTTATCTGCAATATCTTCAGTCCATCTCAAAGTGGCACCACCCATCGAATGAAATCAAGGTCGGATCCATCGTTCTTCTTACTGATGAGAGGTTCCCACCAACAAAATGGCCTCTCGCTCGAGTAACTGCTCTACACCCTGGAAAGGATGGTCTCACCAGGGTAGTCTCCATCAAGACGTCTAGCTCAACTCTACAACGACCAATCGCCAAGCTCGCTCTTCTGCCTGTTTCGATCAACTCGGAATGACTAGCTCGTTGAACTGATTCATCAAGGACTCCATCTTGCTTCGTACTCTGATGAGGATTTACGACCCTCATTAGAGATTATCGTGGACAGATGAAAGCATTAGCAGCTGATCAGCGGAATTTACGCCTCCGACGATTTGGTGCCTTTTGCATTAGTTCAGCTCTTATGAATCCTGGTGATATTCTCAAGAGTTCTCTCATATCTCGAACAAATTAATTTTTTGTTTTATGTTACAGCTCATTTTGTGATCTCCTCATTGGTCAGCACTGTTGCTGACGGCGGGGAGAATGTTTGGTTATGGATGATGTTTTGACACACACTTACACTCACAGACACTCTCAATTTGGCGCTCAATCGGTCATTGGCCTGATGACCAGATGACACTTGAGGCGCCACTTGATGGACAGGTGTCCTGGCACGCGACCTATCGAATATTAATTTAATTATTTAGGACACCTGCCATCTTTTATTGTTTCTCTCACTCTCAATCGTTTCTGAGAACTCCGTGTGCAAACAGTCATTTAAAGTACTCAATTACCTTTGTTCTCAATTGTTCTCATTAATGAATAAAGTGCTCAATTTATTGAAAACATTGTGAATTAGTGAAAATTAAAGACATTAATATTCGAGAATTCGAATATTGACATTTTGATAATAAATAGTTTATTGTTTTGTTAAAAAGAAACATCTCGCGACTGCTCATTTTCACCATATTCCACGCGTCCTCTCAACATCCATTAATATCTTAAGAATCATTAAAAAGTATATTCAAAATCAGTGATCTGCTTAAACAACTTGAAATACTTAAAAGACATCATAACATTGATCAAAAACTGATGATTGAACTATAAATAATAACAATAACATTTCATTCAAATATACGTATACCCTAGCGCAAATAATACTGAAAACTGTGCGCGTCCCTGAATATCACTTGGAACCTCAAGGAGAGGTACGTCCACCGGTAGCTGACGTTGAACTGAAGAAGTTTTTCTTCAAATTTTAACAGAAAGCTGAAGAGTAACAGAAAAAGAGCAAGAAATTTTCAGTGAGCTACTCGAAAAAAATTGTGGGAGAGAGAGAGATCAGAATAACGAAGCCTATCGGAGGCAACATGTGTTGTTTCATTACTCTGGCGTACTCGAACAAGGGAAAAGGGCATTTATTACAATTTTGGGAAATACCCATTTTTTCACTGCTTAAAATTTATCCTATAATTTTCCATCTCCTTTTTACGCTTTATTGTAAATTAATATCAAATATAATTTAAATCATAGAAATCACAATCAGAGAAAATCTTCACTATCTTCAATGAACTCACTATAATAGAGCTGAGATTAATTGAATTCAATTAAAAATATACTATTCATATATTTCAATCAATTTAGGGGATAAGTTCGTTATACGATATGCGTAATATTAATCGCTGAAGTGTTATGATCTTCTCCATTCAGTGTGAGATATTAATTATGCAAAGCGATGAGCTACTTTCCTAAAAATGTAAAGGACAAAGAAAAATAAGTCAATTTGGACTTTGAAAAAATTGACATAAAATTGGACAAGCTTGAAGGACTTAGAAGAAAAATCCGCAGTGACGGAATTTCTCTAAGTTTGTGAAGAACTTAGAAAAATTTCAGCACCAAGAGACTCTTGTTTCCGTCGGTATTTCGTCTTCCCTTGAAAGTCAGTGGAGACGATGAACTCATCGGAAAAAAGGAATGGACTTGAAACCGACTTGGTCATTTTTGGTTGGTCGGTTTTAGTTCGTAGAATGCAATTTTTAGACCTTTTCCCGATCATTTTCACGTGTTAGACTAAAAACCAACGAAATTTTTCGACTCGGGATGTCACGAATTCATAAAAATAATCTATACACGGTCGGTAGAATCAAAACACCGTGATATTCAAGTACTGCCGATTCTGAAGGAGCAGCAGAAAGTTTGAATGTACGTTATTCTCGAGCTGAAATGATTACAGGTACACAAAAGTATCATTGCGTTGTACCAAAAACAGATGGATCTCTCACAATGAAATTGATTCCATGTTCAATTACAACATACTCTTGTAAAATATTTAAACGTGAAAAAAAAAAAAAATTTTTTATGTTATTGATACGATTTACTCCGAAAATTTGAAGTTTCACTTCAACTGTCAATTATTTTCATGCATGAGCTTTTGTAATACATTAAAAGTGAAAAAAAACACGAAAAAAAGGAATTCATTGTTTCTAAAATTCAAAAAAAAATATATCCCATCATTATCCCATTACCGGGCTAGGCTTAAAATTTGTGTTTTTAGGAGGAGTATTCGTGAGAGTTGTTTTAAAAAAATCGAAGGATACAAACAGTCCCAAAATTCATGTTTTAACTTTGAAATAAATGAAAATTTGTCAGAATGATCATGAATGATTTTTTGCATAAAATTTTCAGAAAATTCATCAAAAAACACGAATTAAAAAAAAAGAGGGTGCGTGGAATCCACGCGCGACAGGAGTGAAACTTCCTACTTATGAAAATTCATCGGTTTTTTTTATTGAACAAGCGATAATAATTGACAACAGTGAGAATATAGGTATGATCATGAATGAAGACAGCCTAATCAGTTCCACACATTAAGCGATGCATTTAACAGAGATATATTTCGAAAATCCGAATACCTGCATCTAGTATATTTTCGTTATAGTATAGGTCGTTCGTTCACTAGCAAATTATTTTTTCCATGATCATCACGGATGCAGACAAATCTATTTTTAAAAGTCATAATTCGTCATGAATATCTCGGAAATTGATCGAGAGAAAACGATTTTTTTTCAATTCCTTTTGGTAGCTCTCGAAATTCTCTTTAAAAAAAGCATTCGTGCAAAATCGTCTTATTTTGCTTAGACTCCGAAATATTAAAAAAAATTGATGACAAAATGAAATCAGCTTGTTTGAAAACTTTATATTTCTTTTGCCATCTGCTTTTTCTGTAAATAATATCTCGGAAACTGAGCGAGATAATGAACGTTTCCTCTCGACCTTTTTTGTAAGGAATTTTAAAAACTATAAAAAGTGCTCCAACCAGAATTGCATTATGTCATTTAATTTTCGAGATATTCATCAAAATTTCGTGACAAAAAAGAAACTTTGAGATGAAGTCTCTGTTTCAATGGTATCTTTGAAGAATATTCTGAAATCTAATGGAGATACGCCCATTCTCCTTCATCGATTTCTAGTTTTAGAAACTTTCTACCAAGAAGGATTAGGGCAAACTCACGCTATCTCGTTTAATGTCAGGATATTCAGAAACTAGCAAAAAAGACACTTAGATTTAATTTTTCTTCCAATAGTTTTTCAAAGAATCTCTCGAAAACTACGGGGGATAGAGAGATTTTGTTTCAGTTAATTTGGATAGTTCTCAAAATTTACTACACAAAAAATTGTGGTGGAATAATCCAATTTCGCTTAGTTTCCGAGATATTTGTAAAAAAAAATAAGAAGACATCCACTAATTCAAAAAAAAAATGACTCTTAATTCTGATGACTTTCTGAGAATATCTAGGAAACTAAACGAGGTAGAGCGATTTCCACCTGATCTCTCGTTGTGGCTCTTGAAATTTTCAACAACAATAGGTTCAGAGCAAAATCGGTTAATTCCCTCAATTTCTGAGTATTCTCAAAAACTAGTGACAAGAAAAAATCCAAAAGACAGAAAAAGTAGAATTTTTTCTATCAATAGTTTTTTGCACATATCTCGAGAACTAGGCCAAATAAAGAAATTTACATGTAGATTTTTCTGTAGAGAATTTCAAAATCTACACGAAAGGATCGAGGTAGAAATGCTCCATTCACGTAATTTACGAGATTTTCTTATAAACTATTCACAAAAAAAATCTATTCCTCCTGTTTATTGGATTTTCTTTGTCAACAGTTTCTTGAGAATATCGGAATAAACGAGATTGAGCAATTTTACACTGATGCCTTTTGTAAAAAACTTATGGAGCTACAAAATAGGAATCAAGCACATTCACTCTATCTCGCTTAGTTTTAGAGATATTCCCAAGAAAACTATTGACAAAAATTGACTGACTGAATTTACTGCTGCGTTGTTTTTACCTCTCCCCTGCCATCTCCCCTTTCGGCCACTACTATACCAGGAGCATGCTATATTGTGTGACTATCCCCCCGCCCCCCTTACCGTCTCGTCTCTCGACCGCTAGAGCATGGGTCAGAGGGGTAGAGCCAGTGACGCACTCTCCTCCTCTGCCGGCTCCCCCACCACGTACCCAACTATTCCCCTCATCGGATCTTATTTTTCGTGACGCTCGAAAATTGTTGCCCCCTCAGTAAAGAAGTTTCACTTCCAAAACAAGTGGATAATAGTATTGCTTTCTAACTGATATAGCTTTTTCTGCTAATACTTTAGCAATATGCTTCCGAATGGAAGTTATTCATTCAATTTGTCAACAATTATCGTATAGTTCTCAATGGATGTTTTCATCTGATTTTTCAGATATTCTGCAATTGTCTTTTTCGTATTTATCCATTTTTTTACTCATCGATAATCAGATGTTATTCGAATTGGTTGGAGTTATTCGTTCCTTCCTGCTCTCTATTCTCAGAGATCATTTGTTTATGACGATTCGTATATTACATCTGACTTTTCATTGATACCCAGATGATATAATATATCATTACTCAAGTATTATAATATACTAGCGATAGATAAATTTGGCTTGTGAATTTGTCATCTATTCAGAGTGTAGAACTCAATAATGGCTGAAAATAGGAGTTTCTCAGGTGGATGTATTTCATGCATTCTTTTCTAATCCAGTGATCTGGCAGAACTATGAGTGATTTCAATCAATGTGACATACCATTCTCTATTCACTCACAGCCTCAATACCCTCAAAAGCACTGATACAACTTTTTCGGCACCATCATCAAAATATCAAATTTTGTAAAATTCACTAAAACAGCGATAACTCGAGAATTAATTATGCAAATAAGCTCGAAATTGACAGGCATCTAACTGATACAACTCTCGAGATAATATATGAGTATGAATAAAATCAGTTGGATAGTTTCCAGAAATTCCATTAAAAACTGATTTTCGAAAAATGGACATATCTCAAAAAGTACTGATCCGATTCTCTCCAAATAAAGCTTAAAAAATAGAGTTCGTTGAGAGGAAGTTTTCCACAAAATATAAAATTTTTCTACAAAACCGTTTTACTGTAGTTGAGACTTCTATGCACATACGGACACACACACACACAAATACACACACACACAGACATGCGCTAAAAATGTCATTTTCTTTCTCTTCAAACCATTTTGAGTATCTTCTATTGACAAAATTGGAATCGAAAATTGTCATGATTACATAGCTTTCATTCGGAAGCAAAAAGACCCACATTGGACAATTTTTCATAAAGTTACGGCTATTTAAAAAAAAAAACCGAAATTTTAAAAAATTCATATCTCCGAAGTGGCTGGATAAAAACAATTCGAAAAAAAATCCCAGAAACCTCTTTCGAAGGGTACAAAAAGATGCTCAAGTTTCAGCCAAATCGGAAATGCAAAGGCAATTGGTAGGATGAGTTGGCATGGAATGCCTCATATATAAAAAAAAAAAACATCAAGAAATGCATTGAAACAATGCTATAACACATACAAAGGAAATTACAACACTAATTATGCAATTATTTTTATAAAAACTACAGGTATCTAGAGTCAATGATCTATCACTATGATGAATGAAAATTAATATCACATCTACCATCACAGGAGATACTCTTTTTCACAGAAAAGGTCTCTATCTTGAGCTTCAATTGCGAGATATTTTTCAAAAACTAGTAAGAAAAGAGGATCAATTTGTCTGAAAACTTGATATTTTTAGTGGATAGACTTGGTTTAAGTAGCACATATGTATTTGTTGAAAATAATTATCAATAGAATCATCACCAGATCATGGCACCACCTTACCATAGACTCATATGTTATGGCCATTTTTCAAGGCGCTTGTTCATGAAAGAGAAAAAATCCATTTCTTCCACAGTAATTACCATGAAGCATCGTCATCAGTGACGCAGAGCTATTCCTGTAAATGGAATTCGATGACAATTTTAGTAAAGAAATATGAGGAATTAATTGATTGAGCAACTATTGTTACAAATAGATATTTCACATAAATACCTCAGTTAACTTTTTTTTTCTTCTTTGATTGCTTCTCTGCAACTGTCATCTGCCATGTTATGGACTACTGGCGCAATGATGTCCTGATGAAGTTTTAATATACTTTGTGACGGTTTTTTCCGTCACAGAATTAATAAAAATTAGAAGAATTAATTAATTTCATGAAAATCACGGTAATTGTCGCGATTCGCGGTACCCGGTGAGGATAGGGCTCATTTTGAGTCAAGACAACAAATGTCCAGAGTGAGGTCAACAAATTTTTTTGACCTCAGTGATTGTTTTTCTTTCTTTTTGTTAAATTGACTCCGAGAAAACGGAGAAAAAGTCAAGAGGTAGGACTGGAGGAGAGTTTCCCAGTCCCAGAGATTATTCATCAGATATCAGGGACAATCAGAGTGAACTGGGACAGGAGCAGCATCCACTCATCTGGTCCAACTTTAGCCAACTTGGAGGAATGTTGGCCAACAGCGAGGGGAGTTGGAGATCACCAGGATCAACGTTGGAGACGGTGAAAGGAAAGACTAGAAGTATCAGTGTGAAAATAAGGACGGAAGTTATGTGTGTAAAAAGAAAAGACTAAAGTTATCCGTTTATAGTTGTCGGGAAAATATTGTCCGAATTATTGTGATTATTTTCGTATATTATTCAGAATGATTTGAGAGTGAGAATTGACGTGAGATTCTCAGAATTCACGTAAACTCAGTGACGTTGAGGCAGGTAGTGGGGGACTCGTGCAATGATTGTTTGGGTTGGGCCTCGGTTCTACTGAAATTAAACGAAAACAGCCGAGGGAACCCAACGCCAACTCGTGGGAGAGAAGACTCGTTCTTCTTCTCCCGGGACACCGTGGCGGTCGCATCGTTTGTAGAAAATTCAGATAAAGTTGAAGAAAAGTATAGAGGAAATTATAAAACCGGCAGTTTGGCTGTTCGGTCTGTGTACGGCTCGGCGGATCTACCGGGTTGTGCAGCATTGCGTCTGGTTACTACTTGGATGGGTGACTGCTTGTCGTACACAGATTCGAATGACAAACTGAACGATACGGTAGGTGTGACTATAGAGAATTAGTGTGCCTTTCTCGTCAACGTGACAGAAAGGCACATTGAGGCTCTGTAAGAATCCGACTGCACTGATCAGGGTTTTCCATGGTTTCCCCTGGTCCACGGCAAATGCGGGCAGTAATAGAAAGTCGATCCATGGCTCTCGCAAATAGGGCAGGAAGGGGTGAGAAGTAGGAGAAAAAAGGCAGGAAGCTAGGCTGAAAAAACTGGAATGGGGTAATGGGGGGATGTACAAAAAGAGAAGTCTATGTACAGTACTGGAAAAAATATGGAAAAGAAAATAGAGAAAATTGTACACAAAATTGAGTCAAATGAAGAAGAGTAAAGGAGAAATTAAGAGAGACCGTGACCGATAGAAGGAGGCACGAGTGTAAGGTACGTAGTCTCCCAATAATAGGAATATTGAGTTAAAATCATTCATATTTGTTTGTAAAGAGAATAAAATTGAGAAGCGTCGAGTTAGCGTCTGTTTGGGGTGTTCTCACCCAAGCGAGATTGAAATCATTTTTGTTTATTCTGAGTTGCGTCCGGAGCCAATAATTATCGTATTCTACACAAAAAATTCCTATTTTTTCTGATGAATGTACAGGGATCATTCCACCAAATAAAATCATTTCTACGGGGTGACCCTCCCGGATTGTGTTCAAAATTTTTTGAGCTATTCTGTACATCAAAATAAGGACCCGGTGAGAAATTGCCCTTTTTCTATTGAGTGATTCCGTGATAATAATTTTCTGAATTTCCACGATTTTCTTTTCTTAAATTTTTTGCTAATTTTTTTTATAGTAGGAACATTATGTTTAAAAAAATAAACTGTATACTTTCTCTCGCAGAAAATTCTCAGCTTTTGAATGGAAATATCCATTTTCCATTTTGAGCTACGCAAAGCTCTCAAAAATGCAATCGGAGTGAAAAAAACGATTTTTCTGGCCTTGCGGCATGCGTTATTCCAAATTCGATATTTTTTTCTGAAAGCTGAGCATTTTCCACTCAAAATATCTCTTTTTCACGATGGGCTTATCTTTTGTTTGACTGCAATCAAATAATGGAGTACTTGTAACAAATTCTACACTACTCAAAAAAATTAAAGGAACAAAAAAGTTTTCCATTTTTTTCAGTAATTTTTGGAAGACTGTAACTTCATGAAAAATGATCGGTTTGAGATAGAAAAGGAAGTGTTTTGAAGCTTAAAAGGTCTAGTTTCGAAATCTTTCAGAAAAACATTTTCTGGAGCATTCCCAATGATGCAAAGAGAAGAAAACAAGCGAAGAAACAGAAATCGAAAATTTTTTTCATTTTTGAAAATGGTCTATGGGCTCGAAAAATTCTTTTCCAACTTGACCAATGCAAGGATCATTTAGCCCAATTCTTCAGCTTCAATTTCTTTTTTTTTTTCGTACAATCATTTGTCTCTGAGATATCGACTGTTGAATGAAAATTCGTCTTTTTCTCTTCGATTATCGATATCTCGTGAACTACTGATCGTACAGCGAACGGATGGTGGGTTTCACAAACTTGAATAAATTCTCTATAGGTGGTTTTTGGAATTTGATTTTTAAAAAAATTAATTTTACACCTAATATTGGTTCAAAAAGTTACCAAAAAATAACGTTTTTCCACTGTTCTCGTAAGTCTATCTAAACTTTGTCATTTTTCGGGGGAGTGCTGTCCTTAGGTTCTTTCCAGCTCAATGTATGCCCAAACACCCTGGAAAATGTCAAGTCTATCGGTTCAGTCAGTTTTTCTACCCGACCAATCAAAGCTGTAGCAAAAATTGAAGGAACAATATGCTTGTTCCTTCAACCCTAATTAATGGAGGCTTTTTTTTCTGAGAATTTCGTTCCACACGCATACACATATTCTTGCAAATTTCAGTTTTTATCAACTCTATTTTCAATAAAGAAAATGTCCAACGTCCAATGTTCCGATGTCTTTTTCTCTTCGTTTCTTATCATTAGGTGAGCCCTTAAGACGGAATTCTTACGAAGAAAACCTCCAGAAACCGATTGACTTGAAATTTTCCAGGGTGTTTGGGCATGCATTCAGCTGGAAGAGAACTGAAGGACAGTAGCAGTGCTCCGAAAAATGATAAAGTTTAGGTAGACTTATGGGAACAGTGAAAAAACGTTATTTTTTGGTAACTTTTCGAACCAATATTACGTGTAAAATTAATTTTTTGAAAATCAAATTCCAGAAACCACCTCTAGAGAATTTATTCAAGTTTGCGAAACCCACCCTCCGCTCGCTGTACGATCAGTAGTTCACGAGATATCGATGATCGAAGAGAAAAAGACGAATTTTCATTCAACAGTCCATATCTCAGAGACAAATGATTGTACGAAAAAAAGAAAAAGAAGAAATTGTAGCTGAAGAACTGGGCTGAACGAGCCTTGCATTGATCAAGTTTAAAAAAAAAATTTTTGACCCCATAGACCATTTTCAAAAATGAAAAAATTTTCGATTTCTTTTTCTTCGCTTCTTTTCCTCTCTTTGCATCATAGGGAATGTTCCAGAAAATTTTTCTCGAAAGATTTCAAAACTAGACATTTCCAAATGACAAAAGACAAAACACTTCCTTTTTTATCTCAATCCGATCATTTTTCATGAAGTTACAGTCTTCCAAAAATTACTGAAAAAAATGGAAAATTTTTCTGTTCCTTCAATTTTTTTGAGTAGTGTAAGATCTGTTACAAGTACTTCATCATTTGATTGCAGTCGAACAAAAAATAAGCCCATCGTGAAAAAGACACATTTTGAGTAAAAAATGCTCAGCTTTCAGAAGAAATATCGAACTTGGAATAACGCATGCCACAAGGCCAGAAAAATCGTTTTTTTCACTCCGATTGCATTTTTGAGAGCTTTGCGTAGCTCAAAATGAAAAATGGATATTTCCATTGGAAAGCTGAGAATTTCCTGCGAAAGAAAGTATACAGAATGTTCCTACTTTGAAAAGAATTAGCAAAAAATTCAAGAAAAAAAACGTGGAAATTCAAAAAATCATTATCACGAAATTGCTCAATAGAAAAAGCGCAATTTTCCACCGAGTCATTATTTTGATGGAGAGAATAGCTCAAAGAATTTTGAATACAATCCAAGAGGGACACCCCGTAAAAATGATTTTATTTGGTGGGATGACCCACATGTATTGTTTTTCTTGAATATATCTAATTTTTATTGTTTGAAACGGAAATTTTCGGGAGTTTTTTGTAACGTTTTTGTCCGTCCCAAATACCCAAAGAGAGGGTATCCTCCCCTCTCCCCCTTTGGATAAAATAAGGGTTTCACGTGGCAAAACGGGTAAAATCAAAGTATTTTTGGGGTGTTTGTCATTTGATAAATTTAAAATAAAACTTGGGGATTTGTCATTTTTCCCCGAATTTGTAGAATTCTGCAAAAACGACAGGTGCCCATTTCTTCAATAGAGCAAATTAATTGGGAATAAACGGAGTAAAATTTTGGAGCATTGAATTGGGTCAAAATGAATAATTTTCCAGTGCCTTTAACAGTTGGCTCAAGGTCAGTTGAGCAAACCATTACAATGGTGCCCAACGCGTGGGGCTAACGTTTGGGTGTTCGGAACAGAGCAGACGAAGCACAGCAGTGGTGCTCAGTCAATAGAATTACGGAAGTAAATTTGAGGGTTCTCAGTCACACGGCTGTGGTGGAGAATAGAAGTAAGAGAAATTCTCGGAATTAGAAAGAGGAAAATAACAAATTGAATTCTAGGAATTGAGCGAGAAAAATAATAAATTGAGTTTTCGGAATTAAAGAAAAAGTAATGAACTGAATTTTTTAGAATTAAATTCAATTAAAAGTGAGAAAATAATTAAAATGGGAACCTCAAAACATTGGGAGTGAGTGTCACCGAAAAAGTCAGAGGTGGGAGGATAATTAATTTCCTCCCCAAGACAATTATAATTGGAGATATCACCCAAACTCATCAACAGATCAGACTCCACAAAATAAAGCACGCTATCACAGCGATGGGGATGGTCTTCACAAAAAAAATCAGTGGGGAGAGGAGTACCAAGCCTCTCAGCAACGAGACAGGTATAATTCAAGATACACACCAGCAGCAAGAAGACCAAGTCAAAGGGCAATGAATCCATCACCACGACTAGGTTACATTCAAGATGCTGGACACCAATCCACGTTAGGCCGAGCTGTGGAGCAAGCTCGCAGCTGGGGAATCATATTCTCTGGTAGACCTAGAGAAGATGCAGAGCAGTTTCTTGCAGATTTTGTTGCCAAATGCAACAGCCGAGGCATTTTGAAAGAAGACAGATTTAGAATTTTACCAGAGGTCTCAACGGGCAAAGCCGTGTGCTGGTACAGATGTTAGGAAATCTCGGATATGACCTGGGACGAGTTTGAGTATCAATTTTTGAAAATTTTTTATAAGTGGAGGAGCCGGAGCGGCCCTCCAACAGGATATATGAGAACGGCAGCAGAAGATGGAAGACTCTGCATTTGAGTACACTGCAGAAATGAGAGATTTGTATAGACGCCTGCCAACTGAAATACCTGAAGAAGTACAATTAAGTAAAGTATTTCATGGTTTACTTGAAGATTATTTTTTGTTTATAGATCAAAGGGACTTTAGTAATTACAGTGAATTACTCAAAGTCACCAAGATGCATGAGGATCGATGGGCAAGAGTGTCTGATAATCAGCGAATTTAATTTGAATCAAGTAATGGCAAATAGAGTTCAGTCCAGTAAAGCTCAGCTCGCAAAAGCTCAGCTTGCAAAAGCTCAGTCTAGGGGAATCTCGTTAAGTAAAACACAGTCTAGTGACTTTCAGCTGAGCAGAGCTTCATCTGGTAACTTTTGCTCAAGAAAAGCTCAATCTAGTGACTTTCAGCTGGAAAAATCTCAACTTGCAGAAGCTCAGTCAAGGAAAGCACTTTGGAGTCAAGTACCAGATACGTTGTTAAGGATAAACTGGGAAAATGGAGATTTTCCCAAAGGTAGAGAAGATCAGGACGTAGAACTGGGATGAAATTTAATGGTATTGGATGAAAAAATTGACATTGATGATTATGATGCAGGAGTAAAAATCGTGAGGCAAAATCTGCAGGATTACATCAATTCAAGGCATGAGGAGCATCGACTCTTCATCTTTGAGCCAAGGCCACCTTAAAGAAAATAAGTTGGGAGAATCAAAAGGACTCTCCATCACAGCTGATGCGGTGGAGACCGAGTAAAGGACATCTGGTCAATCAGGAAAGTACCAGGTGTCCAAGTATATAAGGAGTACACAGGGTTGGTGTGATTGGAGATGCTGGTATGGCAACGAAAATCACACCAGCCCCAATCAGAGAATTAGCAGGGTCCATTGACCCCAGCTAAGAAAATTGGAGAAGTAAGTTTAAGGAAATTCTGGAAATTAGGGGGTGGGTTCACAAGCCCTCTCAAAATTAATAACAAAAACGTAGAAAGAACAATAACTATTGATAATTTCATTTTTTCTGTTATTTTGGAATAATTACCAATTTTTCGTTTTTGCAGAAATACTTGATTTATTTTATTGTTTCAATTGAGGTTGATGGACACTCTGAACAGTCGCTGAATCCCGTGGGAAGTTTAGTTTATTTTTCTTGTTGATGATCAAGAAAAAATTAGTTTTTGTTTTTTTTTGTTATTGGGACTCGTTAGCCTTGTAATGTGTTATCCGCTTAATTGAATTACACGCCCAGGAGGGCTAATTCAAATAAGGGGCATTGTGACGGTTATTACCATCACAAAATCAATGAAAATTAGGAGAATTAATCAATTTCATGAAAATCACGGTAATTGTCGCGATTCGCGGTACCCGGTAAGGATAGGGCTCATTTTGAGTCATGACAGCAAATGTCCAGAGTGAGGTCAATAAATTTTTGTGACCTTACAAATTGTTTTTGTTTCTTTTAGGCCCGCCGTGAGGGAAAAATTCCTATGTTTGTTGGCAAGTTCCAAAAATGATGGTGCTATGTTAATGATTTTTTTCTAAATGCTCACAAAATTATCTAGAAAAAAGTTAAAAAAAAATTGGGCGAGGGTTTTCATTTGTTTAAAAAATAGCACTTTTTCGATGACCTTTACTTGTAAATATCTCGAAAACTATCAACGATTAGTCGAGACATGCAGTGGGTCATTTTTAGAGAAAAGTTCAAGGAATAAAATGAGCGCTACCGCATGTCTCTACGACAAATAGTTTACGAGATATTAATTTTTTAATCAAGATCTCACTCATTGCGCGCGAAATCTTATAAACAAATAATTCTAACTCCGCGAAAAATGGTCGAATTTGAAATTTTTTTTTTTAAATTGAAGAGAAAAGTTGCTTCTATTGGGAAAAAAATCGGGTGAGCATAAAATTTTTTTTAAAATTGTTATTAAAAAAAAATGAAAAAACGTTTTTTACCTCTAAAAAATAGTTAATATTGAAAAAAAAAAAAAAATGAATTTCACATCTTTGATTTCTTGTGCGTCGTGTGGAATTAAAAATTTGGTGAAAAAAAATTATTTCATAAAAGTAACAACCATTAAACAAATGGATTATGGAGCACGAAATTTGAGTGCGACGCCTATGGTTTTTCATACAAATTGTTTTAAAAAATCGACTCAGTATTATGTATACAGATCGACTGGAAATTTCCTGGAACGGATAAATAATATATAAATATAATGGGGCAATTTTTTTAAAAAATCGACTCTGTAAAATAGATACAGATCGACTGGAAATTTCCTGAAACGGATAAATAATTGATCGTGTCGGGAACGATTTTTCACTTTTTCAAGATCTATTTGTTATAAACAATTGGAGATTTTTTCAAAAAATCGGCTTCACAATATATATACAGATCGATTGCAAATTTCGTGGAACAGATAAATAATTGATTGTGTAGGGAACGATTTTTCACTTTTTCACAACCCATTTGTTATAAGCAATGGATCAATTTTTTCAAAAAATCGGCTTCGCAATATATATACAGATCGATTGCAAATTTTTTGAAACGGGTAAATAATTGATCGTGTTGGGAACGATTTTCCACTTTTTCAAAATCCATTTGTTATAAACAATTGGAGATTTTTTCAAAAAATCGACTTTGCAATATGGATACAGATCGATTGCCAATTTCTTGAAACAGATAAATAATTAATCGTGTAGGGAACGATTTTTCACTTTTCTAGAATCTGCTTGTTATAAACAAGGGGGCAATTTTTTTAGATAATCGACTCTGTAAAATAGATACAGATCGACTGAAAATTTCCTGAAACGGATGAATAATTAATCGTGTCCGGAACGATTTTCCGCTTTTTTAAAATCCATTTGTTATAAACAATGGGGCAATGTTTAAAAAAATCGACTCTTTGATATATACAGATCGATTGCAAATTTCTGGGAACGGATGAATAATTCATCGTGTCGGGAACGATTTTTCACTTTTCCAAAATCTATTTGTTATAAACAATGGGGCAATTTTTTTCAAAAAATCGACTCTGTAATATATATACAGATCGATTACAAGTTCCCTGAAACTGATAGATAATTGATCGTTCCGAGATGAATTTTTGATTCTTTCATATTACTTTTGTTATAAACAATGAGTAATTTATTTCAAAAAATCGATTCTGCAATATATACACAGATTGATCGCGAATTCTCTGAAACGGATATATAATTGATCATTTCGCGAATAATTTTTTGTTTTTGCTTTTTTATATTCTTTTGTTATAAACAATGAGTGATTTTTTTATAAAAGTCGACTCTCCAATATATCTACAGACTGCTTGCAAATTTTATGAAGCAGATGAATAATCAATCCTGTCAAGAGCAATTTTTTCTTTTTTTTTATATCTTTTCGTTATAAACAATGGTGAATTTTTTTTCTGTGAAATTGACTCTGCAATATATTTAGAGGTCAATTGCAAATTTTTTGAAGCGGATAAATAATTGCTCGTATCGTTAATTTTTTTCCTCTTCAAATTTCTTTTATCATAAACAATTGGAAGATTCATTTCAAAAAATCAGCTTTGCAGTACATTTATACGGTTTTTTAAATATATACTTACTTATCGTCGCCATCTTTACGTTAAGATTTAAGCATTTATATGGATTGATTTTGAATTCAATGAAATGACAAATTAATTGATCGTATCGGGAAAATTATCTTCCTTTATTTTTTTTTTTAAACAATAAGCGAATAATCCCTACGGAAAATCGTCTCTGAAATATATGCATTTGTCATTCGATTTTCCAAAATATCTCTAAAACTAATAGAGATAGACTACTTTTGCCTTCATGCTTTTTTGTAGGAAATTTCAAGCACTGCAAAAAAGTTCTCATGTTTAATCGCTCTATCTCACTTAGATTCCGAGATATTTTGAAGAAAAGAGCATGCAGAATAGGCTCATCCAGTTCCGCCTCTTCACTATTATTGATGTCATAAGTTTTTCGAGAATATCTTAGTGACTAATACAGATACGCCCTTTTTACCTCAGTACTTTTTTGTAGTTCTTAGAATTTTCTACAAAAAAGGTTTCAAGTGAAATCACTCTATCTTCTTTATTTTACGAGTTTGAAAGAAAAAAACAAAGAAAATAGATTCATTCTGTTTAGCTAGGTGGCAGGTCTAAACGTCTATGCCAAAATATCTACGACTTAATATCCAAAGTCATAATGTCTACAGTCAAAATGTCTACTGCAAAAATATCTGTTACTTAATCGTCCACTGGGGAGAGATTCCGCGCGTTATAAGCAGTATCCAATTAGCCTTTTTTTTATTTTTAATCTTGAATTATTTATAATTGCACTTACTAAAACGTTAGTATTTCGTTCGCGAGTGATTGTAGTGCTGTTAAAATCGTTTAAGAGTTAATTGGTTAATTGTAATTAAATAAAATATAACACAAAGCTAACGCTTTTACGTTATAACGCAGTACCTTATAACGCGCGGAATCTCTCCCCTGTCGATAATGACTGATGACGAAATATCTCTTTTATCGAAATTTCATTGTGCTGCCACCTGTATTTTCAGAAATGATTTACGGCAGTATTACATTCTTATTTGTTCTCATTCTCTTTTATTGTTGGACGTGATGTTGCTTCGCGCAAACGACGTAAATACATCGATTATGATGCAAGACTCAAAACGATCGTTGGAAAATACGGGTCAATTGATTTGCTTGAGTACCTGTCAGGTGTTGCTGCTAATATTGTATTGTAAAATTCTCCCGTTTGCTCCATGCCCCATTGATAAAAATAACTGATTTATATTTTTTTAACTTGACTTCTATTGATTTATTTTATTTATTATGTTATTTGTTTCATTATGATTTTTTCTTTCATCAATGTCTCCAATAAATTCAATATGATCATAATATTCTACCTGACTGTTTTATTCGAATATTGTTTTGCTTCTCTTGGCTATTTTTTAGATAGATATTCTGGCCGTGGATATTTTTTTGGTGGATATTTTTATTGGTGGACATTTTCATTGTGGACATTTTGGCATGAATATTTTGTCTTTAGGTATTTTGTCTTGGCTGTTTAGTCGTGCGACCGTTTAGCTACTCCACTAACATTTTTGCAGTTTTTTGAGAATATCTGGGGAAATAATGCAGATACGTCCTTGTCACCCTAGTCCACTCATGTAGAAAAATTTCAAGAGCTCTACAAACAGATCTAGGTAAAATCGCTCTATTTTGCTTGACTTTCGAGATATTCGAGAAGAACGAACGACAGAGGTTTTGAGATGGAATAGGAAAATTTCATTTTCGTCGTTCGTTTTTTGAGATTTTCTCGGAAACTAAGCTGGATAGAGCGATTTCGTGCAAGGCCTTACCTGTAGGGAATTTCAAGAGTTAACGAAAAGGATTCAAGTGCAATCATTCTATCTCTCTTGCTTTGAGAAATATTTTTTAAAAAATAGTCCCGAAAAATCGATTTTTTTTTCACCTTGCTACTGCTGAATTAAACCTGTTCCTCCATCGCTTTTCCTTCGAATATCTCAGTAAAGAAAGGGGATACTTCCTTCCTGGCCGGATCTGTTGCGGTACAGAATCTTAAGGGCTACCAAATTATACTTGGGCGAAAAAGGCGTATCTCCATTATTCGAAGGAAAAATATTCTCAAAAAAACGATTGAACAAATAAACTCGAATTTCAATCTGTTCCCTACTAAATTGGATTGGTGAAACTAGGCCTGTGTGATTCCTCAGTTTCATGTCCCTTGTGACAGCACGGGAAAACCCGGTTTGAAGAGGTTAAATCTCCCGTGCTGCCATCTTGCCGATAGGAGTTGGTTTTCAACAAAAATTTGAAATAAGGCGCCAAGAGACGAATAATCCGCGACGTGCTGCCACCTAGGCGGAAATTGGTAGATTCGTTGGGATAATTCGGGGAATATAATTAAATTGTTGAATAATCAAAATAAGAGAAAGTAGTTTTGAAAAATTAGTCAATGATAATCAGAAAATTATTGGGATTATTCTAATACAAAAAATGAGGTTTAACGTATTAAAATACCCGTTCTTTGCAGGTTTCCTGATTATCCGAACTAATTATGTATTAACGCAATCCGAATGAGGTAGGGATTGCGATAATGACCCTAATTAACATATATGTTAATTATTTTTGGAAATAGGGAAAGGTGGATTTTGCCCCGCTTAAAATATATGAAAGTAATCCCCGAAGAAAGGGGATTACAAAGATATATAAATCTTTAGTATAATAATGTTAATGAAGAAATTGATGAAAAAACAATAGCCCGACTGACTATAAAAGGAGCGCGCGGGTTAGGGGACGGGCAGTCTCATTCGAAACCTTCAATCGTAACGGAACTCTCCGCGAATAGTGTGTTAACCTATAGTCGGTAAAGTAGGGATTAAGTGTAACCGTGTAGTTTTAAACTAAGTGTTAGAAATATAAGTTAATGATTAAGTGCTTTATGTTCGTGTAACAAGTTTATCAATGAATAAAATACGTGTGTTAGTTTTAATAATTATTTTTTTGGTGTTTATTTTAATTAAAAAATCCACCTGGCGACCGGACCTGCGAGTGACCGAGTTGACTGGTGTTTTTGAATTCAGAGCGACCCAAAAACACTAGCCAATTACGAAACCGTGTATTAATAAAACGATTAATACTGTTTCGTACGGTTACACCCTGCATAGGGTTGCGCAAATGTTTTCAAAACTGGTATTACATTATTACCTGGATTCATCGGAATTTTATGTAGCTCTTTAGTTTTTATATCACGTGACCTTCGGCAGCAGCTGCAATCGGCTCCCTGAGAGTCTTTTTGTCCCTCATCCAAAGCCTCTTCTTCAACTATTGTCGTACTAACGAAAGAATCGACATTCGAAACGTGCCAAAGCGAAAATTCACATGGTGAGGCATTGGAGCCGAAGGAAGCCGATGTCGATTCATTTGCTAGTACGCCCATATAGTATGTGGTGCTCTGCGCTAGTGTAATGTTGTGAACATAACCTCAGTCTTGTGTGTACATTACGTTTTAGTCGTCTCTCCGAGTGTTTACGATCATTTTTATCAGATATCATTCTCCCACAAAAAAAGAATATCGAAAATTATAAAAGAAAAATAGATGCTATCTCTCATGCAATCATGTCAGCAACGAGACCCCAGTCTTTTATTTCCTCATTACAATTGGGTGTTGCGATTTATATTCATTCCAAATATCAGTCCAAATTGTTAATTAATATACTCCATCGAATGGGAATGTGTGTATCATATGATGAAGCATTATTGTATGAAGGATCAGCCGTAATGTCCTGTCATTCTACTATTGAACCAACTTGCGAAAGTTTTGTTCAATATATTTGGGATAATGCTGATTATGATGTGCACACAATAGACGGGAAAAATTCATTTCATTACACCGCAGGAATTCAGACGATCACTCCTCATAATTCAACTCACATTAGCCTCAGTATTTTACGTTTAAAACGTCCACCATCTGCTTCAGCCGTCGCTCGTAAATTCAAAATGAAAATCTACGATTACACAATTCCTGAGATTCGGGGATTACAACAAATAAATATAAAAGATATCCGTGCGCTACGAACTCTTTCAGCCGAAAAAACACACTTTCATCCGGGTGAAATGCTCTGGACAGTTGGATATTCATTGAAAATACCTGAACATCCAGGCTGGAGTGGTTTCATGGAACTTCGAACGAATTTGGTCATTTTTGATGTCAGTAAAGTCAAATATCTTCCTTTCATTTATCTCAAAGCCACAGATGAATCATCCATCTTCTCCGCAATGATGTTCGGGATTAAGGAGGCCAGAAGAACGGATCAGAGAAATGTTGTTTTTACGTTTGATCAACAGTTGTACACAAAAGCACGCGAAATTTTAGCTGATGTTCAGTATAAATTGGTCCCATGCGATGAAAACATGGACAACGTATTCATCCGACTGGGCGGATTCCATTTGATCATGTCTTTCTTAAGTTGTATTGGCAAGATAATGGATGGTAGTGGTTTAAAGGAAGCATGGAGTACAGTATACGCTGAAAAATCAACAGAAAAAATGTTGACTGGCAAAAATTACGCTCGATCTGTCCACGCTAACTATTATACCCAAGCAGCTTTACTGTTACTCATTATAGAAGAGTGCAACCTCAGTGTTAGCAAACGAGAAGAATTGGAAGAGATATTAGATCTAAAGTCTGAAGACCAAGAATTGATAACTAAGAGTAATCAGTTAACGGCTTTAGAGAAACTTGAAAGAAACGTTCTAGTAATTGAGCTATTAGAGGTGAACGGTGGCTCGTTCGGTAGAGTGTCGGATTGCCAACTCGTAGACCCGGGTTCAAATCCTAGCCTCTGCCGAATGATACAAGCACCACTGTAAAAATTATTTACAAGTGCTTTGTCCACAGACACACCATGAACCTCCGTCGCTGATTGGCATAATCTTTGCGTAAAAGATGGCGACGTTAAATAAGTATAAAAAAAAAAAAAAAAAAATTGAGCTATTAGAAGAAATAAAAATAAAAATTAATAATATTGCTGAAAGAAGCAAAACTGCTTCGTTATGGACTCAATACATCAAGATGGTCTCCCTGTTCCGTAGTTTCATTGAAGCTGAAAGGACAGGTAATTTCGAGTTATATTTTGTCAACCATTATTGACATGATACTATTTTTTCACGCATGCAGCCATTTTAATTATGCAAAAAGTGCTCATCTCTACGTTCAGGATAATTTGGAGTTGAAGGGAAGAATGAATTCTCCTAAAGAGTATGAGGCCCACGTGGAAAAGGGATTTATCACAATAAGACGAACCCATAAATTTTTCAGTGGTGTAAGTCCAGATATGGTCATTGAATAAACTATGATGCGCAGCATCCATGGAATGGGAGGCTTAGTGCATGGTCGAGGTATTACGGAAAGTGTTGCGGCTTCTTGGCTCAATACTTTGAATTGTTCAGCCTATATAAAGGATGATCTTGAAAATTTTTGTCAATTCAAGAGTACCTTCAGTGGACAGCACAAAGATTTACGAGATAAAACGGTGTCAAGAGATCTCAGGGATCTTGAAACATTAAAAAAATGGTTTGATGAACATCCGCCTTTCCCAAATTCTGATGACATCATATCATTATCAACTGGAGTCAGTGGAAATTTAGATGTCTACTGTTATCAAGCTGAATACATTGGCCTTCAATCGTACAGAAATATTATCCCCCAACGTATTCTTGAACATGATGGAAGTATGACAGTGGAAGAAAAAAACTTTGGTACACTGAAATTCAACCGTAATTTCCAAGTCATACCGTTATCAGTATCAAATGGAGAGATAAAAATCAGACAAAATAAATTTCCGATAGATGAAAAAATTCTGTTCCAGCGATTCCAGAAATCTGAGCCAGACCCGCAAAATCTACCCGGATATCTCCAGTACGAATTATGTCCATTTCCGGTTACTATCTTCGATAGCCCACTCACAATGAGAACAGTGAAGGACGATTTCTTCTCTTTTTTCACTCAAACGATGAAGCCAAATCACATCGACTTTTTTGTTATTGACGGCGAGACACTTCTATCACAAATATCGTGGAGTATCAATCGCGCGTACCAGAGTATTTATGAGCAGTATGTTGATTTTGTGATTAAGAATTATGGCCGCCAATGTACTGTGATTTTTGATTCCATGACAAATGAGATAACTGCTATAAGAGAGTCTCAAAAATTATTAACTCTGTCCACAAAAGCTGTAGCAACAGAAATATTCTTCGATGCGACGAAATGTACAACAAAAAAAAAAGATGTATCATTTCAAAATCAGAAAAACAAGTTAAGATTCATTCAACAACTAATAAACGTTCTAACGGCTCAGGGAATATCTGTCAAGTTAATGGACAAAGACGACGTGAATAATAAAATTGTTTGTGAAGCCATTGATAAGTCACAGAATAATTGGGTTACTGCGGTCGTTAGCAACAATGTTGATATTTTATGTTTACTCGCTGCACACGCTTCAACGAAACAAAATATCCATTTCTATGTACCACATAAGTCATGATATTCAACTCTTTGTGTCCAACAACAATATCAAAAGCTATTCCCATATTTACACGTTTTGAGAGCTTTCTTAGGGTGTGATATAACTTCATCATTTTTCAATATCTCAAGGAAAACTTGCATAAAAAAGACTCTGAAGCATCAAGATGAAGTTGCTGAGCTCTTGAAGATATTTACATTGGAAAGTTCTGCTAACAATGTTTGTGATTTAATATTGACTGGAGAAAAACTCATCATGTTTTTGTATAATGGAAAAGCGAAAGATCTCAATGATTTGAGATATCGAAAATATATGACATCATTGAAAACTTCCAGGAAAACCAATTTCAATGTAGTTACCTTGCCACCAACATCAGCAGCCGCTCAATATCATAGTTACAGAGTGTATTGGCAAGTTCAACGCTGGCAAAATAATATCCTGCCATCACTATTTTGGGGATGGCAGGTCACTCATGGAACCCTAATTGTACCAACAACAACTACATCACCACCAGTTCCAGAAGATCTGCTGAATTTGATAGTTTGTTCATGTAAGAAGAGATGCAGAAGCAGAACTTGTTCTCGGATTAAGTCTGGATTGACTTGTTCACATTTGTGTAAAGAATGTACTGATACATGTGTGAATAAAGCAACTGGAATACATGATTTTGATGGAATATTCGAAGATCGAAACGATCCAGATGCCGATTTCTTTACTGAGTTTGCAATGATGGATGAGGAACATTATGCAGAACAACCAGAGGATTCTGGCTAGAATATGCCCGGACCATCGTCATTGTAAAAGGAAAATTCCATGACTCAAATTGACTCAATCGATTCATAATTGGATAAAAATTGTAATTTATGATGATATGAATATAATTGTTGAATCGCTAATGAGTTATTTCATTGCAACCCTCCCGAATTGAATCATACCGCTTCTTTACGTACAAAAATGAGGAAGTTCGGAAGTCTGATACTACAAACATCATTGTTTTTCCTGCATAATTGCACTTGAATCCTTTTCGTTAACTCTTGAAATTCCCTACAAGTAAGGCCTTGGACGAAATCGCTCTATCCCGCTTAGTTTCCGAGAAAATCTCAAAAAACGAACGATGACATTTTCCTATTCCATCTCAAAACCTCTGTCATTTGTTTTTCTCGAATATCTCGAAAGTCAAGCAAAATAGAGCGATTTTACCTGAATCTGTTTGTAGAGCTCTTGAAATTTTCCTACATAAGTGGACTAGGCTGACAAGGACGTATCTGCATTATTTCCCCAGATATTCTCAAAAAACTGCAAAAATGTTAGTGGAGTAGCTAAACAGAATGAATCTATTTTCTTCGTTTTTTTCTTTCAAACTCGTAAAATAAAGAAGATAGAGTGATTTCACTTGATACCTTTTTTGTAGAAAATTCTAAGAACTACAAAAAAGTACTGAGGTAAAAAAGGCGTATCTGTATTAGTCACTAAGATATTCTCGAAAAACTTATGACATAAATGATAGTGAAGAGGCGAAACTGGATGAGCCTATTCTGCTTGCTCTTTTCTTCAAAATATCTCGGAATCTAAGCGAGATAGAGCGATGAAACATGGAAACTTTTTTGCAGTGCTTGAAATTTCCTACAAAAAAGCATGAAGGCAAAAGTAGTCTATCTCTATTAGTTTTAGAGATATTTTGAAAAATCGAATGACAAATGCATATATTTCAGAGACGATTTTCCGTAGGGATCATTCGCTTATTGTTTAAAAAAAAAAATAAAGGAAGATAATTTTCCCGATACGATCAATTGATTTGTCATTTTATTGAATTCAGAATCAATCCACATAAATGCTTAAATCTTAGCGTGAAGATGGCGACGATAAGTAAGTATATATTAAAAAAACCGTATAAATGTACTGCGAAGCTGATTTTTTAAAATGAATCTTCCAATTGATTATGATAAAAGAAATTTGAAGAGAAAAAAAATTAACGATACGAGCAATTATTTATCCGCTTCAAAAAATTTTCAATCGACCTGTAAATATATTGCAGAGTCAATTTCACAGAAAAAAAATTCACCATGTTTATAACGAAAAGATATAAAAAAAAAGAAAAATTGCTCTTAACAGGATTGATTATTCATCTGTTTCAGAAAATTTGCAATCATTCTGTAGATATATTGGAGAGTCGATTTTTATAAAAAAATCACTCATTGTTTATAACAAAAGAATATAAAAAAGCAAAAACAAAAAATTATTCTCGAAATGATCAATTATTCATCCCTTTCAGAGAATTCGCGATCAATCTGTGTATATATTGCAGAGTCGATTTTTTGAAGGAATTCTCCAATTGTTTATAACAAATGGATTTCGATAAAGGGGAAAATCGTTCTCTACACGATCAATTAATTATCCGTTTGATGAAATTCGCAATTTTTTCATATATAACTTGCAGAGTCAGTTTGTTGAAGAAATTTCCCCATTGTTTATAACAAATGGATTTTGAAAAAGTAAAAAATCGTTCCCAACACGATCCATTATTTATCCGTTTCACGGAATTTGCAATCGGCCTGTATGTATATTGCAGAGTCGATTTTCAGAAAAAATTTCCCGATTATTTATAACAAAAAAATATTTTAAAAAAGAAAAATTGCTCTCAACAGGATTGCTTATTCATCTGTTTTATAAAATTCACAATCGATCTGTATATATATTGCAGAATCAATTTTTTGAAATAAATTACTCATTGTTTATAACAAAAGTAATATGAAAAAATCAAAAATTCATCTCGGAACGATCAATTATCTATCGTTCCCAGGGAACTTGCAATCGATCTGTAAGTATATTACAGAGTCAATTTTTTTAAAAATTGACCAATTTCTTATAACAAATAGATTTTGAAAAAGTGAAAAATCGTTTCCTACACGATCAATTATTTATCAGTTTCAAGAAATTTGCAATCGATCTGTATCAGAAAACGCGATAGCGTTTTGCGCCATGTGTACGTTTTAAACGTGCACAGCGCTAACTATACATTTCCGATTGGAGGATTTTCTTTAATTTTTTTAATTAAGCCTTTTCCTTCGTCACGAGAAATATTGGATGTTACATGCAGTATTTAAGTGAAAAATGAGACTTCAAGTCTGAAGAAAAACGATCCTATTGTTTAAAAAAAAATATTTTCATGTAAGTCACGCCCCATCCCGACGTTTTTGGCTAAAATGAAAGTCGGGTGAGACACTTCGTTCTAACGTTGGGTGCATTTGGCTGGCTGAAATAAATCAGTGAGACATTTTTTTTAAACGTTGGCGGCACTGATTATGAATGCATATCGTCAAAATAATAAAAACAGTGAGCCCTAACCTCAAAAAGTTCGAAGTAATATAAACCGTGTTAGGCAGTTTCTCAAACGAAAAAAAATTATTAATTGATATAAAAAAATAGGAATTAATGAGAGAAATTTATGGAAAAAAATTACAGCTCATATCGGAATAATTGAGTGATTCAAGAAAAAAAAGAATACAATTGGCCACAGATCGAATCATGAAAAAAAAAAGATTCCGAGGTTTTTGAAGGTCCAATAATACTGATAATTGGAAATGAGAAATTCTCTGAAAATTTCCAGTGAATTGTTCGATTATCGTGCCAAAATTCAAAGTAATTCTGTAGTTTGGTTTTTGAGAAAGAAATATTCGAAATTATAAATTTTACACGGGAACAGGAAAAAGTACGGAATTTTCTATACCGCTCGCCCGGTAAAGCAGATATCATGCTAATCCTATCGGCTTCCCATATCTCTCCGTACAAAGTTTGGAACTTCTAAAATTGTTTGAAAACTTCGCTCCAAAATCACTTCATATTTTAATGGGACATTCCTCATTATTTCATCAATTCATTATTGAGAATTCAATTGAAATGAGGTGATACAGATGTTCGAAATTTCTGAGAAAATTTCATTTCCTTTTTTGCATGATGCTCTTGAAAATAACATTGTATATATTTCAGGGACCGAGAGCGCGTTCTTTTTTCGTTTTCGTTCTTCGATGGAAGAACGTAACGAAATTATAACGTTATTCAGAAGAACGAAATTGCGAACAAAATTCGCAATAACGTTCTTCAGAAGAACGAAACTGAGAACGAAATTCGGAATAACGTTATTCGGCCGAACGAAAATGTAAACGAAATTGAGAATAACGTTATTCGGCCGAACGAAATTTAGAACGAAATGCCGAATAACGTAATTCGGGTGAAGAAATTGCGAACGAAATTCGGAATAACGTTGTTCGGGCGAACGAAATTGCGAACGAAATTCGGAATAACGTTATTCGGCCGAACGAAAATGTGAACGAAATTCAGAATGACGTTATTCGGCTGAACATAATTGCGAACGAAATGCGGAATAACGTTATTCAGAAGAACGAAAACGAAAACGAAAATACCAGAAGAACGAAATTCAATTTCGTTCCCGAAAACGAAATTCATTTTCGTTCATCCAGTATTTTCCCTCTCTACCCAAAAAACGAAAATGAATTTCGTTCCCGAGAACCAAATTCATTTTCGTTCTGCCTGAATTTTCTTTCTCGATGCAGGGATAGAGAATAGAATTTCCATACTGCGATTTTATTCGGGCTTCAAAAAAGTCAACATATGAAGACAACAGTGAAAATTACATTTTCCGTTACGGAAAAATAATACTCCCCAAATCCGGGCTTCCTATCTTTTTTTTCCAGTTAGCGCTCGCGTAAATAAGCATTTTTCAAGGGAAATTTTTTTTAAAATGATTTTAAACCTCAAAATTCATGGAATATGATCTCTAAACATTAAAAAAAAGCATTATTTCGTCGAGAATTTAATGCCCAATGAAGATAGCCATGGACGAAGTCAAAACGATGACCTACACGCCTTGTAGACCAAGTAGAAAGCGAATTTTTCCTTAATTTATTACTAACATTCATTCTTATACACATATCAAACAATTGATGTGTGATTGAAACTTGTGAATTTCATTTTCTAGACAATACTCATGATCCATAGAACTAGTTTTTATGCTCTATTTATTCTTCTTTGCACCTTTCTTTAAACTGAAATCATAATGATTCAATAAAACTACTTGACACCTGTAAAGCTTAGAAAAAAAAGAGGGTGCGTGAAATTCACGCGCGGCAGAAGTAAAACTTCTTGCTGATCGTCCAAGGATCAGTGCAAGAATACCCTATCTTGCTTAGACTTCAGTAGTATAGCTAGGCCGGTTCTGGATCACATTCCTCAAAGAACCAAAAGGACGTAAGTCCATCACTCAGAGAATGAAAAGGGCTTAAGTCCATATGGAATGAAAAGGGCGTAAGTCCATATGGAATGAAAAGGGCTTAAGTTCATATAGAATCAAAAGGGCTTAAGTCCACCCCTTCAGAGAATGAAAAGGGCTTAAGTCCATATGGAATCAAAAGAGCGTAAGTCCATATGGAATCAAAAGGGCGTACGTCCACCCCTTCAGAGAATGAAAAGGGCTTAAGTCCATATGGCATCAAAAAGGGCGTAAGTCCATCACTTAGGGGATGAAAAAGGCTTAAGTCCAGATGGGTGTGAGTCCATTACCCAGGAGAATAAAAAGGGTGTAAGTCCAGATGACGTCATCACATGCTGGGAAGGGAAATTTCTGAGAAATGACGCCATATTGAATTATCAGAATTCATGGGAAAGAGAAAATTCCGAGAAATGATGCCATATCTCAGCATTCATGGAAAGGGAAAATTCTAAGGAATGACGTCATACTGGATTCTCAGAATTCATGGAAATGGAATTCTAAGAAATGACGTAAGAGAAAAAATCCAAGAAATGACGCCATATCTCAGAATTCATGGAAAGGAAAAATTCTAAGGAATGACGTCATACTGGATTCTCAGAATGATGTCATGTTGAGGAATTCTGAGAAATCATATCATATTTATTTCTCAGAATGCTGAAGAGGCTCTATATCTCATTATCATATGAAAAAGAAAATTGTACTAAATATAATATGATATGATTTAGTAATCCCAATCCTTCTCGTTAGTTGAATCAGTCGAGACTGAATATTCAACATGGATGGACTTACACCAGACGAGATTAAGTCTTTGATTTCTACTCCACCATTCGTTTATGATTATGATGATATCATATCTAAATATTTTGGAAATGATGCTCCAAATCATGCATGGGATTTTCTACATGATATCCTCCAACATCAGAAAAATTTATTAAATGTGAAGATGAAACGATTCAAAAATATTCATGGAGGAAATAATGGGAGAGGTGAGAATGGAGGAGATCCCATGTGTGGATATTGTACCTGGATGAGAGAATATTTACACTTTACTGAAGATCATATTCATTAACTTCGATTGCGTGTTCTCAAATTCAACGACAAACTCACAATGGTTTAGAATGAACTAATAATAATTTTTCAAGTGTAAATCATGTGTGTAATATGGTATTCGTAAAAAGAGCTCTTATTGCGAAACCAAATTTTCATAGCTCAGTGATTTTCGAGGATGAGATGGTTATTATTGAATTAAAACGTACCCAAATAAAATTTAATAAACCAATATATGTAGGATTTTGTATTCTTGATTTATCCAAAACTTTTATTTATGATTTTCATTATAATTATATTCTCGATACGTTTGATGATAAAGCAAAACTGTTATACACCGATACAGATAGTCTATTATATCAATTCTATGTTCCGAATATCTATGATTATATTAAGAAGGATATACATAAATTTGATACATCCGATTATGATAAGAATAATATTTATGGAATTTCGTTGGAGAATAAGAAAGTGTTAGGTTTAATGAAGGATGAATGCAATGGAAAAATTATGGTAGAGTTTGTGGGCTTACGAGCTAAACTGTACACTTTCAGAGTCTTAGAGGATGATCATAAAAAACAAATTAAAAAACGTGCTAAAGGTATCAAAGGATTCACATTGAAAACTATAACCATCGATGATTATAAGGACTGTCTCTTTAATCATACAAATCTTAGAAAAAACAATTCATTGTACAAAGTAGAAAACATATAGTTCATACCATTTGTCAAGAAAAACTAGCATTAAGTTGGCTTGATGATAAGAGAATTTTACTTCCTGATACAACTGATACTGTACCATGGGGTTTCAAGAAATAAATCATATAGTACTCATGAATTTTTGTTTCTTTATTGAAAATTGTTGTAAATAATATACATATTAAAATTCATTTGCATTTTCCCAAGTGTTATGACGTTCGTCAAAGCCTAGCCATTTCACAAATACTTTATTTCCTCTACGCTTCACAATTTTATCCACTAAATATACGTCTGGATATTTTGCTTTGAGCAGCTCTTGTTGATAAAAACATCCTTGAATAGGATTTTTCAAATAATCGGTCAGTAAGTATGTCACAGGATATGTATTCAAAATTTTTGATACAGTGAATATTTCTCCAGTCCAATTCGGTGTATATCCTTTCTCAAAGATATGTTTGAATTTGCTGATTCTAACTTTATCACCGATCTTAAATTTACTCTTCTGGGGTTCATCAATGATAAAATTTCCATATATGGTTTGGCGGATTTTTTTCTCATTTCTAACATTCACATCCTTAGGTTTCATTCGAATGGTTCTATGTTTAGTATCATCATATGTTGAAATGATGTCAGGTAGAATATGTAACCATACATAACTACCTTGATAACTAAACATTTTCCACATTTTTTCTTTTAAAGTGCGATTAAAGCGTTCACATATTGATGCTTCCAAATTACTGTATGTGGAGTACATATGCACATTATGCTTTTTCAACAATGTTTGAAAGCAACGATTGTAGAACTCTTTACCCCTATCTACTTGTAACTTCTTCGGTATCCGTCCTTGTTTGAAGATATTCCCCATAGCTTGTGTAACTTCTCTACCAGTTTTAGTTTTCAAGGGTATAGCCCAAGCAAATTTTGAAAAAATATCAATAACAGTCAATAAATATTTATGATTATTATTATCTTCTTCATAATTTGACAAATCAACGAGATCAGCTTGCCATGTTTCATCCAAACCGCGTACTATCACTTGTCTTCGCGGATAATCCCTTCTAGCTGGCGTATGGAGCTCTTGCGCCAATTGCGCTTTTTCATCATTCATCCCTAACCTGATCTTCGAGTACACGCACTCGTTTTTCGAGCAAGAAAACAAGTTGATGATTCTCATCTGTTAGTAGTTGTGACTCTTCAATTTGGTTATGATATTCTGACAGAATACTCTCAAGCTCTGATATAGACGTTTTAATGTATTTCATATAATCATCTGCATCCTTGAGCTGCTTCTGAAACTCTGAGCGAAGTTTTCCAGATTGTTGCTGTAATATACCATCCATCACTTTCTTGGTGACTGCATCATGTTCATTAACAGCGTCAGCTACATTACATAATCGTTTATGTGTGATATCATAGTGATGATCAGAAGTAAATTTGAAGCCATCTCCAGGTGGACCACGCCCAATTACACTGGGGTACTTGGATCGTTTCACCAACTGTTTTCCGAAAATATCAATACTCATTGTTTATGTTGTGAACGCTCGTTTCAAACTGCGCTGGTGAAACTTGCACATATGTTAATAAATGATTCCAGCTTCTCGTAATTCCTCAATAATGGATATAATTTCATTAGCATGACTTGAATTGCCAGCTGATTGCGAAGCGATGAGTAAACGTAATCTTTCCACTAATTCATTTGCATCGTCCCAATATACATAATCAACATTCGTATCCGAACCACTCACCTCCATATAGGTTGGCAACCCCATACCAGAACGATATTTCAGTTGAAGATGATTAGATCGTTTCAAAAGTTTATTTGGAGCTGATCCCTTCTTATTCTGATATCTTCGGCGATTTGCAGATGATATAGAGAGTATCTTTCCAAAATTCTCATAATCGGTAATAGTGATCGCGTCTTCGTCAGGTTTTTCTTTGAATAATAATTCTAATAAACCTTCAGTCGGTTGGAAATACTCATTCTTTATATGAATTAGATTATTATCAAACTGTACAGGACTCGAACCAATTAGAAACCGATCTCCGACTTGATGGATACCGCTCGTAGACGTTCCCAATTGTTTTCGACCATCTGTAGTTTCAAACAATTGCAGATATTGTTGAAGTAAATTGTCGTTCTTCTTCGACAACTCATCCAGATCTTCAATATCTTCATAATTGGATGTAATCCCACTATCATGTTCAGCTACTGATGTCCTTCCTTCAGGTTTCTTCTCCTTGTTCCGCCAATTCTTTCTTTTAATTTTCCTTTCAAGAGATGGTTTCGGTATGGTGTCTTCCTCTGTAGTGTTTTCCACAAGTGATTGTAGAGGGAGAGTTAATGGTTTTAAAACTTCATTGAGGCTTGTTTGGTAATCATTTCGTTGTGATTTAATCATCTCATATTTCTGTCGAATCGCTGAGCTTGCCTGCGCAATTTCCTGCAGCGTATCTCCTTTCTTCATTAGATCGGGGATTGACATGTTGAAGCTGTAACGAGGTTTCTCGTTACAGCTATCGCATCGGCTTATGCCACCTTCGGGTGAAGCTATTCAAGTGTAGAGCTCGAGAAGACTCACACATGAACAGCTAGACAATTAATACCGTGGTGCCATCTGCGTAAGATGACACCTTAAAGTTACCGTTAACTAACTGTCACGTCAGTGGGATTTATACGCGGCTGAGGATAAGGCAGAAGCCCAGCTGAAATGCTGGCGCTCCACTATAGATGTCAGAGTTATCTCCGGGCCTGGCGGTGGTGTGAGAGGAAGAACCACGCAGGCGCGCGGAGAGACCTCTAGACGAGGAGAAGCAGCCTCAGCCGATATAAATAGACCCAACGACACGGTGAGCAGTTAGTCTGCCTTGGGCGGCAGACTCGAGAGGATCGGGAGTAGTCCCTGGAACCTCTACCGCTCGCTTCGGCGAGAGTTACCGTTGGTTGCCCGTAGCGTGGCTACGTGGCGTTTCTCGTGTGGATGGAGACGTCCGGTATTCTCTGGGTGACGATAGATCAGAGGAATACTGCGGACGGGCTCATCCAGAGGTTATCGCGGAATACCTAATTCCGACTTGTTCTCGCTAGAGGGACTGTGACTAGACCCACGCCCCTCTACCATAACCAGCACACTGGGTTACCGGGAATGGATTGCCCATGCCATCCATTGGGGTTAGTAATTCCCCGAGTAATTACTACCAAAGGTTCAGCAGGTTAGCCCGAAACCGCCCTAAGAGGTTAAGCGTGGTGAGCCCAGGGAAAACCAGCACACAGTGAGTTTTGTTTATTCCTCCGGTAAAGAATAAACTGGCGCCCATGCTATCGAACCGTGTGTGCGGAAAGGGATGGCCGGAAGTGTGACGGGATTGGACGAAAACCCGTTACAAAATGGCGCCCAACGTGTGTAGTACGACTACAGTAAGGCTAGCGAGAAAACCTGGTTTTCAAAAAGTGAATTAATTACTGGGTGACGTAATTTATTCAAAAATACCGTGATTGTGTCCATCTTACCATGGTCCAATCAATAATACCGAGATTGTGTCCATGATACCGTGGTTCAATCAATAATACCGTGAGTGTGTCAGTGATACCGTGATTGTGTCAATGATACCTCAATTGAGTCAGTAATACCCAAAATGAGAATTTTGGGAATTCAAATGATTCAAATTATCGCGCGTGATTGAACTAATCCGCGAAGGGGCAGCACGTCGCGGACCCAGTACAGCTATCGCAATTACCGACGACCGAGAGGTAATAGGTTCTCGAAAAATCCGAGAGATGACGCCTGATGTACTGAAATTAATCAAAGTCATCAGAAAATCATTTTATCGAATATTTAGAGTATCGACTGCTGAAATTTTAGTACAGAGAGGGCGCTGTACAGAAAAATTGGGAGAATGAGCTCCCCACCCGAAAATTTTCCCCCTCCACAGGGAAAATGGGTATATAAGGAGCAGCAATCGGCTCTCGAAGGGCAGAAAGAGTTGGTCTGATCAACCACTCTGGCTACCGAAACCTTTTCCTTGAGCAATCGAGAGAAAATGACTAACGACGGCATTATGCCATCTACCGCAGCCACGCCGGCTACTAGCGAAGCTCTCTCATTAGAGGAGCTGACAGCTATCGTAAAGGCAATGCAACTACAAATTGCAGAGCTAATACCGAAAAAACGACCGAAAGGCCGAAAGAGGGGCACTGAGGCTAATCGCACAGTGAGAGTCACCTCACCAACGCCAGAGCAGCTGGGACAATTGCGAACGCAATTGGACGAAGCAGCTAACGTTGGGCTACCGCCAACGCCATCTGTGGCAGAGGGACATGCTGTCCCGACGGCGCTCGCCAGACAGGGTTTCCCAGTCATGGCGCACAAGGCGCACGAACACCTGAAAAGGTGGGGGATATCGTTTTCCGGGAAACGAGAGGAAGACGTCGAGGAATTCATTTCCTCATGTGAAGACGCACTCGTTTCGTTATCGATACGTGAGGGAGATCTCATACACATCCTCAGGGGTCTGTTAAAGGGTTCAGCACTCCCGTGGTACCGCGGCATGAGCTTCGTTAATTGGTCAGACACCAAAGAAGCGTTCCGAAAGCAATTCGGAGGCCTAGACTACCAAGTCCGTCTCAGAAATGAGATGTATGGGCGAACACAAGGCAAACACGAGCCTGTGGCCGAGTATATGCGTTGTGTGCGCGGTTATTTCATGAGAATAACGCCACCTTTGGACGAAGCGACCAAAGTATACACAGCATATGCTAACATGCTATCGAAATATCGAGCCGGAATCGATATTGACCGTAGGTTAACGATGGAGGATCTCGAGCGGAAGGCATTACGTAATGAGTGGAATTACGAATGTGCCCGAAACTACTGTCCCCCTCCACCAGCAGAAACTGCTGTATGTCCAAATTTGGCATACAAGGAGCCCAAGAATTTCGTCAGAGATTCTCAAGGCACCAAAGCAGAGCAGTAGATGCAGGAGGTAGTGAGGAGGGTTATCGGAAGAGCCTGGGCACTTTGCGAAAAGTATTCAAGCACGCTCTCGCAGAGGCTCACGACACTCAATCGCAACCGTATAATCTACGGAGACGAGACAGAGAGTATGTAGAAGGCGATCTAGTATTATCTAGAAGTCGCGGGCTATCGAACGCAGGCAAGAACAGATCTGCCGCGTTAAACAAACCATTCGTAGGGCCCTACACAGTCACGAAAAAGCTATCGAAGACTGTCTACGAATTGGTGGATCTCGCAGGGAATAGTGAGGAAACGATGTCGATACAAGACCTCGGACCTTACAAACCCGACCTATCGCTTGGCCCAACCGAAGAGTCTAATGATTAATCGGATTCGGGTCGAATCCTTTCTCCACGGAGGGAGGTATGTAACGAGGTTTCTCGTTACAGCTATCGCATCGGCTTATGCCACCTTCGGGTGAAGCTATTCAAGTGTAGAGCTCGAGAAGACTCACACATGAACAGCTAGACAATTAATACCGTGGTGCCATCTGCGTAAGATGACACCTTAAAGTTACCGTTAACTAACTGTCACGTCAGTGGGATTTATACGCGGCTGAGGATAAGGCAGAAGCCCAGCTGAAATGCTGGCGCTCCACTATAGATGTCAGAGTTATCTCCGGGCCTGGCGGTGGTGTGAGAGGAAGAACCACGCAGGCGCGCGGAGAGACCTCTAGACGAGGAGAAGCAGCCTCAGCCGATATAAATAGACCCAACGACACGGTGAGCAGTTAGTCTGCCTTGGGCGGCAGACTCGAGAGGATCGGGAGTAGTCCCTGGAACCTCTACCGCTCGCTTCGGCGAGAGTTACCGTTGGTTGCCCGTAGCGTGGCTACGTGGCGTTTCTCGTGTGGATGGAGACGTCCGGTATTCTCTGGGTGACGATAGATCAGAGGAATACTGCGGACGGGCTCATCCAGAGGTTATCGCGGAATACCTAATTCCGACTTGTTCTCGCTAGAGGGACTGTGACTAGACCCACGCCCCTCTACCATAACCAGCACACTGGGTTACCGGGAATGGATTGCCCATGCCATCCATTGGGGTTAGTAATTCCCCGAGTAATTACTACCAAAGGTTCAGCAGGTTAGCCCGAAACCGCCCTAAGAGGTTAAGCGTGGTGAGCCCAGGGAAAACCAGCACACAGCGAGTTTTGTTTATTCCTCCGGTAAAGAATAAACTGGCGCCCATGCTATCGAACCGTGTGTGCGGAAAGGGATGGCCGGAAGTGTGACGGGATTGGACGAAAACCCGTTACAAAGCATAGAGAATCTCCTCGAGACTACAGGAAAACTCTATTACTGAGTCTTACTTATACAAATGAAGCAATCGAATCCCTTGATGTATCGACCATTATCGAGTGAACTATCCTTATCAATCACCAAAAAGCTATACTTATTATCCCAACATTTTGAACAGATCTGTTTAAATTGGTTGAATGACATATCTGTATTGACATGATCTTCATATATATGTTTCAAATTCATTTCATCTTGTTGGAAAATTATCAACATATTGGTATTATCACGAATGAGATGTTTGGGTATCCGAGCATATGTTTGACTGAGATAAAAAGTATCAATGTCTCGATGTCTCCCCATACAGAAAAAGTTTCTCACATTATCCTGTTTTCACAGGCAATATCATCGAAAATCATGATGGAATCTGGTTTAGCATCTTCAGGCTTGAGAACCTGTTCATTCTCATTAAAAGGAAAATATCCCATTCCTTCTATTCCTTCCAATAATTGCTGAAGAAACTGATATTTCGGTTGATTTAAGGATTTTGAATAAATATAAACATTTCCGAATCTCAATCCATTCGGAAGCATGAGAAGAGCAAGTAGAACATTGGTTTTACCGCAATTTGATGGTCCACAAATAATGGCGCGTACAGTATTAGGGAGTAGTTTCCCATGACGATTTCGTTTATTTTTTTTCACATCTGTTATTCCATCAAAGTTCAACACGTCTAGTTTCATTATTTGTTCCTTGAACTCCATCTTGTGACTGTGAAGAGCTATAAAAGGTCTTGGTATATATAATCATGGTTAGTCACCATCAAACTATGCTTGTGCACAGATCTCGAAGGGTGAAAGGTTCGGGTATAGTCAATTCTATCATCAATAAACTCCCTGTCGAATTGCATTGGCCTGGTTATCAATATTGTGGACCTGGTACTAAGCTGTCTGAACGTTTGAAACGAGGAGATCAAGGAATTAATCCTCTAGACAGTGCATGCAAGGAACACGATATTGCATATTCCAAAAATAAGGCTCCTCCTGCTAGACATATTGCTGATAAAGCTCTCGCCGAAAAAGCCTGGCAACGTGTTCTCTCCAAAGACGCGAAGTTAGGTGAAAAGATAGCAGCTTGGAGCGTAACTGATATCATGAAGGTTAAGAGGAAGCTTGGTATGGGTATGGTGCAAAAGACGAAGAAATCCAAGAAAAACAAGCAAAAGAAAAGAATTACTAATGTAGTGAAAAATGAAAAAACTGTAGCTCTTAGTCAAATTGTCGATGCCGCCAAAGCATCAATCCATTCAGATAGTGTGGATCCTATAAAGTCAGCCCTCACTGGAGCTCGAGCAGCAGTAAGAAAAGTTGGAGGAAAACGAAATATCCGTATACCGCGAGTTCTACCTGTACCAACAAAAGTAGGCGGTATTTTACCAGCTTTCCTCATACCACTCTTTGCAGGTTTGAGTGCCACAGGTGCTCTCGCAGGAGGGGCTGCAGGTATTGCCAAAGCAATCAATGATGCAAAGGCTGCAAAGAATCAATTGGATGAAAATAAACGCCACAACGAAACAATGGAGGCTATAGCTATTGGTAAAAGCCTCAATCTGAATCACTATAAGAAAGGATTTGGTCTCCATTTGAAGCCCTATTCAAAAAATGGATAAAGCTACCTCACCGAGCTCTCACCAACGTTGATTTAATCAAATATGCAAAGAAAATAGGAATTCCATACTTCCGAGGAGTCTATATGAGAAATGAACTACCTGAAAATGGCCCACAAAAGTGTGAAACTGCCATAATAAATTTGGATGATGAAAATGGGCCTGGTACTCACTGGGTAGCATATCGGAAATTCAACGATAATATCATTTATTTCGATAGTTTTGGAAATTTGAAACCTCCTCAAGAACTAATCAAATATTTCGGTGATGGTAGCATTATAAGATACAATCATGAAAAATATCAAGAATATGACACCATTATTTGTGGTCATCTGTGTCTAAAGTTTTTGAGTCAGCAGTTATAAAGAGGGAATCATTGAGTTCAACGAGTAGTTACTCACGATGGGTGAATCAGTCACATTGACACTATCAGGGAGAAATTCTGTGCTAGAAGCTCATTATTTCCCACCAATTGAACTTTCCACCTCCAAAAGTTATTCTCTTGGATTCATTGAACTATTGACTTTTAATTCAATACCAAATATTGAGGAGGGGAAAAATAAGTTTCACGTTGGTGAAGAAGAGATAATCATTCCAACAGGAAGTTATGAAATCGAAGATATTGAATATTATTTAGAAGAAATACTTGAAAAGAAAAATATATCATTGAGCCTCAAACCCAACAACAGTACACTGTGCAGTGAAATCAAATGTAGTGAACGGATAGATTTCACTCATAGTGATAGTATTGCCCAACTTTTGGGTTTCAGACCAACCATATTGGAAGCAGGCATTACTCATAAATCAGATCTCCCAGTTGCTATTCTGATGGTTAATTCTTTACGAGTTGAGTGCAATATAACCATGGGCGCATATATCAATAATCAACGCTCACATACTATCCACGAGTTCTTCCCAAGCGTACCTCCTGGATATAAAATCATTGAAAAGCCGTCTAGTGTCATTTACCTACCAATCGTTGCTCAAGCAATACATCATCTTCAACTGAGGATAGTCGATCAAGATGGTCATTTAGTGAATTTTCGAGGTGAAATTATCACAATAAGATTACACGTGAAATCCTAATATGGGTATAGTATTCCATTGCAAGACAGAAGGTAGCTATAAGAAACCTCAATCATGTCAAAATCACATCAGTCGACAGGGGCTAGTGAACGGATTGACATCTCAGAACATCCAGTTTTTAACGAACTTGGGTCTGAAAGTGAAAAAACATCCAAGCCAGAAACCCAAAAGAGAATAAATAAAAAAGTGCATCTTCATTGCTGTTGTTGTATTTTCATCGGCTGTTTCACACCATGGAAGACATCTTCTCGATGAGAAAACCTATTATTTTCGATGAATCTATATCCCATTATGAAATCCATCCCCACCAACCATTTGCATCGTCAGGATTCAAGAATAATGATGAGATTCGTATCCTTGTGCAGCATCAGGATCTATGTTTGCTTCCAAGCAAAAGTACACTACATATTCAAGGAAAATTAACAAAGGCTGATGGTCATGTGGCTGCTACTTCAAAACTCGTTAATAATGCGATTTGTCATCTTTTCGAGGAATTACGATACGAATTGAATGGAGTTGAAATTGATCGTTGTAAAAATATGGGCATTACAACCATCATGAAGAATTATGTTTCCCAAAGCCCGAATCAAGTGTCGATTATGGAGAATGCTGGATGGTCAAAGAAAATCAATGATAACTCTGAACTAGCTGATGATGAAGGAAATTTCGATATATCAATACCGCTTAGTTTCATTCTAGGATTCGCTGAAGATTACCAACGTATCGTAATGAATGCGAAGCATGCATTAATTCTCACCCGATCAAACACAGATCTGAATGCTATAGTACAAACTGTAGCTGAAAGTTTTAAGATTTCACTATCACAAATTGAATGGATGGTTCCCTATATTAAAGTATCTGATGAGCGACGAATTGAATTGCTCAATTACATGACCAAAGATATAGCGATTCCAATCGCATATCGAACCTGGGAATTATATGAATATCCATTACTGCCTGAAACTAATAAACACGTTTGGGTTGTGAAAACTTCAACTCAGCTAGAGAAACCACGATATCTGATTGTAGGCTTTCAAGAAGCTCGGAAAAATGTTGCGGGTAAAAATATGAGTCATTTCGATCATTGCAATATTCGTGATGTGAAATTATTCCTCACCTCTCAAAGTTATCCCTATGGAAATTCAAATCTTGATATATCTCAAAATCAGTATGCATTACTTTATGATATGTTTAGTAATTTCCAAGCATCATACTATGGAAAAGAATCAGAACCATTATTAAGTAGAACTGATTTTGTTAAATATGCTCCATTGATTGTCATTGATTGTTCAAAACAGAATGAGTCATTGAAATCAGGTCCTGTTGATATTCGTTTGGAATTTGAATCAACAGGTGTATTTAAAGCATCAACCTCTGCATATTGTTTGATTCTACATGATCGTATAATTGAATATAATATTCTCAGTGGAAATATGAGAAAACTCACTTAATTTACCCCAGATTAACATCCCAAATATGTTGAGCTATTCATGTTTGAGAATTGTAAGGATGAACATTAAAGGAAATAGAAATAATAAAGAGGTTTCAACAAGTTGAGTTCACCAGGACTTGGGAAAATGAAGGAAGGAATAGTATCCTGAATATAAAAACATGTAATTTTTCTTTAAATCATGTGAAATTTATTATATAAATGTAATACAAAGAATGTGAATAAATGTTTCATCTCAAAACAATCTATCTTGAATATTACATAATGCACAATTCCTTATCATTGATGGTGCACCATCAATCACATCTCCACTCAATTCATTATAATGAATGAGGCATCGTTTGCAACGAAAAATTTCTCGATCCACTTTCATTTCATCAGTCAATTTCTCCCAAGCTTCATGGACATCGGATGCTGCAAATGTGCTTATAAAAGCCTTTGGTAAAAGTGCTATGTCTTCAGCATCCTTGAGAGCTAAATTTTCCAGTTCAAAGTATATACGTATAGATC
>OZ012623.1:7309966-7626353 GCA_963942555.1 Aleiodes leptofemur | reverse complement strand
CGTATAATTTCCTCTGTCATCCATTTTTTCAAGAATAGGATATTTTTCACGGGACAGGTCATATTTTTCATGTTGTAATGAAAAGGACAAGTATGAACTGGAATATCTTTGAATTTGGAAATTGATGGACAATCATCGAAGTATTCCTCCAAGTCCACGATGATGGGTAGAGAATCATTGATGAAAATTTTTTTTAGCCATTCTTTCTTCTCGCGACCTTTCACGTAAATTTTGGTGGCATTTTTCATCTCATCTCGACATTTACTTCCCACTTGGTTATATGGAATATTACCATAATTCCATGGTATTCCATGATAATTCCTTTCGAGCCATTTATTTGTGCTATGATATTTAACTGGTATTTCATTCAAATCACATGGAGGTTGGAAGAACATTATAGTTGATTTCTCCACTGATTTTTCCGAACTCATCAGAGCTAATTCTTTCACAATGAATTCATTGAATGCTCCTTGGAATCCTTGTACATCCACCAATAGCTCCATGATGACTGACCACATATTCTTCTCTACCGTCATTTTTCTCCTTGCATCGACGCACCATTTTTCTGTTGATTAGCAACGTTGGTTTTTGTGAAATTCCATATTATTTGAGAGAAGTTTTCACGAGTCTTGTACACAGTAAAAGAATGTCGATTTTCAATTCAATTTCTTTCTTGGTTTCTCTAATATTCTGTTGGAGAAACCGTAGACGTTTCTCCAAATTCTTCCGTTGCAAGTGAATGTTTCTCATGACTGCACTCGAATAATACTGACAAAAAACAATGCTGAGCATCAGAGAGATGCTTATATAGTACCAAAATGGTCTTTTTGTTTGAATGTAGGTACAGATGACTCAGAAATTTCATGACAAAAGAAAGATATCACTATGAGTAAAATACCACCGTGAGGAAGGAGAATGTTTTGCGAATGAAAAGAGATTCATCGGAAAAGACAAAAGTTAATACATTATAGAATTGTCTCTCGTACTCCCCACCTCATCTAGTACTTACCACCCACCACCCCTCACCTACCACCCCTCACTCACCACCCACCACCTACCACCGCTTCACCTACCACCCCTCACCTACCACCTACCACCCACCGTTTCACCTACCACCCACCGCTTCACCTACCACCCATCGCTTCATCTACCACCCACCATCTACCACCTACCACCCACCGCTTCACCTACCACCCACCGCTTCACCCACCACCCACCATCTACCACCTACCACCCACCACCCACCATCTACCACCTACCACCCACCGCTTCACCACCTACCACCGCTTCACCTACCACCCACCATCTACCACCTACCACCCACCGCTTCACCTACCACCCCACCACCCACCGCTTCACCTACCACCCACCGCTCCACCCACCACCCACCGCTTCACCTACCACCCACCACCCACCGCTTCACCACCTACCACCTACCACCCACCGCTTCACCCACCACCCACCGCTTCACTTACCACCCACCACCCACCGCTTCACCTACCACCTACCACCCCACCGCTCCACTTACCACTTACCACCCAAAAATTACAAAGCTATGAAAATTGGGCTTTGTCATAAGAGCTCTTTTTACGAATACCATATTACACACATGATTCACACTTGAAAAATTATTATTAGTTCATTCCAAAACCATTGTGAGTTTGTCGTTGAATTTGAGAACACGCAATCGAAGTTCATGAATATGATCTTCAATAAAGTGTAAATATTCTCTCATCCAGGTACAATATCCACACATGGGATCTCCTCCATTCTCACCTCTCCCATTATTTCCTCCATGAATATTTTCGAATCGTTTCATCTTCACATTTAATAAGTTTTTCTGATGTTGGAGGATATCATGTAGAAAATCCAATGCATGATTTGGAGCATCATTTCCAAAATATTTAGATATGATATCATCATAATCGTAGACGAATGGTGGAGTAGAAATCAAAGACTTAATCTCGTCTGGTGTAAGTCCATCCATGTTGAATATTCAGTCTCGACTGATTCAACTAACGAGGAGGATTGGGATTACTAAATCATATCATATTATATTTAGTACAATTTTCTTTTTAATATGATAATGAGATATAGAGCCTCTTCAGCATTCTGAGAAATGAATATGACGTCATTTCTCAGAATTTCCCCGATTGTCTTTTGTTTGGATGCACGTGCAGATGACTCAGAAGTTTCATGATAAAAAGAATAATGTTACTATGAAATGTGCCTTGAGAAAGAAGAATGTCTGCAAATGAAATTAAATTCATGATAGAATTGTCCCTTTCTAGAGCCTCCTCAGCATTCTGAGAAATAAATATGATATGATTTCTCAGAATTCCTCAACATGACATCATTCTGAGAATCCAGTATGACGTCATTCCTTAGAATTTTTCCTTTCCATGAATTCTGAGATATGGCGTCATTTCTTGGATTTTTTCTCTTACGTCATTTCTTAGAATTCCATTTCCATGAATTCCGAGAATCCAGTATGACGTCATTCCTTAGAATTTTCCCTTTCCATGAATTCTGAGATATGGCATTTGTTATGTTGGGTTCTTTTAATAATAATCTCCAGAGAGAGATACTTTAAATTAACTATTTATTGATTGAAAATCGATTTATAATTTATAATCTTACGATTAATCTAACAGCAAAATATAAGTTCTGAGAGGTAACTTAATTTCGCTTATTAGGAGTTAACTGACTCGAGCTGCATTATGCACTCGCTTATATAATCGAAGAATCGTACTTCAACACGTTATGTGTCGAAATATGATGACTCCGGAAAACAATGTGAATGCAATCGAAGTATTGCATTCTTTATGCTTACTTATCATGACCTATTCTTATTCTTTTATTAAGTAATTAATAAATAACATAATTATCATTTTCGGGACATAACACATCATTTCTCAGAATTTTCTCTTTCCCATGAATTCTGATAATTCAATATGGCGTCATTTCTCAGAAATTTCCCTTCCCAGCATGTGATGACGTCATCTGGACTTACACCCTTTTTATTCTCCTGGGTAATGGACTCACACCCATCTGGACTTAAGCCCGTTTCATCCCCTAAGTGATGGACTTACGCCCTTTTTGATGCCATATGGACTTAAGCCCTTTTCATTCTCTGAAGGGGTGGACTTACGCCCTTTTGATTCCATATGGACTTAAGCCCTTTTCATTCTCTGAAGGGTGGACTTACGCCCTTTTGATTCGATATGAACTTAAGCCCTTTTCATTCCATATGGACTTACGCTCTTTTCATTCCATATGGACTTAAGCCCTTTTCATTCTCTGAAGGGGTGGACTTATGCCCTTTTGATTCTATATGAACTTAAGCCCTTTTCATTCCATATGGACTTACGCCCTTTTCATTCCATATGGACTTAAGCCCTTTTCATTCTCTGAGTGATGGACTTACGTCCTTTTGGTTCTTTGAGGAATGTGATCCAGAACCGGCCTAGCTATACTACTGACTTCGAGACATTCAAAGAAAATTGATGATAAAAAGCACTCAATTTGTCTACAAACTTGATATTTTTCTCTTCCTCAACATCCATTTCTTTTCAAGAATATTTCGGAAAGTGAGCGAGATGATGAAATTTTTCTGAAGATTTTTTTTTTTGCAGAGAATCTCGAAAACTACAAAAAGGGTCTCTACAAAAATTTCATCATCTCGCTTAGATTGAGAGACATTCATCAAAATCCTACGACCAGAACATAGACTCATAGATATATCGAAATCTAACGGAGAAACGCCCTTTTTGATTCAATTTCTTCTGAAGCTCTTGAAACTTCAATAAAGAAAGGATTAGGCAAAATCATGCTATCTCGTGTAGTTTCTGGGATATTTATCAAAAACAAAGGACAAAAAATGAACTTATTTTAGAAAGAAAAGTAACTCTATTCCACTGATTTTTTGAGAATATCTTGGAAACTCAGCGAGGTAAAGCCATTTTGACCTAATCCTTTCAAATAGCTTGTCTTGAAAATCAAGAAAAAAAATCAGAGTGAGATCGCTGCATCTTCCTCCGTTTCTGAGTATTCCCAATAAAACTTTCGGGAATAAATAATTCGAATAACAAGGAAAGTAGGTTTTTTTCGTCGATAGCATTTCAAAAATTACTGGGAAACTAAGCGAAATACAACGATTTTACCTGAAGACCTCCTGTATAGAATTTCTAAGGCTATGAAGGAAGATTGGAGCAAAATAACGCTATTTTACGTAGTTTCTGACATATTCCCAGAAAATTATAAACAAAAAAAACCTTTTCCTGTTTTTTTGGTCTGTTTGTCAATTGTTTCTTGAGAATATCTCGGAATCTGAATGAGATAAATCAGTTTCAACTTCAAGCTTTCTTGTCGAGAATTTAAAGATCTACAAAACAGGAAAAAAGCAGAATCACTCTATCTCACTCAGTTTCCGAGATATTCTTGAATAACTGATAGTAGAAAATAAACAGTAACAGGACAGGTATTGTACTAATGGAAGAATCGACACACGAGGCATGCCGAAGCCAAAGATTATTTGGTGGGGCATGGACGTCGAAGAAAGCCGAAGTCGATCCCTTCGCTAGTCCTACTATGACGAGCAATGCTGCAGGGATACGAGTGCACATGCACACATTCGCTCTCTCTCTCTCTTTCTTTTCCCCCACCACCACAGCGTTAAACGCGAGGACTTCGTATTGGAAGTTTCACTTCAAAAGGAAGCTAGCAACATCTCCTGACGAATATTTGGAGTAACGTGTTGGTAAATCACTCACGAATGTCAATCACTATAATTGGTGCCATGAATATAAGCATCAACGTTATGAATATTGATTAAAAACTTCTGAGTCAATAAAAGTTGTGAGTAATGAATGATGAAATGATATAATTTTTTTTTATATTGTTTGCTATTATTATGATTTTTAGTTGAAGGAAAAAATATAGAGAAGAATTGAGGGACGAAAATTAGTTCTTTGGATCATGAGGATTGTCTAGGAAATGGAATTCACAAGTTTCAATCACACATTCATTGTTTGATATGTGTATAAGAATGAATGTTAGTAATAAATTGAGGGAAAATTCACTTTATATTTGGTCTACAAGGCGTGTAGGCAATTCTTTGACTTCGTCCACGATTATCTTCGTTGAGCATTGAATTCTCGACGGAATGATGCGTTTTTTCAATTTTTAGAGATCATATTCCATGAATTTGTGGTTTAAAATCATTTTTTAAAAATTTTTCCTTGAAAAATCCTTATTCACGCGAGCGCTAACTGGGAAAAAAAGACAGGAAGCCCGGATTCGGGGAGCATTATTTTTTCGTAATGGAAGATGTAATTTTCACTTGGGAGCCGAAAAAAAAAAATAGTCGTCAAATTTGGCACAGTCTAATATATATATATATATATATGGGCAGATCCATTACTTTTCGACGAAAACGTGCGGGCGTGGGTCTGCGATTTGGCTGACGATTTTTTCATCAATTATGGGTCACAAAAGGAGGCAATCCCCAAAATTTCAGCTCAATACAACCAAATGCGGTTTCTGTGCAATTTTCCGAAATTTTAAAAAGGTCGATTTTTCAGTCATTTTCAAAAATTTATATCTTAGCCACCATATGAGTTAGAGATTCGCACAAGCCGGCATTTTTTTCTACTCACCTTATATTTTTCAGAAAAAAATGAATTTTCGATCTACGCTTGGATCTAGCTTCGCTGGGAGCTTCCAAGTGAACCACAGTTTTAGCGAAATTTCGTCTATTTTTGAGACGTGCTCAGATCTACGGTTCTTGAAGTAGGAAGTGGCCTGATGGTTTACATGCTTTATCTACTCATATTCTCTCCATATTTACCCTAATTTCCGTCAAATACCGTTATTCCTCAATTATATGACAAAATAAAGCCGCTCGTTTTTCGAAAAAACGCAGTTTTCGGATAGTTATAACTTTTTTCTCTGAACTCCGAATTGCTTGAAATTTTCAGGGAATAGCCTTCATTCTGTCCTCAAGCAGCCCTGCAAATTTCAATCTTGGAATAGAAGTGGTTTACGAGCTGTGAATTTTCACAAGTAGCCAATTTTCTACTTAATATGGCATTATCGAGGCTTCATCCTTGATATCCTCAAATCTGCCAGATCAATTAATACTCACCATCATCATCATAATTATCTTCCTTCATGTCTCAAAGTATTTCAGAACTATGATAAAAGTGTAATATATACTCAGCAGAACAATTAAAGGAGCAGAATTTTTCTCCCATTCTTTCAGTGTTTTTCAAAGGACTGTAACTTCGCGGAAAATGATCGGTTCGGGATGAAAAAAGAAAAAAATGAAGCTTGAAATGTCTACTTTTGAAATTTTGGGATAGAAATTTTTTTTGAACATTATTTATGGCGCGAAAAAAGCAATGAAGGCGAAGAATTTTTTTTTGTTTTTTTGTTCAATTTTCAAAATGATGTACGGGCTCCAAAAAATTTTTTTTGGCTCAGCCAGGGTCTTTTAGCCTGATTCTTCAGCTTCAATTCAAATTTTTTTTTTTTCTGTGCGACCATTTGTCACTGAGATATCGGCAATTGAATGAAAAAACACCTTTTTGTCTTTGATCATCGATATCTCGTGAACTACTGGTCGCACAGCGAACGGATGGTGGGTTTCGTAAACTTGAATCAATGCTCTATGAGTATCTTCCAATCTTTTTTGGAAAAAAATTTTTTTTTCATTCTTAAAATTGGTTTGAAAAAGTGGCAAAAAAAGAAGTTTTTTGGTGTTTTTGAAAAATGACCTGAACGTTTTAAAGTACTTTTTGAGTTTAAGATATGCCTAGACACCCTGCAAAATTTCAAGTCGATCGTTCGAACCGTTTTTTTTAATCAAACTCTCAAAGTTCCAGCAATAATTTAAGGAGCACGTTTTTGCTCCTTAAACGTGAATTAACGATGATTAAGGTAAGAATTTTTTTTTTCATCATTTTTTTCGTCATTCCGCATGAAATGATGAACATTTCATAAACAATCATCAGAGATAAGAAAAAAATAATTTAAAAATTTTTTTTTTCAAATTTAAGGAAAATTGAATTTTTGTTTAATTCAATTTTTCATTTAAAAAAAATTCAATTCTCCTTAAATTTGAAAAAAAAAAATTTTAAATCATTTTTTTCTTAGCTTTGACGATTGTTTATGAAATGTTCATCATTTAATGCAAAACGACGAAAAAAATGATGAAAAAAAAAATTATTACCTTAATCATCGTTAATTCACGTTTGAGGAGGAAAAACGTGCTCCTTAAATCATTGCTGGAACTTTGAGAGTTTGATTAAAAAAAACGGTTCGAACGATCGACTTGAAATTCTGCAGGGTGTCTAGGCATATCTTAAACTCAAAAAGTACCTTAAAACATTAGCACTTTTCGCAATATTCGCGAAGTTCAGGTCGTTTTTCAAAAACACCAAAAAACTTCATTTTTTGCCACTTTTTCAAACCAATTTTAAGAATAAAAAAAAAAATTTCCAAAAGAGATTGAAAGATACTCATAGAGCATTGATTCAAGTTTACGAAACCCACCGTCCGTTCGCTGTGCGACCAGTAGTTCACGAGATATCGATGATCTAAGACAAAAAGGTGTTTTTTCATTCAATTGCCGATATCTCAGTGACAAATAGTCGTACAGAAAAAAAAAAAAATTTGAATTGAAGCTGAAGAATCAGGCTAAAAGAGCCTGGCTGAGCCAAAAAAAAATTTTGGAGCCCGTACATCATCTTGAAAATTGAACAAAAAAACAAAAAAAAATTCTTCGCCTTCATTGCTTTTTTCGCGCCATAAATAATGTTCAAAAAAAATTTCTATCCCAAGATTTCAAAAGTAGACATTTCAAGCTTTATTTTTTTTTTTTTCATCCCGAACCGATCATTTGTTACGTCAGAACTATTATTTCTAATAATTCCTAAATAACATGGATGAAAGAATTTTTCCTGTTTTGAGCCTAGTTTAGAACCAATAGCTCGGGATAGGAGTAAGGAAGCCTTGCATTTGACTATGTCCAATAAGGTGACAATGAAAGATATTAAACTGTTTTAGTTATTAATTAATTCTTTATTTCTAATAATAATATTCATGAAATGGAGTTATAATGGGATCTAAAGACAGTTTACATTCGATCGGACCCTGATCCTGAAATTATCAACGATTATTTCATTACTTATTCCATTGATATTTATTGAAGAATACACGAATTCACTTATTATTGTTCAGTAACCAGAATTTCTGTATAAATCTTTGTCAAGAAGAATGAAAATTTAATTATTTTGTTTAGATGTCTCTCAGATTGAATCGAATAGAATTCGGATTTCTTTTCATCATCGAGACTTTGACTCTACTGATTCTAATGACTCTAAATCAACAGCTTTAATTTGATTACTCAATATTGGAAAGAGAAGGAAGGGAAAAAATTTTAATTGGCAAAGAGGTCAACAATTATCAGTTGAATTTGTGTATAAATCATTAGGAAAAATTTCATTTCAATTGGTCAAAAAAAAAATATTTTTATTTACTTATAAAAATGAGTAATCAATGATCCGATCAAATCTAATTAATTGCAAATAAAATTTTATTATTTCAATCAATAATAAGATCAATGAACAATATCGGAATATCTTTATAGAATAATTTTATTAAAATTATATTTGAATTTTTCAGAGACACCCGGTATATTTCATTTCTTATTTCCCGTTCGAGTTACACATAAAAATTTTATTAATGAAATGATTTTAATTAAATATTAAATTGGTGTTTCTTGAGACACCCAGTATATTTTACCTTTTATTTGTTTATTTAAATTAACAATCGAAAATTTTTAAAGAAACGGATTTTATTAAAACAATAAAATGGTGGTTCTTGAGACACCCAGTATACTTTACTTTTTATTTGTTTATTTAAGTTAACAATCGAAAATTTTTAAAGAACCGAATTTTATTAAAATAATAAAATGGTGTTTCTTGAAGCACCCAGTATATTTTTCTTTTTAGTTTTTATTTTAGATTAACCAAAAAGGTTTTTACCGAAGTACATTTTATTTAAATTTTTAAATTGGTGTTTTGCGAGACACCCGATATATTTTCTTCTTAATTTTTATTTTAGACTAACAAAAAGATTTTACTAAAGTAAATTTTATTTAAATTTTTAAATTGGTGTTTTGCGAGACACCCGATATATTTTCTTCTTAATTTTTATTTTAGATTAACAAAAAGATTTTATTAAAGTAAATTTTATTTAAATTTTTAAATTGGTGTTTTGCGAGACACCCGATATTTCTTTCCTTCGCAATTTTTATTTTTGATTAACAAAAAGATTTTCACCGAAGTACATTTTATTAAAATTTTTAAATTGGTGTTTTGCGAGACACCCGATATATTTTCTTCTTAATTTTCATTTTATATTAACAAAAAGATTTTTACCGAAGTACATTTTATTTAAATTTTAAAATTCTTTTTTTTTTTATTGGTGTTTTGCGAGACACCCGATATATTTTCTTTTTAGTTTTTATTTTCGATGAGCAAAAAGATTTTTACCGAAGTACATTTTATTTAAGTTTTCAAATTGGTGTTTTGCGAGACACCCGATATATTTTTCTCAACATTATCCTTTTTGACTTATGCTAATGATTTCCCCTTTTTTTTTTTCTTTAAAAATAATAGAAAGAGAGTAATTAAACCTTTAGAGTGAATCCGGCGGATTTATTTAAATTCTTATTTTCTCGATTTTCTTTGATTTCCCATTAAAATAATAGAATTAGATTAATTAAAAATTTCTAGAGTAAATCTGATGGATTTATCCAAATTCCTATTTTTCCGATTTCCTTTGGATTTTCATTGAAATGATAGAAATAGATAAATAAAAAAAATCCAGAGTAAATCTAATGGATCCATCCAAATTCCTATTTTCTCAATTTTCTTTGATTTCTCATCAAAATACCAGAAATAGATTAATTAAAAATTTCTAGAGTCAATCCGACGGAATTATCCAAACTATTATTTTCTCGATTTCCTTTGGATTTTCGTTAAAACAATAGAAATAGATAAATAAAAAAAAATCTAGTGTAAATCTGATGGATTTATTCAAATTCCCATTTTCTCGATTTTCTTTGATTTCTCATTAAAATACTAGAAATAGATCAATTAAAAATTTCCAGAGTCACTCCGACGGAATTATCCAAACTATTATTTTCTCGATTTCTTTTGGATTTTCGTTAAAACAATAGAAATAGATAAATAAAAAAAAAATCTAGAGTAAATCTGATAGATTTATTCAAATTCCCATTTTCTCGATTTTCTTTGATTTCTCATTAAAATACTAGAAATAGATCAATTAAAAATTTCCAGAGTCACTCCGACGGAATCATCCAAATTATTATTTTCTCGATTTCCTTTGGATTTTCGTTAAAATAATAGAAATAGATAAAAAAAAAAATAAAAAAAATTCCAGAGTAAATCCGACGGATTTATTAAAGATTTTCCTTTTTAGATTTTTAGGAATTTTCGAACGCGAACTCTAAAATGAACTGATTACAAAAACAAAAATAATAAGAAAAAATCCTTATAATTTCTCCCAGTGAATAGAATCTGCGCGCGCAGTATCCACCTGTTTCTTTTTATTAATTTGTCCACTTACTTTGTTCAGCTTTTTCTATTTCGCCTTTCTCTCCCTCAATTCAACCCCTTCTTATCTTTCTTTCTTAACTCCCTCCTTCCTTTTCCTCCAAACCAAAAATCTCTCAACACTTTTTTTTTTTGTTTAATAAAGTCTCACAATAGTTCTTTTTTTTTCTATTCAAAAACACAAATCTCTCAATAGTTCTTCCTTCTTTTCCTTTTTTTTTTTCACTCAAAATACCTCACAATATCTAATTTCTTCTTTCTCTCTATTTTCTCCTTTTTTTTTTCCTCCACCAATATAATAATTCTACGACTTCTTCTTTCAGAGTCCGCGCTCTAATTAATTCGGGAAGGTTGTGCAAGGCTCGTCCAGAGTCCGTTGCCCCTTCCTTTCCCAATTAATTTTTTTGAATAGTGGGGTCAATCATGTGACAAATATGGCACACGACTGCACCTCACTTCGGGAAGAGTGGGAGAAGGTTCGTCTCTCCCGTTGTCGTCAAGGCGTTGCAATTTGACGCCCTTGACTGTCGAAGGGAGAGCGAGGAAGGAAGGAAAGCATCGGGTTAACGATGTGTTAACTCGTGTTTTTCCCTCCCCCTCTTTCCAGGAAAAAATTTAATAAATTAAAAAGTAAAAATTTTACTTTCGATATGAGACGATCCTCTACCGGATGTCTCATATTTTATTTAAACAATGGTGAATCGTCTTCACCATTGTTTTCTTATCTTTTCGAATTCGAAACGAAAAGTGATTTCCGTTTCGAATATATTTTCAAAAAAAAAAATGAAAAAGAAACGTCTCAGATTTTTTTTGGACGTTACACATTTTTCGCGAAGTTACAGTCCTTTGAAAAACACTGAAAAAATGGGAGAAAAATTCTGCTTCTTTAATTGTTTTGCTGAGTATATATTACACTTTTATCATAGTTCTGAAATACTTTGAGACAGGAAGGAAGATAATTATGATGATGATGGTGAGTATTAATTGATCAGGCAGATTTGAGGATATCAAGGATGAAGCCTCAATAATGCCATATTAAGTAAAAAATTGGCTACTTGTGAAAATTCACAGCTCGTAAACCACTTCTATTCCAAGATTGAAATTTTCAGGGCTGCTTGAGGACAGAATGAAGGCTATTCCCTGAAAATTTCAAGCAATTCGGAGTTCAGAGAAAAAAGTTATAACTATCCGAAAACTGCGTTTTTTCGAAAAACGAGCGGCTTTATTTTGTCATATAATTGAGGAATAACGGTATTTGACGGAAATTAGGGTAAATATGGAGATAATATGAGTAGATAAAGCATGTAAACCATCAGGCCACTTCCTACTTCAAGAACTGTAGATCTGAGCACGTCTCAAAAATAGACGAAATTTCGCTAAAACTGTGGTTCACTTGGAAGCTCCCAGCGAAGCCAGATCCGAGCGTAGATCGAAAATTCATTTTTTTCTGAAAAATATAAGGTTAGTAGACAAAAATGCCGGCTTGTGCGAATCTCTAACTCATATGGTGGCTAAGATATGAATTTTTGAAAATGACTGAAAAATCGACCTTTTTTAAATTTCGGAAAATTGCACAGAAACCGCATTTGGTTGTATTGAGCTGAAATTTTGGGGATTGCCTCCTTTTGTGACCCATAATTGATGAAAAAATCGTCAGCCAAATCGCAGACCCACGCCCGCACGTTTTTGTCGAAAAGTAATGGATCTGCCCATATATATATATATATATATATATATATATATATATATATATATATATATATATATATATATATATATATATATATATATATATATATATATATATATATATATATATATATATATATATATATATATATATATATATATATATATATATTGTAACGGGGCGAAAGAACCCGCATAAACAAATGCGCACGTCTATTGGCTAAAAACCAAGGAGTGGGGAGAACACGAGCGCGCTCGGTCCGTGCAGCGGGAATATAAGGAGCTCGCAGCACGGACCGAAGTCAGTCGACTGCTACCCACAGTAGAAGACTCATCACGCAACAGTGACAAGCCCAAGCGTTCCTTCTCCTACACGACGGTGCCAAGCCCAAGTGTTCTCTTCCCTACGCAACGGTGACAAGCCCAAGCGTCCATCATATCCAGGACCCCCCACTCCCCGTTACGCAGACGAGAGGCCAGCCAATCCAAGCGCAGTGGAGAGAAGACCGAAGGAAGGGGAAACCCGAGAGTGGGGGAGTGGAGCCACCAGCCAAGGAGAGGATAAAAGGAGCTCGCAGAGTGGAGAATCTTCGGTCTACTGCCAGCGGTAGAAGACTCAACACGCGACGGTGCCAAGCCCAAGCGTTCACCTTTTTACACGACAGTGACAAGCCCAAGTGTCTTTCCTACGCAACGGTGGCAAGCCCAAGCGTCTTTCCTTTCTACGCAACGGTGACAAGCCCAAGCGTCTCTCCTTACACAACGGTGATAAGCCCGAGTGTTCCTTACGTGACGGTGACAAGCCCAAGCGTTTATACTAAGTTAATAAAAACTTTCTTACAGGCACGAAAGACTCACGTTAACCCCGGAGGTCTAACGGTCGACGACACATCAGGTATCCAAATTGGAGGACAACGGAGAGGAACATAAGGAAAGAGCACCTAGGGTTCATCGTCCGAGGATTACTACGTGAAACAGAAAGGTTACTCAGTCATCCCGAGAAAGAAAGGAAACCTGCCAGCGAAGTAGATGGTCTCGTCGAATATAATTAAATATATGGCTGAGCCTTTGACGAGCCATCAAATAGAGAGGATTGTTTTTGATTTAATAAAAGGAAAATTTATATTTTGACAAATAAAAGATTTGGATATTGTAAAGAGGATAAATGCTCCTCGAGAAATAAAAATTGTTAAAAGGAGAAATAAAAATCATTCTTTAGAGCATAAAACCGTTTGTGTCGACTACATCATTGAATATTGTAGAATAAGTCTCTCTGGATCGTGGACAAAGACTCATCCTCTCTTCTCGTTAAAACGGCCAAATAGTGGTACGTTACAATATATATATATATGTGAATAAATTTGAATGTTAAATAACTCTGTTGTTATTTGTTATTTTGATTTCATTTTTGGTCTCTATATTCTTCTGATGTGATTCTCTTTCTATTCTATTGGTTTTTGTAATTCTCTAATAATTTTTCATATTGATTGTTTATAACAAATTATTGTAAATATTAACTTTTGTCAAATTTTCTTAGTGCATTGTGTAGCTTGTATTTTTCATGAATTTTGGTGTTATTTTGGTTTCTTAATCTTCATAATTTCAAAAGATATGAATTTTTGAAAGTTTAGAAATAATTATTTTGCATGTGTGTGTGTATATATGTTATAAAATTCATATCTCGGTTAATTATCAATATTAAGAGTTAATTTTCAGTATACGTCAATATATCATGGTCAACTACATTTTGAGTCCACTTTCATATTTCTACGATTAAATTTGATGAATTGTTTATAACAAATTATGTTGCAAATTGATTTTTCAATTGTTTTTCTTCTGGAATCGATAGTCTTAATTATTTAATGAATTTTGCAATTGGAATTATTCCTTAATCGTTATATTTGAAAGAGTTATGATTTTTGAAAAGTTTGACATAGAGTTATGGGAGTCACTGGTGGGGGAAGTTTTGTCCGCAGCGTGCGACTGCGCGCACCTACTCAGTGAAGGTCGCTGAAGGCCTGCGCGGTCAATACTTTTCCGCTAGCCTTTAAATATGAATATCTTTGTTTCTATTGAAGGGAATTTGTTGCAAATTGGTATTTAAACTTTTCTGATGATATTTTACTTGTTCATGACAATTTTGTCCGTTTTCCTTAATTTGTTAATGGACTTTGTTAATGGACTTTTCAGACTTTTCAATGAATTTTAATGGCTTTCTTTCTGATTTTGTTGACCATCAACTTTTAATGTAATTTCATGTATTATTGACCGCTTTTAAGGTGAATTGGTTCAAATATGGGAATTGTGACCATTTTCAACTGAATTATTAGTTATTTTTGATTATTCTTGGAAACTACGTATGATCGCGCAGATCAATACGTAACACTTCCAATTGTTTCCCCCCAATTAGTTGGCTGCTTGATATTTGTTAGAGAAAAATGAAAGGAAAACTTTATGAGTATTTTTATCAATTATCAAACATGATTGGATTGAAGAAATGAGACGAATTTAAACAGAGAATATTGTTACACAATTCAGGAAATTATGGAATCACTGATGTTGAAAAAGTCTCAAACTATTTTTACTATTGTGCTTTGATCACAGTTCCTTTCAATCAGTTCTTCGCTTGATATTTGGTGAAGAAAAATGAAAGGAAAACGTTATGAATATTTTTCTCAATCATTAAACTTGCTTGGAATGAGAAAATGAGAGCCATTGGAACAGAGAATATTTAGAATTATTTGAGAAAATTCCTCAATTACTAATGCTGAAGAATTTTCGATTCATTTTTACCATTGTACTTCAGTCGAAGTTTCTTTCAATTATTTTCTCCTAATGAGTTTGTTGCTTGATAGTTGTTGAAGACAAATGGAAAAAAAATGTTATGAGTAGGGCACCAGACTTTAGTTATTATTTCTTACGGTTAAGTTGCCAGGCAACCGTTCGGATTCCAAGTGTGTTGAATGTTAAGTTGTCAGACTGTTTCACACATTTAAGTAATTAAAATGAGAATTCCCCCTAATATTCTCCTTCAATTCCCCCCAAAATCCCCCCAAGATCCCCTCCGATTCCCCCTGAGATCCCCTCCGATTCCCCCTGAGATCCCCTCCGAATCCCCCTGAGATCCCCCTCCAATTTCCCCTGAGATCCCCCTCAAATTCCCCCTAAGATTTGCAACATTCTAACAAATTTGATTCTACACATTCGAAATTGTGCGAACGGTTACCTAGCAACTATACCGGACGAAATAATAACTAAAGTCTGGGGCCCTAGTTATGAGTATTTTTCTCAATTATTGAACTTGATTGGAATGAGAAAATGAAAACAATTCGAACAGAGAATATTTCAAATCATTCGAGAAAATTCTTGAATCACTGATGTTGAAGAAGTCTCAGAGTACTTTTACTATTGTGTTCTAATCGAATTTTTTTTCAAGCAGTTTGCTGCTCAATATTTATTGAAGAAGAATGGAAGAAGAACGTTATGAATATTTTTATTAATTATTAAACGTGATTGAAATGAAAAAATGGGAGCAATTGAAACAGAAAATATTCAAAAATCTTTCAGAAAATTCTGGAAATACTGATGTTGGAAACCTCTCAAAGTATTCTTACAATTGTGCCTAAATTACAGCTTCCTTGAATTATTTTCATCCAGTTCGTTCATTGCTTGATACTCATTGAAGAAAAATTGGAGAAGAAATATTATTACTATTTTTTTAAATTATTGAACATGAGTGTATTGAAGGAACAAGATGATTCGTGAAATTGATGAGTGAAATACTGAACGCCGTGTTAATCAGCTCGAGAAAATGTCACTTATTCCCGTGAAATTAATTGGTCACTGAAGAAAAAAGATGAGGGAATGATAACAATGATTTGAGATCAATAATTGAGGTATGTAATGGAATGTATGGAAAGAAAATGAAAAGAGTATCAATTGCATTTGTCATTCCTTTATTGCTTGTATGTATTGCGACGGAATCAATAAATTCCGTCGGGGCTCAAAGCCCCATAGATTCAAATTAAACGCTCGCGCGTGCGAAAGGCTAGCGGCCGAACTTCGGGTGTTGCCGTCAACTATCGGCCGTCATCTAGCAACCGAGTTGAGCACGCACCACTGCCTGCCGGCCGGCGTCACCATGTTCTCATACATGACGACGCCAAACCAGTCGCGTCTCACGCGTCAAACAGGCGACAACCTGTATCTCGTGCCCAGAAAACCCACGTGCCACGCAGTAGTCGTGAGTGAAAATAAAAAGAGTGAGAGAGCAGTGAGGACTTCCGGTGGAGTTTATACCACCCCAAGGATTACACCACCGACGAGGAGCCCCGAACGACAGGCAGTTGAGGAGCAACAACCCCGGAATTGCCACAGGGTGGTTAAGTCCCACAAGTGAGTGTTTTCTTTTTTCTTCGTCCTCTTGGATTTTGGTCGTTCTCCCTCTCTTTCTCTCGCTATCACCATTTTCTAGTGGTTTTCGCAACGGGCCTTCTCAGCCCTTGAATTCACATCCCATCTGGACTGCCCGGTTCAGGGGATAATGGCTACACTCCCCTCCACCCTTTTATTATTAGGAGGGTGCGGAGGTTTTGGGACGCGTGAAGCATTCTCGGACGCTACTCATCCTCGAGGCGTCCCTCGGAGTTCACCCTGTTTGTTTCGCAAGTCCAGGGTGGGATCAGCCCTCGAGGGCCATTGGTGCCCTTGTGACACGTTGGTGGACGACCACCCTTCTCGAGTGTCTTCGCTCGTTCCCTCCAGGACCACCCTGCCAATTTGAGGTGCTCTCGCCAAGGGATGATCAGACGAATTCCGCCCTCGAGCGCCTCCACTTGTGTCATCCGCCTTATCCCCTAGAGTGGAAGGTTGATCCGGCATCTTTGGGCCGCAATGGTGTTCTTCCACCTCTTCGACTGTCCCCGCTTGTTTTCGTCCTCCACACCACTTCGAGGACCGTTCTGCGCCCTTGCAAAGTGGAAGGAGGCTCGTTACTTCTTGAGCCACCAGGCTTGCGCCATCGTGGTTAAGACACTACGCCGAAAGGTGGACCTACCCTCGGGTTCGCGGCCTCAGGACCGTGCCTCGAGCAGTCTCTGCTCGTCACAGGAGAGACGCGTCTCTAGAGACTCATCATCCCTTACAGGCTTCGTCGCTGCTGCCCAGGACGAGGGATTCACCGTCCTCGACTGGAGGGCCCTCAGACTGGATTGCGGTACATCGTAGGACTTTTGGGCCATCCACCCAGTTATTCACCCCCTTTTAGTTAATTATCACTAGTGAATAATCCAAACTCTGTAAAATTTTAGAGGACAATATAGAGGAGTTGTTTCGGTTAATTGAGTGTTCTGTGTGAGTTGTTTTGCGTTCAATCCCATCTTCCGCCGAATTCACCCCTCTCTACACAACTTTGTACTGAGCTGCCGAGAGGCTGTTCCATGCTCTTCCGCCCCTCTGGTTTTAGGTTCAGGGAAGTTCGGGTTACGTTTAGGTTTTGGTTACGTTTCTCGCATAATTTTAGGCTAAGCTTTATATGGTTGGCTAGGGTAGTTGTGGTGTTGGTCTCGTGGACTCAGACCAACTGGTGCCCAGTTTTAGCCCCTTCGGGGGAGGTTTAGTTTTAGGTATTCAGAGGGGAGGAAAGGGACGAAGGTGTCTGCATTTTTGGAGCCGATCTGAAAATGTCACGTCACAAATGGCGCCCAACGTGGGGCCCCACGTTGAAGATGAGATTAGGGATGATTTGAGTTTAGGTTTTGTTTAAGTTTTCCAAGAATAAAGTTGTTATGTTCAAAATGTCCAATGGCCTCCATGAAAGCCCCAAAATAAATTGAGTAGTATTTCCCCCATGGATGGTCCAAGCCCGCCCGAATATCCCTTTAGCGAGGGCGAAAAGTAAAGTTCTTTTGTCTATTGTTTACCCGTTTTCAAATAATTTGAGAACAATGGGTAAGATTACATCATCGGGAGACGAATTCAAGAAAAATATGTCAGAAATCAATCCCAGAGGTAAAACTCTGGGAAAAATGAACTTTCAAACAATGGGTCGCGGATGTCATCCTATGACAAAGTCCGAAAAATAAGTTGAAAAATAATCTCAGAGGTAGAAGCTGAGAAAAATAGGTCAGTGACGCAATCCAGTCACTGCTGTACAGGCTGTGATGATCACGTGATCTCGAGTGGTCTCACTCGGACGTTGGTGGGGAGTCGACGCTAGGCTCCACCGCATCAGTGCCACTTCTATCGCAGCCATCGAGCTGGAGACATCTCTTGGACTTAGCAGTCCGAGGATGATTTTGGTCGTTTCACGAGAGATGCCTCGTTGCAATTTGAGATGCTTGTGTCACCAGGCATGCTCTCGATAAGAGCACGGTTCATCGGGCTTGTGGAAGTCCGGAACCTATGGAGGGTTGCAGAAAGCTACCCCCGACACAGTGCTCTACGACTAGGGTGTAACGCACCCTTCGCACTTTCATGTGCGTTCTTCACATGAGTGTATCCACGTATCCACTCACGACTCCACGTTCGTTCCTCGCCAACAACAGGTGCCTTCACCGCACCTCCACGTGTGCCGTTTCACAACCACCCCGGCGTTTTTCCACAGGAGGTCATTCATGGGCATTTCTTCGCACCACCAGGTGTGCCCTTTCACATCTACGAGTGTTTCATCGCTCCTGAGCTGGCGTTCCTACACATGAGTCAGTTATGAGCTCTCGTTAGCCAGCGTACTTCTTCACCTGAGTCGATAAGATGGTTCATCGCACTCGTCTATGTGACCCTCCACATGACTCAGTTCAGGTGCAGCTTTCGTACCCCCATGTACGTCTTTTCAAGTGGACATCTCAGGTATCCTATTACCTTTACGAGGGTGTCTTTTCGCACCGAGAGGTGCACCTCTTCGTATGAGTCAACTCATGTACTCCTTCGTATCCACAGGTATGCTCGTTCGTCACTTCAAGGTCTCGCCCCTCCACCGTAGCGGAAGTGAACTGTATTATCGCGTCTTAACGTGTCCTTCGTCGCTCACAGCTACCCGTGATGTAACCCTTTGTGTTACAGAGACTCAACAGCCAAATGGAGTCTGAGGACTCGGAGCAGGTGCGCCGGAAACTGGAGGAGGCACTCCGCCAATCGGAGTGCACTGAGGACCCCCGAGACGTCTCCCCTGAAGCAGTCATGGACCTGGACAGCATGGAACTACTGTTTCCCGAAGTCCAGCTACGTGAAGCTGAGTCCCTAGACGACGTGCTCCCTGAAGACCCCGACGACCTGGAGGTCCAGGTGAGCTGAGGGGAATCGACCGAGGAGGAGGCGATGACTGTCGTCAATCTGCCGGACCAACGCAGTCTGTTGGATCAGACCCTGGTCCCGGCTGATCAACCGGCCCCAGTGCAGACTTTCTGGGGTCGGCTTGTACCGTATGGGGAAGCGCTTCAAAGGATCGAGGCATGTCAGCCCGGGATCCTCGCCGCGATCAACTTAGCCGTGGTCGCCATGGTGGCCACCCTGAACTCCGGACGATCGAGTCCTCTTTCTCGCTGCCAACGGAGAGGACCCAGAGCCCTGAGTTCCTCTTCATCATCAGGGAATGAGAGTAGGGTTCAGAAGTATCGAACCCGGAAGGTTGGGGTGTTGTGCCAATCAGAAAGCGCAGACGCTGAGTCCCAAATGCCGGAAGTGATTCCGGTCATCAAAGACGCCGTGATCTCGCTCGAGAGGATTGATCGCGTGACGTATCAGTAGGCTAGAGCCGCGCAGAGGCGTTATTCACCTCTTGTGGATCCTGATGTCCTCGAGGTCCAAGCCACGGACGAGGACCGGGATTTTGGAGAAACAGGGGGTGAGTTGCTGACGGAGACTCCACCAGCAACGCCGCTAACGCCACCCACGGCTCTTCTCCGAGAGGTGGAGGTCATCACCGGACTTCCACGCAACAGTTTGACTACCACGACGGGTACGAAACACGCCTCCACACGGACAACCCCCGCACGCTACATCCCGATTCCTATCTGTTCGGCCCCACACATTCCTCTCCCTCCACCATCACCTGTTCAATACACCCCCACCCCCATCCCTCCTCTCTCACCCGTCAGTCCCTACTCACCTACAACCCACGATACCCCTCTTAACCTTGCCACCACGTCTAACATCCTCCCCCTAACACCCAACCCCCTTCTCACCGACGAAACTCCCCTCAACCTCACCACCGCCACCCCGACTGAGACGCACCCAGACACGCACACCCAGACTGAGACGTACACACACACCCACACGCAGACTCAGATGCATACAACCACGCACATGTATACTCAGACGCAATCACCAACACACACGCAGACTCAGACGACACCCACTCACACGACTCACACACCGACGACGGACTCAGACGGGGGTACCTCCACCTCGGGACCACCCGAACCTCGAGTGCTGAGCCCGGACTCCAAAAGGAGACGCAATCGGGAGAAGAGGGCGAGAAGACCATGGGGCCGGAGGCCCTATTGCTTTCAGTGCCGGGTAAGGGGCCACACCTATGGGGAGTGTGGCAAGATCCCCGAAAAGCCCTTCTGCCGAAGATGTGGCAAATACGGCCTCGATACGGAGGAGTGCTCCCGCCAACCCCCCGCACCAGCCAAGAGGCCTACGTCGGAACGTCCAGCAGCCACGGCAACGCGTCGGCTACCGACCCCACCACATCCAAGACGTGGGGATACAAGTTCGCCAGGCACCCACAATTCGCCCTATGGCCCGCTGGCCGTACGTCGTCCACCCAGTCACCGGGGACGAGACTGACCCCCCAGACACCGTAGAGTTCCGCGGGTGGATGAACTCACGCCACAGCAAATAGCGGAGGCGCTGGCGGCTTACTGTCGCTCAGCCCCGGATGATCGTCGGGACGAGAGAGAGAGAGACGCCGGTCCAGCGAACGAAGGTGTCGGGAGGACCATCAGCCTCGACGATCCAAGGACGACCGCTCACATCGTCGGCGCTAAATACCTCAGCGCTGTTGTATCGAGGTGCCTCATCACCTCACCCATTCGGCCCGAGAGGCAAGTTATCGTATCATATGAGGGGCAATCCACCCCTCACCTTTTTCTTTTTCGTATCATTTGGAGGGAAATTCACCCTTTGCCTTTTATTTCTTTTTGTTGTATTACAACGTCTCATTTGAGGGGCGATCCCCTCTCACACAAGTACAATATATTATATTTTCATAGATTTTCTTATTGTTAGGGGACAATTAAACCACAAGCCTCTCTAGTCTTCACTTAGCCTTAAGCCGTAGCAGTATTATATTTTCGTATCATTTTGGGAAAAGTAACCCCAGTTATTATTATTTGGTATATACATTTTTATCAACGACGTATCATTTGGGGAAATTAACCCCGTTATCATTTCTTTATATTTTTCGATTATTTATTTTGATATTATTTCGTATCGTTTGAGGAGTAAATTCACCCCTCACCCTTCAGTATTATTTTCTTTTGAGTTGAAAAAAAAAAATTTCAAGTTAAGGGGCAAATCATCCCTGAAAGCGCTAGCGGTAAGACCTTTTGAAACATCGTATCGTTTGGGGAAAATAACCCTGGTTAATAATAACCCCTTTCATTATTATTTTTTGCGTACACATATTTTCATTACTATCGTCATCGTATTGTTCAGGGAAAATAATCCCAGGAATTATTATTATCACACTCTGTTTTTTCATATATTTTTTTTGGTATTCATTTATACCCTCTCTCTATGAACAAGTACTGGGATCTAGAGCGTAAAAGAATGCTTTTGAGGAGTTCTGAAACTGAGTAATGTGACTGGATAATAAAGACTGCCGCCAGGATTATTTGTCGCAGAAATGTGTTATTATTTTCTGTACCCTTCACCGAATCATGTTCAGGTCGTGGGTTCAGTTCGTTGTTGTTCCTGTTTGGTTCATTTTCGTCGCTTCAGCTGAAGGAGTTGAAAACTACTAGGGTTAAGGAAACCCTGATCCCGGGAGAAGCAGCCCCGAACCCGGAGCTTGCGAGAAATCGTGGTTCGCGCAGTGGTTGAAGGAAGGGTGAAGTGGGGAGATGTCCTCGAGGTAAGAGGGAGGGCCGAATAAGTGCCATCCGAGGACGCTATCGCCTACTGTCCCCCAGCTCCTAGGTGGGGAACTAGCCGAAGTGGAGCTGAGATGCTTCCGCTCCAGCCTAAGGGATCAGCGGCATCGGAGTGTAAGTTTAGGTTAAGTGAAGTTGGAGGTTACGTTTGGCGGACCGGAACGGAGTTCCGGAGGGCCCTTTTGGTTCAGGTTATGTTTGGCGGACCGGAACGAGGTTCCGGATGGCCCATTATATGTTGGTCAAGTGAATGAATGGACGAATGGTTGGAGGAAGACCAGCCAGAAGGAAAAGAAAAGGAAGAAAAAAAAGAAAATATGATAAATAAATAATAAGTAAAGAAATGATGAATAAATAAATAATAAATAAATACGCAAATAGAATAAAAAGCCGAGGGAATATTAATTATGATTGTCGCGAGAGATCGTGTTAGTCACGAGGGATCGTGTTAGTCGCGAGAGATTGTGTTAATGGGAGTCGTCGTGAAAGATCATGGTTGAGGATTAGCGTAGGAAATTTGGCCTGCACCCTTGAAAGACGCTGCCGTGACCTGCTAGCCTCCACCTTTAAATCGCGAGCAATCATGTTCAATCGCAAGTCATCGTGTGTACCCCAGCACGCTACAAGGCTCAAAGGAACCGAGGCTTTATCCCGACGCTTCGGCAACGGAAGGGGCTGCGACGGAATCAATAAATTCCGTCGGGGCTCGAAGCCCCAAAGATTCAAATTAAAAGCACGCGCGCGCGAAAGGCTAGTGGCCGAACTTCGGGTGTTGCCGTCAACTGTCAGCCGTCACCTAGCAACCGAGTTGCGCACGCACCACTGCCTGCCAGCCGGCGTCACCATGTTCTCATACATGACGACGCCAAACCAGTTGCGCCTCACGCGTCAAATAGGCGACAACCTGTACCTCGTGCCCAGGAAACCCACGTGCCGCGCAGTAGTCGTGAGTGAAAATAAAAAGAGTGAGAGAGCAGTGAGGACTTCGGTGGAGTTATACCACCCCAAGGATTACACCACCGATGAGGAGCCCCGAACGACGGGCAGTTGAGGAGCAACAACCCCGGAATTGCCACAGGGTGGTTAAATCCCACAAGTGAGTGTTTTCTCTTTTCTTCGTCCTCTTGGATTTTGGTCGTTCTCCCTCTCTTGCTCTCGCTGTCGCCATTTTCTCGTGGTTTTCGCAACGGGCCTTCTCAGCCCTTGAATTCACATCCCATCTGGACTACCCGGTTCAGGGGATAATGGCTACACTCTCCCCTCCGCCCTTTCATTATTAGGAGGGTGCGGAGGTTTCGGGACGCGTGAGGGATTCTCGGACGCTACTCATCCTCGAGGCGTCCCTTGGAGTTCACCCTGTTCGTTTCGCAACTCCAGGGTGGGATCAACCCTCGAGGGCCGTTGGTGCCCTTGTGACACGGTGGTGGACGACCACCCTTCTCGAGTGTCTTCGCTCGTTCCCTCCAGGACCACGCTGCCGATTCGAGGGCCACTAGGTGCCCTTGCCATGGGATGATCGGACGAATTCTGCCCTCGAACGCCTCCGCTTGTGTCATCCGCCTTATCCCCTAGAGTGGAGGGTTGATCTGGCATCTTTGGGCCGCAATGGTGTTCTTCCACCTCCTCGAGTGTCCCCGCTTGTTTTCGTCCTCCACACCACTTCGAGGGCCGTTCTGCGCCCTTGAAAAGTGGAGGAAGGCTCGTTACTTCTCGAGCCACCAGGCTTGCGTCATCGTGGTTGAGATGCCACGCCGAAGGGTGGACCTACCCTCGGGTTCGCGGCCTCAGGACCGTGCCTCGAGCAGTCTCTGCTCGTCACAGGAGGGACGCGTTCCTAGAGACTCATCATCCCTTACAGGCTTCATCGCTGCTGCCCAGGACGAGGGGACTCACCCTCCTCGATTGGAGGGCCCTCAGACTGAATTGCGGTACATCGTAGGACTTGGGGACTTTTGGGCCATCCACCCAGTTATTCACCCCCTTTCAGTTAATTATCACTAGTAAATAATCCAAAGTCTGTAAAATTTTAGAGGACAATATAGAGGAGTTATTTGGGTTATTTAGTGTTCTGTGTGAGTTATTTTGCGTTCAATCCCATCTTCCGCCGTATTCACCCCTCTCTCCACAACCTTGTACTGAGCTGCCGAGAGGATGTTCCGTGCTCTTCCGCCCCTCTGGTTTTAGGTTTAGGGAAGTTCGGGTTACGTTTAGGTTTTGGTTACGTTTCTCGCATAATTTTAGGCTAAGTTTTATATGGTTGGCTAGGGTAGTTGTGGTGTTGGTCCCGCAGACTCAGACCAACTGGTACCCAGTTTTAGCCCCTTCGGGGGAGGTTTAGTTTTAGGTATTCAGAGGGGAGGGAAGGGACGAAGGTGTCTGCATTTTTGGAGCCGGTCTGAAAATGTCACGTCACAGTATTGTACTCGTATCAGCAAATGCAACTCTCCCATTCAATTCAACAATATTACTCGAATAATATAGAAATCTCTCAATGCAGTTAACAATAGAGAAATAATAAGGAATATTTGAGAAATTTACGATTTTTTTTCAATTGAATGAAATGAGATAAATTGGACTCCATACTAACTAGTTGGGAGATAATTCTCCTACACATTAGATTTTTGAATCAATTAAAATTAAAGAAATATTTGAATAGACTAATTTGTAAATTGAGAAAATTGAAAGAAATTGTCATTTATCATTTCCCGCCGTTGTGCTTCAGATGGTGGGGCATTGAAGCTGAACAAAGCCGATGTCGATTCATTCGCTAGTAAGACTATAGTAGTGTTTTCCACGAGACGATGCCATCACACGAAGTTTGTGGAACAATGTTAAAATACATCAGGAACAATCCTTAATTAGTCAGAGGCCACGTGGAAACAGTTTGTTATTCTGCTCAAAAAATGGTGAATAATTTGCTCACTTTAATCATTCATGATTGCCCAACAAATGACCAGTTTTCGAGAAAACATAGATTAGGGATTCCTGTTGTGTCGCACATTCACTAAGAAAAAAGAGTTATCAATTCCCTCCTCTTTTATGTACAATATAGAGAAATATCGATTTTGTTAATGTTACTCACGATATTTTATGTATAGAGGAGGGTGGGCAAAATGGACAATGATTCTATTGTGAAGCTGAGGAAATTTTCGTTGGGAAAAGAGTGCGTGGGAATTATTTTTCAAAATTTTTCCTGAAAAATTTACTTATTTGAGCCAAGTTTCGAGAGAAACCCCTCGTGAAAATCGAAAAAATTGACTTTTTCATTGGTATATCTCTGGTTCTTTCAAATACTCACAGACTGATAACTTTTAAATGGTGGATAAGCTCACCTCTCCTTTGAAATGTATCTCAAATCGCTACAACTAATAAAACCTGAGATATTTCCGAGTTTACCTTGAAAAGTACTATGTATGATGTTAGGACTTATGTCAGTTTGTTTTTAAATGAGTTATTTATAAAAAATGTGAAAGTTTCCAGATTTTCCCTCTTAATTCCTCTAAACCCTTGAATGCTCGCTTTCCGACACGATAGCTCTGTAATCGTTTCGACCACGAAATCCATTGATAATCGGGAGAGATGAAGAACCATGTGGACGTTGGCACGAAAACTTTTTTGTTCTTCTTAAATGAGACTCAATGGAGTATTTTGAGGGGCCATTGAATAAATGCAGCTGACGATGGATGGGGCCACGCAATAGTTTTGCATTAGTAAATTTCATTGCATTCAATTCTTGATTATTCATTTTAAAGCCTATTCCCGGTGATAGACTAGCTAAATTTTCAGTTGCTATTGCACACGAATCTATATTATATGATAAATCAATACCATTGATATTTTTAATAATATCACTAGAGGATAATGAAGATAATGGACTGCATATTTTTTTTATGTTAACACAACACAATGTCACCAGTATTGACCACTCGCGATAACTTTTTTTTTTTGCGTATCTTCTCTGGAGTAGAATTTTTCCAAAATTGTGAGCAGCTTGAAAGGAAGCACAGGTATATAATACTTGGGTAGGTTCCTCCCTACTTCATCACTTGACATTTCCCCATCAAGTCCCAAACTCCCCTTAAAAGTAATAAATACAAGATACAAGTAGTGGTAAAGATTAAAGGAGCGACAATCTTGTAATGACGACTAATGTCTTGAAGAGCTGTTTTGTTTTCCAAAGAGTGTGTGATTTTTTTCCCATGTGCTATATAGTTTTCTAGTGAATTTAAAAAAATGGATGCAGTTAAAACAAGTTGTGGCAATAATAACAAAAAATGTGATTCGATTGAGATGCTGCAAGAACAACAGGTGACATGTTCAACATTACGTGTCTCACAAATCAATCGAAAAAATTCCAACAAGATATAGATTCTTTTTTAATCGTGAGTAGGGCATTGGGAGGCTTCAATTCAGGAATGTGTTTTGATATCCATCCGTATTATGAACAAGCCAAAAAGATTTGAAATTCAAAATCATTTCAACAATTGAAACGAGAAGAACGAATAAAAATTGATAATTGGCAACTGATTAGTACTTATGATGTTTTATTGAGTGGTACAGATGCAGATAGTATTTATGTCTTTTTTAATTTAACGATCATTAGTATTGACATATTACGCAAGTATGGAATGCGTGGCCTCTTTATGGAAGCTGTGAAAAGAACAATGGATCTTATGCCAATTGGATCAAAAAGTTTTCAAATGAATTCAAAATTATGCCAATTGTAAGGAAATTCATTATATAAAGTTGTACATCAAGATTGGCCAGATTCACCAGGATTCTACAGACTTGTGTTGAGGATATTTTGTGTTTGAAAAATCATGAACAAGTAAGTTTTTACTATGACAAGTGCATACATGATTTAAAAAGTGTCATTTATTCATCAATATCCTCATCATGAACATCCAAGCATGATAGCCCTTGAATTTATTCTGATGTAATAAAAATAATTGAGCTGTCTCGCAGAACATGTCTACAGGATAATAATGATGATAATAATATGAATTGATATTTAATATGTATACAAATTCATAGTGGATCGAATTGTTTTGCTAACCCAATGGAATTGATCATTGTGAATTTAAACATTGTGGATTATATGGAAAGCACGGAAAATTCTTCATCTATTCATCAAAGGAAAAGAAGTCAACAATCCTGTTTATCATCTACATCAACAGATTTTACACTCAGTGACTTCGATAATAATGTAAGAAAGAAAACGAAATCTTTAATATCATTTGAGAAAGAAGATGAAAAGGCTGAAATTAAAATGAGAAAATATCTATCAATTAAAAAAAATTGAATCGACAAAGCAGACAATTAATACTAATCAAGATGAATTTGATTATTCAACTTTAGGCGTAGTCATACTCAATAGCATTTGGAAAATACTATTTTTATCGATTTTTCCAACTATGATTCACTTTCCAAAGTTAATAACTTTCGTTGTTATTCAATTGTTAATTAAAGCCCGAAAATTGTTTCACATAAATCTCGGTTTTTCTTTGATTTCCTCTCATGAACTTTTAGTTTGAATTATTTAATGATTTCACAAATGGGAATTATTCCTTGAATGTTAATTATTAAAAAAGTTATTGATCTTTGGATTTTTCCATGTGTTATGTCCCGAAAATGATTATCATGTTATTCATAAATTACTTTATGAAAGAATAAGAGTAGGGTCATGATAAGTAAATATGGAGAATGCAATACTTCGATTGCATTCACATTGTTTCCCGAAGTCATTATATTTCGACACAAAACGTGTTGAAGTACGACTCTTCGATTATATAAGGGAGTTCATAAATAGTTAATTTAGAATATCTCTCACTGGAGATTATCATTAAAAGAACCCAACATAACAAATTGGTGGCAGTGAGTTTCTCCAACGAGCAGGGTCTGATCAACCATTGTCTAGGATTTCAGAGAGTATGAGAATAATTTGACTGGATATTGACAATCAATTTCAAATTGATAAGTAATAAGCCTATCATTGTTGTGATAGCAAATCAAGGATCCTTAAGAGGAATTTCACACTCCACATTGACATTCACGCTCCACATTCAGAGATAAAATAGACGATTCTTTCCGGGTAAAAGGGAATCACACAAGTAGATTCAACGATTCATCACTTAATCCCTAAAAAGTTAATTGAATCATGACACAATAACATGAGTTTGCCTCCTCAGGGAGCCTTGGGATCATGTGAGACGAAGCATTTTTCCAAACAATTCCCAGGATAATGATCCTCAGAATAACACTGGATCGCAGATTGACATCGGTAGGCCACAGGCACACACGTCACAGGATAACTCCCATCGAGGGGTCAATAGGAGAAGACTATCACACTCAACCTTTGAAAATTTAGTTCCATTAAGTGAAGATGATATTCAATTAATTTCACGTGACACGGAACAGACTGTCAATAGTCACGAGGATTACCGAAGTTCGCAGAATTCGGAGGAACCAGGGATTGAAATATTTGGGACTCCTACTTTGGGCATTTCAATTACAGCAGGTTCACTACGGGTAGGTCATTTTGCACCTAGCCCAATAGTGAACACCAAACATTCTATAGGAGGAAATAAACAGTCAACTGAAGGACGGTCAATTCATCGGGCCAACTGTTTTGCTGCTGGCTAAAAATGAAAACTGAAGATGATGATGAGAAAGCACAAAATATTTCCGATGATACCAATGAAAACTTAATACATGACGAACTCTCTAACGAGTCACTTAGGAGTAAATAGGTTTAGGCAATCGAACGTGGACTCCAACTGCATTTTGCCTCGTGAGAAAAACTCGAAGGTCACTAGAATTAATTATATACTCAATCACGGTCTGAACGCGGCAACAATTAATGACTTATCATCGGGACCATTACAATGCAATTTATTAAGAAATTTAACTAACATTAATGCAATCACAGCAGACAAATTGACCCCAGAAAGAACTAATATTATAAAAGAATCAATTGATACTGATGAACTTTCAATCAAAGAAAGCCAAATACTAAACACTTTTATTGAAAATAACCAGGACCTGTTCGTATTGAAAGATGAACCCCTCGGTTGTACGAATTCCATTTTTCGTCGAATTAATACAGCAAATGACGCTCCAGTTTTCGAAAGACAATATCGATTTTTTCCTAAACATAAAGACGAAATTTTAAAGCAATGCACGGAATTAGAGGAATGGAGAATAATACGCCTTCCTGAATCTCCATACAGCTCACCTGTGTGAGTCGTTCTAAAGAAGGAAGATTCACAAGGGAACAAACGTATGAGAATGATAATAGACTATCGAAATCTAACTGAAAAAACTACAGGGGATGCATACCCACTCCCCAACATTAGCGAGATTTTGGATCAACTAGGAAACGCGAAATATTTTTTCACTTTTGATTTAGCAAGCAGGTTTTATCAAATACCCATACATCCAGACGATATTCACAAAACTGCTTTTTCTACTCTGTATCAACATTATGAATTTACTAGAATGCCATTTGGGCTTAAAAATGCTCCACCAACATTCCAACGAATGATGGATAATGATTTAATAGGACTTTAGGGAAAAGAAATTTTCGTTTGCATAAACGACATTGTCTTATATTTAGAAACATTAGAAGAACACTAAAATGATTTTTCGCTTTTTTTTAGCCTAGTAGTTTTTTTGCTCTCAAATTGTCCACACAAAATATTGAGAATAAAATTCACTCAAAAGCAATAAGCAGACTGAGTCCATTTTCTACGATGAATGTAAAAAAAAAAAAATCTCGAAAATTAAGCTAATTAAGGCGATGTTTTCCTGATCCTTTTTTGTAGCTCTTCAAATTTTCTGCAGAAAAGGATGCCAGTAAAATCACTCTATATCGCCCAGTGTCCGATATATTTTTGAAAAACAATTGAAGAAAAAAATGGTCTTTCCTGGTTTCACCTCTGCTCTACTGATTGCGTCTATTGGAATATCTCAGAAACCAAGCGAGCTAAAGCCATTTCGCCACTATTTTAGTGAAGAATTGCAAGAACTGCAGGAAAAGATCTGGCTAGAATCACTTTATCTCGCTTAGTTTCCGAAATATTTGTCAAATTAAATGAAAAAAAACGTTCGCTGTATTCTCTCTCCAATACTGAAATTTTTCATTCGAATATCTCGAAAAATATGAGAGATGCATGATTTTGTCCACTTCCTTGTAATGAACATTTTACTGTACTTGCCTTCAAATAGATGCACTTTGCTTCGCAACAATCTTTTGTTGAGGAATTGTACCTTCAAATCGAATGACAGGACCATGTAGATGCCTGCGATTTCATATATGTTACCATCAATTCCCATTATATTAGAATGCGCCATTGAATTTACAATGAGCCAACGACATTTTTCTGAAAAATAAAAAAATGGATCAATTTCAATCTACTCGAAGCTACTACTTCCGATGCTATTGGCTCCAGCCTAAAAAATCCGAAGGATATGAAGATAAATGCCAATTATCGATGCTTAGAAGAGTGGAGACCAAATAGTTTGCATTGTTACAGTGGATGAATAACTCTAATAATATTCAAATTGAGAAGAAAATAATTATTTGTTGAAATATTTTTTTCATTTTCAGAGTCGATAAATCAAGCGTTTTTCGGAGAAAAAATATTCGATGGATCTACCGTCCACGAAGTTCAATTTGTCTCTCATGAATTTCATTGATATTTCAATCTCATTATTTATATTATTCAATTAAAACAGCTGCAGTCGCGTTTTCGTTGAGGAATTAAAGTAATTCCCTGAGCAAAAAATGTGTCAGAAGTGTTTTCTAATTTTTCACTCTTTGCGCCCAACTCACCTCAAATGTATCAAACGTTTATTGTTTTTATCACTGCGTTGTTTGACTGCAGTGAATTTGAACAGCTAGAAGGACGACGGAGTTTTCGGCAATTTCTCCAATCCAAGGGACGCAATCTCAAAGGGAAGCATTATATATGAGCTTGGAATTTGTTACTTCTGAGATTCTCTTCTTTAACAATTTCAGGTAATCTTCGAAATAGCGCTCTTGTGATTGGAGAAATTTCCAAACACCCCTCCCCCCTTTTCGCTGTTCGTATCTATCGCTGTTTAACCACCGACTTCATTGTGAGTTTAGGAGCAGTCATAACAACAACAAACGTTGAATACATTCAAGGCGAGTTAGAGGTAGAGTGTGAGGAATTTTTGTTATTCATCCCAGTGAAAAAGAGGAAGGAATTTTCAGTGAAGAAGTATATGAGAATTGATTCTTTCGATTTTTCTTCCAAAGATTAATTTTTCAAACGGAAATCGGTTCGTGAAAAATTTCAGATTCCTCAGGATTACTCCGTTTTTATTGGTCTTAGTGTTGGAATTCCGTATAGAAACAAAAGTTCAGATCATTCGCGATCTATCAGGTAGTGTCACAAAAGCAGAGTGGATTTTTAAGGTAGTAATGGGCCATTTTGAGGAAATAAATTTTTACACTAAAAACACATTAAAAATCTATTTTTTTCTCATCACTACATCAGTTGATGGCCGATGACGTCACCTTCTATCTCTCCTCAGAGTTTCTTCGCAATGACTAATAGAACCGCACGAATCTTCAAAAAGTGAAGTGAAGAAGACATAAGAAGTGAGAGACATACTTCAGTTTCGATATTTCATAGTAGGAAATCGGCTGGAATCAGTGGAGATATTTTAGATCGTTTTTCCTGATCTTTCATTTGGAAGCTGATGGTATTTCTCCATAAAAAAATACGTCAAAATTGATTTACTACCTTTTTTTGAAAATTCCATTGTTTTCAAACCAAAATTTGAATTCTTCATGGAATTGGAAAATTTCACTCCTTCGAGAATATCGCCAGTACTAATGATTTGAATACCTCTACATAATTTCATAATTATGTCTTTGTTGATTTTGATTATAGATTATGCAGAAATTGTAGAATCGAGAGAAGAGTTCATTTTAATACCCACGATCCACAAATTCTCTGAAATTAGTTGGGTTGAGTGCATGTTCGGCTTCACAATAGCTGATCGACACGCTGAACTCCTCAAATGTTTTTCAAGCTATACATACAAGGTACTGTTTTTCTATAACTAGAATTGGGACGCGCGCTCTGCTATCTATCTAAGAGATGAACTGATGTTGAATCCATGGATGACGTTAAAATATCCTTGATATCGCCGATTACCGATCAACCATAGTGACATTGTTTAGAGTGGAAACCTATTCTTGCTCTGTAATTTTCCGTCTGGGTTTTCAGAAAGAATGAGGGTTAAGGGCCCCAGATAATTGAAATAGCTTTTGGTTTCAAAATTTATTTCGATTGCCGTTAAAGGTCGTGAATACTGGGACGATTTTTGGCAACAGAAATGCTGTAACGATCCAATAAAATAGAATATTATTTTTGAATTATATCTATATTATGTATTTTATTATTATTTATTGTATAAATGGAGAAGTTGAAATTTAGTTCCATGATACTCAGATCTGATGCACTATCTATACCATAAGATAATGGCATAATGGCTGTGAATTTTTGAAGGTGACGAAGAAAGTTCCCTAAACCAGGGTAAACTGGTACTCCGAAAAAATTTTCCTTAAATTTTCCCTATAATATTCTATACTATACTAGCTATTCTAGCTATATAATTTATACTATACTAGCTATACCATAGCTAGTATAGCTATTCTAGCTATACCATACTATACAAGCTATACTAGCTATTCTAGCTATTCTATACTAATATAATATGATATGGTATAGCTAGGTTCAGGGAAAATAAAACGGTGATGAAACGTAAAAGAACGTTTCATGCTTTTTTTTAGAAGGGAAACGGACCTTGCCGTCCCTGTTCATGGTGGACTCTTGTGAACAGCGACAAGGTGAGTGAACAGCGACATGATTCTTCTTTTTAACGAGTTCAGCAACTGAAACTGTACTTCCTCGACCATAATGTCAAATCCATTTTTGATAATAATATGACAGTGCTATTTTTGCAATGATTTTTTTACTATCGTTCTCATCTTTCTTCACAGAAAGATTCTCACGAAAATCCCACAATCTCGCTTCACTTCAAAATATTTTTTAGATAAATAGTAAAAATGATTGACATGCCGTCGTATGTCATGTTTTTTTTTCGATTTTTCAAATTGGAAGTAAACAAGTGGAATGGGCTGAGTCGCTTCTATGTCATTCAGTACTTACTATCATCTTAAAGAAGAAAACACATGACGAAATATCTACAAAACTCTTTTCTGTTTAAGGGGTAACACCACTGTAAAAGTCTAAAATTCGCGTTTTTTGGCAATTTTTTTTCTATAGAAAAAGTGGCAAAAAAATAATGATATTTGAGGGAGTGATAGAGCATATATTTGAGTCTTCAGAGAAAAAATTCAACAAAAAATATCAAAAAATGACGACACAGGAGCCATTCTTGCGAGGCCCCTTGAATTTAAAACACTCTGCAGCACGCAGTGTAACTGGTGCAAATTTCAATTGAAAAACTAGAAATTGGCTTAGTCTAGATACACATAGCTACAGAAATACGTAAGGGATTTCAAAAATATTGTTTTTCGTAGGATTGGTGACCATTTAAATGAAAAAGTTCAAATTTCAGCCATAGAACCGGCAATTTTTCATCAATAAAAAATATGCAAATCAATTTTTTGAAAATCCCCTACGTATTTCTGTTCGAAATATTGTTTTCAAGATGCTGTGGGAAATTCAAATGGAGATAATGAAAATTATTGGAGTTATGTTGCGTGCCAATTTGGAAAATCATGTTTCGAGAAAAACACGATTGAAATTTTGAGTTAGGTGATGAATATGAAGAAATGCCCTAGGGAAAATTCAAAATTTCATGTGAAATAATGGGTTTCAGATGATAACTCTTCTTGCCCGTATTCTGGAAGGCCCAAAATAATTTTTAAATCGAGAAAAAAAAAACGATTTTTTGAAAATTCTACAGTGGTGTTACACCTTGAGGGAGTTCATCTGATGATCGAATTAACGATTAGATATTGATGAAAAAAATCGAATACACTCGTGAGTAGCTGGAAAATCACCTGTTAAAGTTTCAAACTCTCCGGGTACTTTGTTCGAGAGAAATTGCTAAATATAGATTTCCTTAATGAACACGGTCCGTTATGAGTTTTCATATTGTAATATGAAATTGGCGGCCATTGACGATTACGTTGGAACGAACCTTCCATACTAAATACCAAAAATATATAAAGAATGCTTTAAGAGCTTCCCATAATACATTTGATTCTTGTGAACTGCAAAATAAATTAATTTGTCGCGAAAAATATTGATTTTCTGGAGTGTAACCTCCATCATACTCGCATTCCAGTAATGCCAAAACCACGTAATTTTTGAAACTATAGGTTCAAAAAGCACGTGGATAAAGCACGTGCTTCGTGCTCTTCGGGTAACGCAATATACACTGGATCTGTACAGTGAATCATATAGAATTCATTGGAAATGTAATGAGTTTGTCTTTTTTATTTTTGGATTTTCCAAAAAATTGTTGGCTTCAGTGAAGCACGTGTGACACCGTATAAAAACCTATTTGTACTCTAACTGTGTGCAATTGTTCGATATATTTCGATTGTCTAGGGGTCGGCAACACAACGCAACGCGAGAACAACGTCCTAATTAAAATTTTTTGAAAATTCCATCAACTTTTTCCTGGGAAGTTTAACCCATAAAATCGGAAAAAAACGAAAACTACCAAAATTGAGATTATCACCACGTTTTGCATTACCCGAGGCCACGACGGGGACGTAGTGGTGTATAGGCCTCAAAAGAACCTACACAACATACCCTAATGCGACTCCCGGGATTTTGTTGAAGAATTTATTGACAAAAACCACCGTTCGCCTTCTTTGAGCTTTAAAAATTTCAATTTTCAATAATTTCAGGAAACAAGCACATAGAACATAAAAATGCGTACTTTTGTTATCCCTAGTCAATAATGTGAATGCTTCGCGTGGAATAATATCAACCCATTAATTTAATCATATATATTCGAAAGAAAATTTTTTTAATTTAATTGAAAACACATATAATTTTAATTCAGATTTAGAAAATTTCGAAAATACTCATCTGGAATTGTAAATCCACCGGTAATCCATTGAGACACTACACTCATTCTTTTTCCACAAGAAAGAAACAAAGTTAACCATTATAGGAACACCAGAAGACTCACTGGATAGAAGAAGGCTATAAAGGTTCTTCTTCCCAATATTTCCCCCTCCAACACCAATGGTCTCTGTCCTACTCGTGTAAATGTCCTCAATTCACAAAAACAATCGACAATTTTCGCTTGTTGACTCTCACCGCACACCGCGTTCCCTCTCCCATGACAATTCAAAACACTGAGAAAACCGGTATAAACTGACTTTATTTTTACGTGTAAATTTCAATATTTCAGACTATATTTATTTTAAATGCTTTAAATGAACTGTGGATATTAATACAAAATTATAAAAAATGGAATTTATTGAAAATTTTAAGGGATATATATTTTTGAACTTTTTGTCACATATCCTTTACAAAAGACAAATTGTTTCTATAACGTCCATTCATTCAAAGTACAAATTATGATTGATGAGGAAGCATTTCTAGTATATATCAGCTGTACAGATTATGAGTACGCTAGTCTCAATAATTTTCCATTATTATTAAACGGAAACCAGATAAACCTCCTTAAAGAGTGAGAGCTTCGAACAAAATTCTTAAGGGGTTATACCACTATGGAAGCTTCAAAAAAGGAAAGTTATTCCTATATTTTTCCGTGGAAAAAGAGGCAGGACAATAATAATATTTGAGGTAGAGATAGAGCATATACTAGAGTCTTCAAGAAAGAAAAAACAATAGATAATTGTATTGCTTTCCACCTGATATAGCTTTTTTTGCTAATACTTCAGCAATATGCTTCCAAATGGAAGTGATAAAACTTTTTCGAAATCATCATCAAAATATCGAATTTTGAAAAATTCATAAAATGGAAATCACTCGGGAACTAATCATGCAAATAAGCTCAAAATTGACATGCATCTAACTGATACAACTCTCGAGATAATATATGAGTATAAATAACATCAGTTGAATAGTTTCCAGAAATTCCATTAAAGACTGATTCTCGAAAAATTGATATATCTCAAAAAGTATTGTGAGGAATTAAAATATCTGCTTTGTTCTCCCTTTATGCCTCATACTCGGTACCATAATTTTTAGCAAATATCCTAACCTTCACCTTCGGCCCCCTGAGCAAATCGGCCCCTTCCCCTAGCGTGGCTGTTACACCCGGTACGGCTCAATATACCGTCCCCCAATCCGTCTAGAGAGTAGCTCAAACAAAAGAAAATATGGGCGCCAGATAGATTTTGATGCTGCTAGACCTATCTAACCTGACCAACGGTACGATAACGGAACGATAACGGTAAACTCTCTAGGGGGTTGAGGAAACGCCAGAGAAAAGGGTGTCGGAAAAGAGGGTTGCGGCTTGTGCTAGGCTAGTTCAGCTTCGTGGAGAGAGGGCGTAGGTCTAGGGCACACTCAGAAGTCGCCAGAAATGAGATAAAACACCAATGTCATCATTGAAAGAGATCCGAACCATAGAACGAGAGTTTAGGGTGAGGAATAGAGGAACAAATAATTACGAGTCGGTTAATGTACTTACGTGTTTCGCTATTGCATGAATAAACTCAAAATATACATAATTGCTATGACTACACCAATTAGTTACATGATTTTTCCCCATTATTGAAACAGTAGCCAATGCTACTTGGTAAATTGCGAGAAGCGCCTTATATAAAGAAACTCCCAGAAGATTGACTAAAAATCCCTTCCTGTTATTAAAAAGGCCGAATTAACTTATTAGCCCGTCTGAGACTAATATCCACTCAAAAAAGTACAAGAGGTCTTAAATAAATCGAGAGAGAGAGAATAATCGCCAAAGTCGAGAGAATTACTTAAATTACTCCATTTGGACCTAAAATCGCCGATAAATTCGAATTACAGTGAAATAGACAAAACGCCCCGAAATCCGGCCAAGATAATCTTCAGATAACCATCTATCTATCAGATTGGGCGGACTTCCCCTAAGAGTACTCGCCAGTACTGATTAATAAATAATATTAATTATTGCTACTAATTATCTCGTGTGCCCTTAAGAAAGATTCATACGCCCTTACGGGTCTATGAACTGGCGGAAAAGATAACCGGCGACACGAGTAATCTTATTATTATTCTCCATTAGTTGGCATTCCCGCCAAAGTGCTGCGAGGAAACCGGAAATGGCGAGAAATACCCTAATTTGTCAAGAGATATAGGGGTTTATTTATTGCACATCGATTAGTGCAAAAACCCCAAAAAGATAACCCAAACTCGAATAAATCTATCGAAAGATTTAATAGGAAAAGATAATTCTCTTTCGCATTAATTGCGAGAGAATGTTCAAGGACGACGCTCGTGAAAGCGCGCCTGAATATCGCCCTAGTTGGTTGCTGGGGAGTTTCCCTAGCCTAGGGAGTTTCCCTAGCCTAGGGAGTTTTCGGGTTAGGCTGAGCTGCGAGGTGTGAGCGCAACCCAACCGCCTTCACACCGAAGTGGGTGTGAAGGAAAAAGGAAGAGATAACCGGCATAAAACGGAAAAGAGACTTCGATGCCTGTACAGAAAGGCACTCGAAAATTCTCAGAACTCCGGCTGGAATTATTTCTCCGAACTGAAGGGAGAAATAACTCGACAGCGTAGATACATGCATGGTTTTATTTCAGATAGAGAGAGCCGATTCCTCTGCATGAGAGGGAGAGAGACAACACTAGCTGGGAATTGAGTAAACTCTACCAGCAGTGCGTGTGAGATAGAGAGCGTGCGAATGAGTGAGAATGAGAAAGACGGCGATAGCTGTGAATTGAATAATTCCAACAGCTATGCGTGCGAGAGAGATAGCCTGCGTAAATGTGTGAGTGCGAGAGAGAGCGCAATAGCGGTGAATTGAATAAATTCGAGCCGCTATGAGTGCGAGAGAGAGAGCCATACGAAAAGGCATGTGTGTGAGAGAAAAAAGAAAGCCGGCTCTACCCAAGCGTGGGGAGCGCGTGGTTTTTGGGCATTGCATCAGCCAATGATGCCTCGCCAAAACTGCTCCAAAATGCTCCAAAATTCCTGGAAAAATCCTGAAAACATCGGGAAAATATCCAGGAGTTTCCTTTCCCCATAATCTCTTCCCTGGCCATTATTTAATGGTAGATAACCGGTCAGGAGAGATAAAAAGAGCCGTGGAAAAGTGAGGTAATCACGAGGCGCGTCCTCGCTGCATTCCTGCGGGCTTCTTCCTGGAAAGTCCCTGAAAATCGCGAAAATTTGACGAAATACACTCACGTAATTTTCCTTAGTTTCTCCCCCAGTGGCTTTATTAATTAATAAAGATATCCCGCCACTGGAGAGTCGGAATGCCGAGGGAATAAAAGGACGCCACGACCGCGTGTAGCGTCACTTTGCATTTTCGTTCGCGGCACTCGAAAAAATGATTAATTATTAACACTCGCGATAAATTAATATATTTTCGGACTCACCATAATTTCCCGCGGCGTCTCACACGTATTTTCCGGGAAAACTGGGGTTTCGGGTACTTTTAATAATTCGCGAAAACACGAGATATTCGGAGCAGAGACACGAGCGATGCTCTCTGCTACGCAACACTTCACGAACTGATTTTCTCAGTGGTGGGGAGTGCGTTGTGTTGAGTGGAGCGGTGGGGCCAGCTGCGTTGTGCTGCGCCTTCGCGCCATTCGAAGGTACTTATAACGCACTCATGCGTATTTACGGAAGCGGGAGAATTCGAATATACTTGAATTCTCCCGTATTTACTTTTATAATTCCTATATTTAATTCATGGGCTTTTGACGGGAAACTTTTGGGAAGTCGGTAAGGGGTTGATAGGGGGTGGTTTTGAGAGGTTTTTGTCGGGAACTATTGAGGCTCTAGAGTAATGGAAAAAATATAGTTGAGTGGGGAAATTTGTGGGATAATGGGATTTTGGAGAGACTCTTTCGGCCGATGGTTTGAGCCTCTTTGGGGGGATGTTTTCCCTTTTCTCGTGGTGAATAGCCGCCGCCAGAGGGGCACGTCTCCCGGGGAATGAGCGGACTCGCCTCGGCAATACCGTAAACCCAATTTTTGGCAATTCCTTTGGCAGGGTGGGTTATTCCCTGCCTCCAGACCTTCCATCCGAGGGCCCGATCATTCCCACATAGTGGAGCGCAGCTCCTTGCAAGCCGTCTTCTGCACTCACCCCTAGGGACGACCAAGAGGGTGGTCCGGAAGCTCCAGGAAACACGTTATCTTGGTCAATTAACCATGGAGGCTTCCGGGCCCTCTCTTCCACCACGAGATAGCCGAAAAGGTAATGCCCAACGGAAAACGGTCGATACTTGAAGCGGCGGTAATTATTTATTTATTGTCGCGGGAGTTACGTAATAGGATGGGTTTGTTTAAGATAACCGTAGGTCAGTTTTCCCTCTTGACTTGGAGGGTTTTATACTACGTCTTTTAAGAGAGCCGTAAGTCAGTTTTCCCTCATGACCTGGAGGATTTTCGAAGGTAACCCTTAGTCAGTTTATCCTCGTGACCGGGAGAACATTTAAAGCAGCCCTAGGTCAGTTTATCCTCGTAACCGGGAGGTTTTTAAAGATAAACTTAATCAATTTAATTATCCACGCGGATTTCTCTCTCTCTACTCACGTATCTCCTTCTTATTTAGCCTACAGGTGGCGTGGGAAAAAATACCACGTCACAGTCCTCCCTCCTTGTCGGACCAGGTCCTCGCGTAGCGTTTCTTGGCTTGGCTGAACCTCTGGGCTCTCGCTTCATTGATGCTGGGCTCCTGAGTCTGTTCCGCGGATTGGTGATACCTTCGGGTGATTTCCCTCTTGATCTTCCTGAAACAGAGCAATTTTCTCCCGCCCAATTGATTTTTGGGGCCCCAATGAAGGAAGAAAAGGATGGTGGAGTGAAGGGGTGAAGTGATCGCTCGGTTGAGGTAGAAAAAGATATTTATTTCGGCTGGAGGGGTGAAATACGAGTGAGGTAACCTTCACCACCTCCATTGAACACTTTGTGTGGGCTCTTCTTTGAGCAATACTTAAGGCACAGCCTGTTGTAGGGAACCGGGCGACTCTAGGCTATTCTACGCCGAGCCCCCACGTTTCTCAACGGAGAAAAGCGACGATATATATGTGTATATATATGAAAAAAATGTATAACAAAACAAAACAAAAAAACGAAGGAACTTGATTTTGCTGGCAGAGTTACGCGCAGTCTTCCCCAAAAAAAAAAGGAAAAATTCGTAACAAAAAAAAACAAAAAAAAGGAAATTAAATTCTTTTGCGTGTGAATGACTTATTTTTGGCCTCAGCCCTTAAGACTAGATAACACAACTTGTCTCGTGTGAGAGTTTGGTGAGATAAACGGGGCGCAGACTTATACACGCTGCCCCCTGTGAAATGGAAAAAAATAAAAGAAACCGGAAAAAAAAGAGGGTGCGTGGGATCCCCGCGCGGTAGAATTCAAACTTCTTGTCTACGAGGTATAGATAAAGATGAATTATTAGTATATCTTTATTGAACAAGGGATAAAATTTTTCGTTAACGAATTATAGTCTTTGTCACAACCAGTATTCAGACCAATAGATTCTTTCAATTCATTGTGTTTGTAAATTCTCGGGAATTGCTCGAGATGGAGCGATTTTGGCACAATCCTTCTGTGTAGGTCTCGAAATTCTCTGGGAAAGAGGATTAGTGCAAAATCGCCCGAACCTGCTTAAATTTCGAAATGTTCAAAGAGAATTGCTGATAAAATGAAATTTATCCGTCTGAAAATTTTCTTGTATGTACTTTTCCAGCATTCTTTTTTTAAAGAATATTTTTGAAATTGAATGGGATAAGAAAATTTTTCTGAAGACCTTTTTTGTGAACAATTTTGAAAACGGCGTAAACGGTTTCTACAACAATTGCCTTCTTTTGCTCGGTTCCTGAGATATTCATCAAAACACTATGGACAAAGCATAGACTTATAGATAGGGTCTCCGTTGTAATGGTTGTTTAAAAGAATCCATCGGAATTTTATGGAGATATGCTCATTCATCTTACTCTCTTTTTAATTCTCGAAATTTTCTACGAAAAGGGATTCGGCTGAATTAACGCTATCTCTCTCAGTTTCTGAAATACTTATAGAAAAGTTTACCGAAAAAAATAGACTTATACCTGGAATTTCTGTTCCAATAATTTTTCATAACTATCTTCGGAGATACTTTGGAAACTAAGCGAAATAGAGTTAATTCATCCCAATCCATTTGTATAGCTCTTAAGACTCTCTATAGGAAAGGATTGTGGTGAAATTACGCTATCTCGCTTACTTTCCGAGATATTCTCGAATTACTGATGATAAGAATTTATATCCTGTTTTATCTCTTACCTATTAAATTGTTTCTCAACGAATACCTCCGAAACTGAGCGGGATACAGGGAATTCGCCTGAATTCTTTTTAGCAGAGAACTCTAAGAGCTACGTGAATGGATGAAGACGATATCGCTCTATCTCCTTTAGATTCCGAGATATTTCCAAATAATTGTCAGCCTTTCTGACCATTACACTAGCATCTAGCATGCTACAGAAAAACTAGTGAATGAATCGACATCGGCTTCCTTCGGCTCCCATGCCCCACCATATAAATTTCGGCTTCGGTACGCCTCAGCATTCGATTCTTTTCTTAGGACGACTAAACGCTACGTATCTACCTACTCCACCCCCCCTCCCCACTCCGCTAGCTCCCTCACACCAACTACGAAAGATAGGCTTCCCCCACCACTCAGAGCGGGACCGAAAATCAACAACGCATGGCTTCTCCTTTCCCCCCACTACTCAACTACTGCATTCCCCTCAAAAGTCTACACATCAGCGTGACGCTCGGAAAAAGTTGGTACCCTGCCAAAAGAAGTTTCACTTCAAAAAAAATAAACAAAAAGAAAGATCAAAGAAAAGAGAGCCGAAGAAGTACTTAGGGAATCGGGGCTGGCATTGACCTATGCGACCCTCTTCTTTTCCGTCGCCAGTATTCTTACCATCTTGGGTGGTACTGTTCATAGCCTGGCGGTGGTGGAGGCCCAGGCCTGGCAGCGTAATAGGCTGCGGCGTCGCGCTGGACCTGACTCTGCTGCGATGCTGGTGGTGGTGGTGTTGGCTCGTAGCGAGGGAGCTGGTACGATACCTGCGCGTACTGTGTGGGCCGTTGAGCAGCAGGATCGTACCCTGGGTACTCATACCTTGGCAGCTCGTATGCCCTCGGGTCGTACGGCGGCCAGTCGTATGACGCCCCTGGTTCGCCGTACGGTCTCTGGGTTGCTGGGGTCTCAGGGTACTCGGGGTACCTGACTTCGGCTGAGGCACGGCGGTATTCTGCCTGCGATGCTCGTATTGGCCTCTCGATGGGAGCTGGTGGGCGTGGGGCCGGTGATCGGGGGCGTCGCCTAGGCGCCTCGTTGATGATTGGCTCGATCGCGTCCCACGACTCCTGCTCTTCGAGTCGTCCTGATGTGGTAGTGTGGGAGGCTCTGGCTTGGCTGGTGTCTCTAGCGCCACGTTTATTGCCCTTTCCTCTCTTTCCCTTCTTCCTTCGCGGCCAAATCTCCTCGTCGCGGGGGACGTTTCTCCCAAGCCGTCTGACAAACGGCCCACTTGCCCTGTACTCCTCCGAACACCTTGGGCAATTTGCTTTGGTGGTACCATGGATTCCGCATCCGAAGCAAAAGGGTTCGCCACGGTGGTTCGGGCAAAAGGGGTACCGATGGCCTGCGTGGCCACAGTCAAAGCAGACTGCGAACTGCGCGGAGGGAACCTCGGTCTCGCATCTTGGACACGGCTGTCGTACGTCGAAATGCAGCCCACACCCTACGCAGAAGGGCTCGCCCGTGGGTTGCGGACAATTCGGGTGCTGGTGGCCGGCGTGGCAGCAGTCCAAACACTGGACGTCTGCAGCTGCTCTCGGGATCCGCTCCGGGGTCACATAATCCCACTGTGGCTCCTGGCGGACTCTTTCCCTTGGTGGTGGTGGTAGTGGGGCTCTGGCCTTTTCCCGCCATTCGTCGACCTCGACTTTCGGGACTTCTACGGGAGCTACGACTTCTTCTGCGCCTGCGGGCGCTTCGCGAACGCTTGGTTCAGCGGGGGGTCTCTCCGGGGACTCGTCGGTCAGGTCCACGATCGTCGGAGGTGGTCCTTGCGGGCGAGCGGGTCCTGGGGCACGTGCGACTGGCCTTGAAGGCCGCTGGGATTGAACCGCTATCGGAGTGACCACTGCCATGGGGGCCACTTCTGGGAACTCGTAATCGGCGGCCTCGGCGGTGACCTGTAACGTCTCGCTGCTCGTGCTGGCGGTAGACGGGGCTAAGCCCTTGAAGCGGTCAAGTTGAACCCGAACTTGCTCCGTTGAAACGATTCGAAGGGCACGTTCTGCCTCGATTTCCGCTGCCATCATGTCCTGTACGGATCGTGCAACCTCCGGTGACCGTGCACGTACTCTCCGGCGTGGGGTAGAGGCGCCGGATGTCTCAGAGTCTGAAGAATCGGAACTCTCAGAGCTCTCGGAGCTCGACGTTTCCGCTTCACGGGCTCTCTTCGGGATGTTAGGGATCCAGAGCTCGGGCCGGGCGACTCTTTTGATGACCGACGTAAATGCTTTGATCAGGTCAGCCCGTTTGCCGTTCTTTCTGCGGACTCCGCGTAGGACCGGAATTACCTGGGCCCACAGGTCACGGGCTTCGAAGTCCCAGGCTTTCGAACGCTTGTCTGTGCCTTTCGGGTTTGCGACCTGTGGCTCCTTCGATGTACCTGCTTGACTGGGTGGTATCGGAGGAGTAGTCATGACGACATCGTCCACTCCGGTCGCACCATCGTTGAAGGTATTGAGCGGGGTCGGAGGAGCGGCCATCGTGGCATTCTCAACTGCGGTCGCTGATTCTGACGTTGTTGCTGCCGTTGTCGTTGTTACTGTTGCTGCCGCCTGGGGAGCGTCTTCCGCTCTGATCACAGGGGCCGGTGTTGGTGGAGGGGCGCTCGGCTGGAGCTGCACGACCTCTATCTCCTCGTCTTCCTGCAGCAATAGCGGTGGTGGTGTCTCGGGGACCTTCTCGATCACCATTTTCGTGATGGTGATGGTGACGGGCTCCATGTTATTGTCCTCCGGATTCGGGCGTTCCTAAAACAAAGATAACCGGTCTCGTTAAGTGAGGTCGAGACGAAGGAACCAGGCATTAGCAAATAACAAAAAAAGGAAGCATCTCAAGGCAACGGTCTTACTGGAAAAGGTTATATTCTAAGCCAGATAAGGGGCTTACGGAGAACTCGCTAACACTAGCGTGTCCACCCTACCTAGGTAGTGGGGCTTATATGAAGAGTAAGACCTCAGTATCCTTTGCAACATCCAAATAATCGGAATTTACCCGCAGTATGTCATCATCAGTTTACTCGACCATGCCCATAAACCCAAGATAAAAGAGAGCCGAGAGAAAATGCATTCGCAAAACCAAATAAAATGACAAGGAAGCCTTTAGCCAAACGGCCCAAATTTTAGCATAAACATAAATAGTATTTCGTGTATTGTAAGGAGAACGACAATCAAAAATCGAAAGGAGGGATAAGATTTTAGCGCATCAAACAGCAAAAAAAAAAATCTTCCCTCGGGAGAGCCATGCACCGGATAGTAGAAAACCTAAGCGTAAGTAGCATTTCCCCATTTCAGGAGGTATTAAACGAAAGCTGATGAAACAACAAAGAAAAGGGGTTTTTTTTCTTCTTTCCGTCAAGAGAACCGTGCGAGAGAGGAAAAAGAAACCTACAATCTGCGTACAAGAAAAGGAATCTTCTAGCGCTACCTTTAAAATGAGAGAACCGAAAATCAGTTTTTCCTCGTGACTTGGAGGGTCTTAAGGTAGCCCGAAGTCAGTTTATCTTCTTGACCTGGAGGTTTTTCTAATAACCTTAGTTGCAAAAACATGAACATCCAAAAACTTTTATGATAACGGAAAAAAAGGAAGCCTGAGTTAGTAAGACACCCAAAGAGAAATTTTCCTTTTCCACTATTTTGTTGAGAGAACCGTGCATTAAGCATGCCTTATGGATTAGTATCGAGAGAACCTGACCAATACGCGTCGTCTAGTGGGGGTATACGGCTTAAGATCATTGATCGACGTATCGCCCTTCGTTTTTCCATTTAAATCCGTTAAAGCATATCTAGTTCACGAGATTGTCCGGTCTACGACGTATGGACCATCAAAAGTCTCAGCAATTCCCGCCGAGAACCGTTTTGTGGCATTCGAAAGATAATGGGTCTTTCGCATAACCAAGTTTCCCTCCTCGAATTCCCTTTCTCTATGGCGCAAGTTATAATAGTGGGTTTGCTTGTCTTGGGCCTCACGTAATGCGTGCGCGAACACTTTTCTCAAGGTGTCCAGTCACTTCATACGCTCGATCCATTCCTCCGGATCTCTAGGGACAATTTCGGGCTCACCCTCTATTTCGCGGCGCATAGAGTTCGCGGGTTTTGGTTCTCTACCAAAATTTGCGAAGGCGGGAGTCACCTGAAGGGAACCATGAAACGCCGTATTGTATGCAAAACGAAACTCATGCAAATGAATATCCCATTCGCGTTGGTCTTTATCAGTGAATGCTTTAAGGATCACTTTGATAATGTGGTTTACGCGCTCCACGGGGTTTCCTTGGGGGTGATAGGTGGGCGTTGTACGCAAGATGATCCCTGTTTTCTCCGCTAGCGCTCGAATCTCGTGATTCACAAACTCGTGACCGTTATCAGTCAATAACGCACGCGGAGCTCCCCATCGAGAAATAATTTCACGCTCGAGTACTGTGCGAATACTTTTTCCCGTTGCACTACGCAAAGGCACTACTTCAATCCATTTCGTAAAGAGATCCTGGATTACTAATATATAACGATGTTGGGATTTACTCGGTGTAATTGTCCCCATAATATCCGCAGCGACGGTCGTCCAAGGTTCTTCGATGACCTTGCGACCCATCAAGCCTGCAGGGACATTTTGTTCGACTTTGCAACGCTGACACGCATCGCAGTGTCGTACAAACGTCACAACATCGTTAAGCATGTTTGGCCAAAAGTATTTAAGAGATACCTTTCGGTATGTCTTATCAGCCCCTAGATGTCCGGCCTCTGGTGTCTCGTGTGACTCTCGAAGGGCCTTAAGGCGCGACTCTCGAGGTAACACCAGTTTCCATGCATCTAAGTCTTCCATGTCAATCGAGATAAATTCGTTTGGACGATGACGATATAAACGGCCTTGATTTATTTGCCAATCAGAGAACCTATCGGGATCGTGTTTAACGTCCCGATATCGCTTCCAGTACCATTTGTCTTTCGTCTCCGTTATCGCGTGAAGTGTCTCCTCCTCGGGAGTATCTTCACTCTCAGGGGTACGCGATAATGCATCTGGGACGTGATGTAACGCACCTTTACGATGAATAATCTCAAAATCGTATTCCATCAGTCCCAGGGCCCATCTGGCGAGTCGACCAGTGGGTTTTCTCAAATTATGCAGCCATCTCAGACTACTATGGTCTGTGATAACCGTAAATGAGTACCCTTCAAGATAACCGCGAAACTTTTCAATTGACCAGATCACCACCAAGCACTCTTGCTCTGTGACCGTGTAGTTCTTTTCTGCATCAGTTAAAGCACGGCTGGCATACGCAATTATGCGCTCTTGACCCTCGAGTTCTTGGGTTAGCACTGCACCTAGCCCTACCCCACTGGCATCGGTCTGGAGAGTGAAATGTTTCTCAAAATCCGGACACGCTAGTGTTGGTGCCGAGGTTAAGTGCATTTTTAATGCATTAAACGCGTCTTCTTGGGTTTCACCCCATTCCCAAGCTCGGTCTTTTCGTGTTAATTTTGTTAAGGGATCCGCAACAGTGGCAAATTCTGGAATAAATCGTCGATACCAGGAAGCCATTCCTAGAAATCTGCGCAACTGTTTTAAATTTTTGGGTGCTGGGTAATTGACCACGGGCTCAATCTTTTCGGGATCGACCTGCAACCCTGCGCTATTAACAAGAAAACCCAGGTATTTCACCTGATCGCAACAAAATTTACTTTTGTCACGATTAATAATTAAATTCGCGGCCTTAAGTTCTTTTAACACGCGTTCTAACCATTGTAAATGTTCTTCAAACGTTTTCGTGACAATGATTATATCGTCGAGATACACGAAAACATTAGGGTATATTCTAATCCCTATTATTTTGTCTAATAACCTTTGGAAAGTCGCTGGCGCATTAGTTAACCCGTACGGCATTCTATTGAATTCGTATAATCCGCGACCCGGTACTACAAAAGCGGTTATTTCTTTTGAATCGGATTCTAACGGAATTTGAAAGTACGCCTGACTCAAATCCAAGGTCGTTATATAGTGAGCCTGTCGCAATTCGTCCAGTATTCCATTCATATTCGGGACTGGATAAGCATCGCGCTTCGTAACTGCATTAACTTTGCGGTAGTCGATGCAGAAGCGATACTTTCCATTAGGTTTCTTAACCATGACTATGGGGCTGGACCAGTTGCTTCGAGATTCCCTAATAATCCCAGTCTCGAGTATCGTATCTACCTCCTTCCACATCGCGTCGCGTACCGCTGGAGTTACGTGATAGGGCTTCTGCGCTATCGGAGCGTTCTCGCCGACGTCGATGTGATGCGACGTTAAGGAGGTAACCCCGAATACGCCAGTTGTAGGAGGTACAATTATTAACTCGTCTAAGAGTTTTTTCAATTGCTCCTCTTCACTGGATTCCAGTTCTCTCAAACCGCAACACATCGTTATTCGAGAGGTAGCCGCTACGGGAGTGAACTGGCATTTTTTATCTGGATTATCTCGATAATACCAGACCTTTTCGTGGAAATCAATTACGATTCCAGCTGCTCTTAAGAAATCGATTCCTATTATCATTTCTTCTGAGAGAACCGGTAGAATAAAGGCAGCTCCATTGCTAACCCTATTTCCTACGATCCCTGAAAAGGCGGTTACGCATGTCACATATTCAAGTTGTTGCGCTGCCATTATCACTTTTCTTGGGGGAATCGCTCTAATCGGGAGTTTCGCGTCAGCAAGGTATTTCGCGATTCTCGCACCGATGTAGATACGGGATGCGCCAGAATCTACTAACGCACGTACTGGCTGATCACCTAAACTGATTGTAAAGTGAAAACACACGTGTTTTTCCTTTAAGGCATTATCCAGTACGGCCTCGTAATTAGGTAATTCTCCTGGTGCAGTTAATTCGAAGAAATCCGTGCCTAACTGACTAATTACTGCGGGTCTAGTGAATTCCTCATCGAGATAACCGTCACTTTTATTTTTCAGACTCTCCGCAGTAGTGTTATCAGAGGTCTTTTTATTGGAGGTAGCCGCATTTTTATTAACTTCAGAGAACCTCACCGGCGACGCGGGTCTCATTTCGCGTTTCCCGGTGCGCATTTAGAGCACGTCTTAGCAGTGACGTCTGGTTCTCCACAACGATAACAGAAAATTTTTCTTTCTGTGCTGGGACACGCGCTGTGTCGATGTCCGTTTTGCCGGCAATTCCAGCAAAATAGTTCATTAAGCTGCAGGCCAGCCAGGAGCTCATTCATATCTTCCACTGGCTGTGCAGCTTCAAGACGATTGTCGTTTTTGGCTTCTGCCACTTTCATGGGTTTCGAGGGAGCCACTCCTGGTGGAGTTTGCACTGGCAATTGGGAAGACTGGCGGTTTGTCCGTTTTTTCGAGGCACGATCTCGCCTGTCTCGACCATTGCTTTGAGATACTCGTAGTGCATCTAATTGCTCGAACTCCTCTGAGTCGCTAGCTTCGGATTCTCCTTCATCCCTTTCAGGAGAGGAGTTCCTTTCTCCTTGTAACGCATATAGCGTTTTGTATTGAGGTAACCGGTTACGCGGGTTTCGATTTCCCTCGCGCTTTTCTTCATGATAATAGAACCCTGGAAAACTGGATTCAGCCGGTTTTCCAGCGGGCCTACGAGCGTTGGCCTCCAGTAGAGTTTTCTCCTGTCGGATCGCTAAATCCTCTAATTCTCTCATCGTCATATCCTCACGATATAAGATACTGATTTTCAAAGCGGTTGTTAGGTTACCGTGGAGGCTATCAGCTTGATCCACCTCTGTCAAGGGTGGATTTACACCCATGAACAATCCCTTCATATTCGCGATGTAATCGCAAACTGGCTCATTATCGCCCTGAATCCTAGCCGAGATCTCCCGACGTAGAGCTCTCTGGAAGGCTGGATCAGTGAAGTATCGGCGGAATTGCGCTTTCATATCCGCCCAAGTTGAATACATTTTATAGGTACTACGATACCACGTTAACGCAGGTCCATCAAGGACAAAAGGAATCGCTCTTAGTAGATCATTCTCGCGAATCGGCATGAATTCGAATCCTTCATCGATTCGACTTATGAATGACTCTACGTCTTCGCCTCGAGCACCACGGAACCGAGGATAAACCCATTTCTTGACTGATTGCATAACCGCGTTTGGAGACATCATGCGATCTCCATGATTACCGTAGCCACCTGCATCTGAGTCGACCCCATCGGGCCGATATTCACCAGAACTACCTTGGGGATAGGGTAGCCCGCGTTGATTGTTAGAGAACCCGCGGTGGGCTGGTTCAGGTGCTGGCCGGGTATTAGTCTCAAAGGTAGTTGGCCTTACGTTCTCAGGCCTTGTAGGAGGAATTCCCTGGCTATTGGGTATTCCACCCCTTGCGTCTCGAGGCTGATCCCTTGGATACGGCCGAGCGTTTGCATAAGGTATCCCTTGAGCATTTCCTCGAGGCTGATCCCTTGGATCTGGCCGAGTATTCTCATAACGCATCTCATAGGTAGCGGCTTGAGGCTGATCTTTATGACCTTGCCGAGCGTTATCAGGGCGAACATTAAACCGCGTCTGATCCCTATACTCAGGGTATTGAGGTACATTATTTTGTGGTGCATACCGACTATCGTATCGCTCGTTATCTCGATATTCAGGATATTGAGGTATCCCGTTTCGAGGCTTCGGGCGCTCGAAACGACTGTCGTAGCGTTCCTGATCTGGATATTCCGGATATTGATTGGAATTCGACGGTCTCGGTGGCTGATAATAGTTGTTACGTTCATTCATAATACTACCCGCCATCGACCCTCGAACCGAAGGATAGAGATAACCCGACGCTATTGAAGCTTCGTCGCCATCATCGGCTTCGCTGTATCTTCCCCCATTTTCTGGGGTAGGATGCTGCACTCTAATTTTAGGTATTGCACCCGTTGCACGACTGCGTTTCTCGGATGGAGGCTTGCCTGAAATAGCGCCTCTATCCCTAGTGCGTCTCGCGTCGTTTTGGGCACTTTGCTCCTTTTGATTCGTTCCACGAACCTTCCTAATTCTTACCTCTGGCTCAAGCGGGGGGTTTTCGCGACTCAACGCAGCTGTAGGGTCATCAGCGTGCTTGGAACTCTGACGGGAGGCATTTGACCTGTTATCATCGTCCTTCCGTACTTGCGACTCCGTATCACCTGGTCCTGTCGGTGGAACCCGAGGTTGACCGTTCTCATCTACTTCCACGGGAAGATCGCCTTCCATTTCGAAAACCGCGTCTGGGTTTTCCGCGAGCAGCCTATCTGCCTCGCTTGGGGTCACTTTACGTTTCGAAGGCTCTCCGCCATTTTGGTCACCCATTGTTCGCGTAGGGCACTAGACTTTTCCTTTTCTTTTTCAAAGAGGTAGCCGTAGGAAAAGGTAATAGTTTACGAAAAAGGGTTTGTAAGATAGCCGGCGTTGCTGCGATAGAAAGCGAGCAAAAGTAAGCCAAAAGCAGAAGAATGCAAAAAGGTAGATTAAGCGTTCTCAGATAACCCGTACTTACTGTACTTGACGCTGAATCCTCCCTCCTAGAGGTGTGGATCCTCTAGTTGAGAAGCTTATTATTCTAGGTACTCACCGCGTCGGCTTAACTGCAACGCAGCTGAAGGTCGTTTTCTCGCGACACCAAAACGCACTTGCATGCACAGGTAACCGTATCGCGAGTCCGGACAATATTCACTTATAATCTACTTAGTTGTATTTTGTTTTGCAACAGATTTTTTTTTCTAAATTCTCGAAATAATTCACTGATTATTCCAATTTTTATTCGAATCACTTAAACTTCGGAACTATTAATTGATTCGCTAGAATTCCAACTTTTTGGTCAATTCACTTAAATTCTGAATTTCAAATAAATTCCCTTAATTCTGAATTGTTTATTAATTCACTTCAATTCCGCACTGACTTTCGATCAACTTAATTTCAGTTTTGAATTTATCATCGCACTGATTTTAGGTTACGATCGAAGTTTACTCGAGGACGGCTCGAACTGAAAAGATCGTTTAGCGCGTCGCAGCGTTCCAATCGAACATCCGTTGGCCGTTGGAGTGGGGATGTAGGCCCTCTACATCACCTCAGGATCGCGCGTGTGGCGGCGTCTCCTGAGTGAGAGTTTCCCCTTCTCCTCAGATAACCGTTTCTTTAGACCCACGCGAAGCTTGTTGCTAAGCGGGACTTCGATCACGTGATTGTCGTTGTTTACTTCTTTATTTCTCTCGAATCTCTCTTATTATATTTTTCGTTATTGAATTCTTTTTTCTCAGTTTATCGATTTGGTACTTATTGTACTACTCGGAATTCGTCTCAAGGCCTTTCGAGGAGGATTTGTTGTTTGTTTACCTCGAAAATGTTATTTCATCGATTTTCCGTGACTTCAACGCAACTTTTACTTATTAATACCGTATGGAAGTGTATGATTCATTTAAAGTTGAAAATTCTACTGAAAGTTTTCAACACGCGGAATTTTTAACTTATCAACTCTATTTATTCTCAATTATTCCAAAAAAAACCCAGGAGAACTACTCGACTTCTGGTCGTAGCCACGCCACATCGTTGGGCGCCACTTGTGAGGAATTAAAATATCTGCTTTGTTCTCCCTTTATGCCTCATACTCGGTACCATAATTTTTAGCAAATATCCTAACCTTCACCTTCGGCCCCCTGAGCAAATCGGCCCCTTCCCCTAGCGTGGCTGTTACACCCGGTACCGCTCAATAAACCGTCCCCTAATCCGTCTAGAGAGTAGCTCAAACAAAAGAAAATATGGGCGCCAGATAGATTTTGATGCTGCTGGACCTATCTAACCAGACCAACGGTACGATAACGGAACGATAACGGTAAACTCTCTAGGGTTGAGGAAACGCCAGAGAAAAGGTGTCGAAAAAGAGGGTTGCGGCTTGTGCTAGGCTAGTGCAGCTTCGTGGAGAGAGGGCGTAGGTCTAGGGCACACTCAGAAGTCGCCAGAAATGAGATAGAACACCAATGTCATCATTGAAAGAGATCCAAACCATAGAACGAGAGTTTAGGGTGAGGAATAGAGGAACAAATAATTACGAGTCGGTTAATGTCCTTACGTGTTTTGCTATTGCATGAATAAACTCAAAATATACATAATTGCTATGACTACACCAATTTGTTACATGATTTTTCCCCATTATTGAAACAGTAGCCAATGCTACTTGGTAAATTGCGAGAAACGCCTTATATAAAGAAACTCCCAGAAGATTGACTAAAAATCCCTTCCTGTTATTAAAAAGGCCGAATTAACTTATTAGCCCGTCTGAGACTAAAATCCACTCAAAAAAGTACAAAAGGTCTTAAATAAATCGAGAGAGAGAGAATAATTGCCAAAGTCGAGAGAATTACTTAAATTACTCCATTTGGACCTAAAATCGCCGATAAATTCGAATTACAGTGAAATAGACAAAACGCCCCAAAATCCGGCCAAGATAATCTTCAGATAACCAGCTATCTATCAGATTGGGCGGACTTCCCCTAAGAGTACTCGCCAGTACTGATTAATAAATAATATTAATTATTGCTACTAATTATCTCGTGTGCCCTTAAGAAAGATTCATACGCCCTCACGGGTCTATGAACTGGCGGAAAAGATAACCGGCGACACGAGTAATCTTATTATTATTCTCCATTAGTTGGCATTTCCGCCAAAGTGCTGCGAGGAAACCGGAAATGGCGAGAAATACCCTAATTTGTCAAGAGATATAGGGGTTTATTTATTGCACATCGATTAGTGCAAAAACCCCAAAAAGATAACCCAACCTCGAATAAATCTATCGAAAGATTTAATAGGAAAAGATAATTCTCTTTCGCATTAATTGCGAGAGAATGTTCAAGGACGACGCTCGTGAAAGCGCGCCTGAATATCGCCCTAGTTGGTTGCTGGGGAGTTTCCCTAGCCTAGGGAGTTTCCCTAGCCTAGGGAGTTTTCGGGTTAGGCTGAGCTGCTAGGTGTGAGCGCAACCCAACCGCCTTCACACCGAAGTGGGTGTGAAGGAAAAAGGAAGAGATAACCGGCATAAAACGGAAAAGAGACTTCAATGCCTGTACAGAAAGGCACTCGAAAATTCTCGGAACTCCGGCTGGAATTATTTCTCCGAACTGAAGGGAGAAATAACTCGTCAGCGTAGATACATGCATGGTTTTATTTCATATAGAGAGCCGATTCCTTTGCATGAGAGGGAGAGAGAAAACACTAGCTGGGAATTGAGTAAACTCTGCCAGCAGTGCGTGTGAGATAGAGAGCGTGCGAATGAGTGAGAATGAGAAAGACGGCGATAGCTGTGAATTGAATAATTCCAACAGCTATGCGTGCGAGAGGGATAGCCTGCGTAAATGTGTGAGAGCAAGAGGGAGCGCAATTAGCGGTGAATTGAATAAATTCGAGCCGCTATGCGTGCGAGAGGGAGAGCCATACGAAAAGGCATGTGTGTGAGAGAGAAAAGAAAGCCGGCTCTACCCAAGCGTGGGGAGCGCGTGGTTTTTGGGCATTGCATCAGCCAATGATGCCTCGCCAAAACTGCTCCAAAGTGCTCCAAAAATGCTCCAAAATTCCTGGAAAAATCCTGAAAACATCGGGAAAATATCCAGGAGTTTCCTTCCCCCATAATCTCTTCCCTGGCCATTATTTAATGGTAGATAACCGGTCAGGAGAGATAAAAGGAGCCGTGGAAAAGTGAGGTAATCACGAGGCGCGTCCTCGCTGCATTCCTGTGGGCTTCTTCCTGGAAAGTCCCTGAAAATCGCGAAAATTTGACGAAATACACTCGCGTAATTTTCCTTAGTTCCTCCCCCAGTGGCTTTATTAATTAATAAAGATATCCGGCCACTGGAGAGTCGGAATGCCGAGGGAATAAAAGGACGCCACGACCGCGTGTAGCGTCACTTTGCATTTTCGTTCGCGGCACTCGAAAAAATGATTAATTATTAACACTCGCGATAAATTAATATATTTTCAGACCCACCATAATTTCCCGCGGCGTCTCACACGTATTTTCCGGGAAAACTGGGGTTTCGGGTACTTTTAATAATTCGCGAAAACACGAGATATTCGGAGCAGAGACACGAGCGATGCTCTCTGCTACGCAACACTTCACGAACTGATTTTCTCAGTGGTGGGGAGTGCGTTGTGTTGAGTGGAGCGGTGGGGCCAGCTGCGTTGTGCTGCGCCCTCGCGCCATTCAAAGGTACTTATAACGCACTCATGCGTATTTACGGAAGCGGGAGAATTCGAATATACTTGAATTCTCCCGTATTTACTTTTATAATTCCTATATTTAATTCATGGGCTTTTGACGGGAAACTTTTGGGAAGTCGGTAAGGGGTTGATAGGGGGTGGTTTTGAGAGGTTTTTGTCGGGAACTATTGAGGCTCTAGAGTAATGGAAAAAATATAGTTGATTGGGGAAATTTGTGGGATAATGGGATTTTGTGGAGACTCTTTCGGCCGATGGTTTGAGCCTCTTTGGGGAGATGTTTTTCCCTTTTCTCGTGGTGAATAGCCGCCGCCAGAGGGGCACGTCTCCCGGGGAATGAGCGGACTCGCCTCGGCGATACCGTAAACCCAATTTTTGGCAATTCCTTTGGCAGGGTGGGTTATTCCCTGCCTCCAGACCTTCCATCCGAGGGCCCGATCATTCCCACATAGTGGAGCGCAGCTCCTTGCAAGCTGTCTTCTGCACTCACCCCTAGGGACGACCAAGAGGGTGGTCCGGAAGCTCCAGGAAACACGTTATCTTGGTCAATTAACCATGGAGGCTTCCGGGCCCTCTCTTCCACCACGAGATAGCCGAAAAGGTAATGCCCAACGGAAAACGGTCGATACTTGAAGCGGCGGTAATTATTTATTTATTGTCGCGGGAGTTACGTCATAGGATGGGTTTGTTTAAGATAACCGTAGGTCAGTTTTCCCTCATGACTTGGAGGGTTTTATACTACGTCTTTTAAGAGAGCCGTAAGTCAGTTCTCCCTCATGACCTGGAGGATTTTTAAAGGTAACCCTGAGTCAGTTTATCCTCGTGACCGGGAGAACATTTAAAGCAGCCCTAGGTCAGTTTATCCTCGTAACCGGGAGGTTTTTAAAGATAAACTCAATCAATTTGATTATCCGCGCGGATTTCTCTCTCTCTACTCACGTATCTCCTTCTTATTTAGCCTACAGGTGGCGTGGGAAAAGTACCACGTCACAGTATCAATCAGATTCTCTTCAAATGAAGCTTGAAAAATAGAGTTCGGCGAGAGGAAGTTTTCCACAAAATATGAAATTTTTCTATTACACCGTTTTGCTGTAATTAAGACTTTTGAGCACATACAGACACACATACACACACAGACATGCGCTCAAAATATCATTTCCTCTCTATTTACATCATTTTAAGAATCTTTTATTAAAAAAATTACAATCAAAAACTCTGATGATTACCTAGCTTCCATTCGGAAGCAAGAATCATCAAATAATATCAGGAAATTCCGAGACCAGAGTCATTCTTGCGAGACTCCTCGAACTTAAAACATTCTGTGGCATGTAGTGTAACTGATGCTAATTTCAATTGAAAGAAAAATTGACTCAGCTAAAATGCACCCAGCCACAGAAATGCGTAGGAGATTCCGAAAATATTATTTTTTGTGCGATTGGTGAGCTTCTGGATGGAAGAGCTTCTTGACGGAAAAATTGACGATCTTTTATGAGTAAAGAACGTGCAAACCAATTTTCTGGAAAACCCCAACGTATTTCTATTTAAAATGTTATTTTTGAGATATTGTGGGAAATTTGAATGAAAATAATAAAAGCTTAACTTAAAAGTATGCTGCCTGCCAATTTGGAAAATCATATTTCGAGAAAAACTAGATTAAAGATTCTGCTCATGCTATGAATATGATGGAATGCCCGAAAAAAGTTCATAATTCCGTTTTCGCGCTGAGTTTGAAAGATATTCTTAGTTGAAATATGACGAAAAAAATGATTCAGCCTGCTTCAAAGTTTTACCACTGAATTCTCTTGTCCGCCCTTGTAATCCTCCACTTCCTCTATTTTTTGCAGCAAATTCTGTCGAGACAAGGGAGGCAGTGGAGGTTGTGGAATTAAGTGATGATCGTAAGTGAAAATATTTTTTTTTGGCTACTATTTCTCGATGTTTTGGAATGTTCTTAGTCATTTCTGATGAAAATTGGGATTTTGGGAGAAAAAACTAAAATGAAGCTTCCATTCGTAAACAAAAATGCAGAGAAACGGAGAAAAATACAGCCATTGCCTTCAAGCTCTGCATGCATCTGGATTCAGAATAGATGAATGCACTGTAAGAAGTTTAATTAGTGACGAATACAGATCCGACAAAATTATTGAGTGATCGTTGAAAAAGATAACGATTAAGTTTCTACTTATGCTATAAATATGAAAGTATGCCCGAGAAAAAGTTCAAAATTCCACTTTTGCGCTTGGTTTGACGAATATTTTCAATCCAAGCATGTCAAATAAACAATTCTGCCTGTTTCAACTCGCCCTACAATCCTTCAATTCAAATACATTTGATTTTACAGATCAATCCACTAGTAATTGGGGCACAGGCTCAAGGAGGAATCGAAGAGGACCGAAAATCCCTTACCTCAATGCAGTTATTGAGGAGTTGAGACGGATGAAGCATTTTTCTCTTGCCGACGAACTCAACAAAGTTGAAAATCAGCAGTATAAGCTTATCGGTGGAAAAAACCAAGATGCTGTGCGTGAATTTGAAAGGAGACTCACAGCGTCTCACCCAGGAATCTCTCGCTATGGAAAGATCATCCACCTGATTGGTCTCACCCTTAAGGTTGCTGATAAAGAGGCTCACTTCAAACCACCTGTCATGAATGGAGTATTAAATACTGCATCAACCAAGCGGATTTTCCGGAAACTCTACGTAAAGTGGATAGCCCGACCAAAAGGCAACATTAAAAATGTTAAACTGGCATCCAAAAGAATTTTCCGTCTAGTGTACCCCAATGGGAACTACAAAAAATATCACACAAAAGGAGAACCATAATTTTTTGATTTGTACTGAAATTAGAAGAAAAAAGAAATATCAATCATTATCAACAGTTATTTATAATTTAGTTCAACGCAGAGTTACATTTTTCCCAATTGAGTTTGCTGTCAAAACTTCTGTTTTGAAATAGTATATTTAGTTTTTGAACCAACAATGAAATAAATAGCTTCAAAAATCTGCAATTTATTCGAAATAATTGATGCGAATGAGTTCATTCCAATCTGGATATATTCAATTTGAGTAATATATCACTTAACTATGGTAATATGTTACTCGAGTAACATCTGATCAGATTGAATATACTCGGACTGGAATGAACTCGTATGTTTATCTGCAAATTTATTTTTTTAACAATTTTTGCGTGAGTGCTGGCAATGAATGCTGTAGTCCTGTGTTAAACCTCCAAGTTCTTGCCACAGTCTGAGACCTAGCTATCACTTTAGAAATATCTAGACATAGTTATCTTATTATATATATTTTCTGAAGAAAAAAATCGAAGTTGATGTGAATTTGTCATAACCATGAATACACATTTGGGAATAAATCATAATTCAACAATTTTGTGATTTCTATCTAGTTCTCTTCCTAGTCATCAATAACTGTCACCGTACATTAACTCCTCCATAAATTGCTTCTTCATTCTGCACATCTTCCCGAATCTCTGATTCATAATTGTCCGTACTCATAATTCGAAAGAATTGGGGGCTCTCAAACTCGATCACAGCATCTCCTAGATACTGATATTAACACTTAAGAGGGCAGGAGGGCTGAAAGGAATGGAGAAGAGCGTAGAAAACTTTGCTCCATAAATTCTCGTGGGCATAATATGGAAAATCAATCTCATAATATAACATGTTATGCGATGAATTCTCGATATTTCTCAATCGTCACACAGGGAGCCAGATAATTGAGGCCGAGGGGAGGAATCACTCAAATTGAATTAAGTAATTCGACTCTGAAGTTAAGTGAAAGTTAGCTACCCTTCAGCAAACACAAATAGAAGGGAAAGCCATTTCTCTTCCATTTGAAACTGATGTTTTCGGACTGCGCCTTTGCGTTGCATTCCGTCAATGACGAAGCGGCTACTCTCTTCGAGTGTAGAGAGGATAGTTAACTTCGAAATTAATCTGAAAGTGGAGTAAACTAACTCACGTCGAGGAGATTCAGGACTCGGCCTAAGGGATATGGGAGAGGTATTCGAGAGGCGCAATATTGAAGGTGTCTCGCAAAAATAGGCGTGACTGAGGCCATCTCTAGAATCCATCTTCCATACACTCTGGCTTGGTGCCTGAGTATATTAGAGAAATGATATGGAAATACCAAGTGAGCCCCATTTATGACATTATATATTTGTTTGAATAACAATAGTACTATCTATTTGTTTGAATAACATAGGAGTGATCTAGCTTCTGACTAATTCTAAAGATATATTTTTCTTGCTATTTCTGAATTATCAACGATTGCCATCAAACAAACGTATAATTCAGAAATATCCATTTCCGTCTTTCTCAATGATCAGGCAGGGAGCTAGAAGATTGAGAAATACTGGGACATCATTGGAGAGACAAGAGATTGGATGTGTCTCACTGGAACGAGCGTGGCTGGGGCCCCTTCCAAAATTCTCTTTTCATATACTCTGACTGGGTGCCTGAGTATATGAAAGAAGTGATGTGAAAATACCAAGTGATCCTCAATCCTCACATTATTTATTTGTTCGAATATCATCGGGTAATGTCCTTCTATGAATTTTCTCTATTTCCGAGTCATTGAATGCAGCTATCTGAATAATCCGGAAGATATATTTCTTTTTCTATATCTGAATTATCACCGATTGCTATCAAGCAAGCGGATAATCCAGGAGTATCCTCCTCCATCAGTCTCACTCATCAGGCAGGGAGCTAGAAGTTTGAGAAATACGGAAGCATTAGTGGAGAGACAAGATATTGGATGAGTCTCACAGTCTCAAGTTCAGCTTAAAAGACTCATCTCAATGAGCCCCACAAATGGTGAGAATTTCAGATTTTTAAGAAGAAGTCTATTGTAAGAGTTTTCGATAAATTAGTTTTTTCCAAAATCATGGTTTAGCATAGTTTGCTTAGCTTTCTCCCTTGGAACACTCCTATTTTCTATTTCACAATTTGAAAGGTGTTACGTTCGCAAAAATTCGCGAGCGTACTAATTATATTATAAGGATATTAATAGATAAAAATAAGACAGACATCTTATTTGCGACATAGCGGAGGACAAAAATCAGTAATTAAGAATAGTCATAAGTATGGAAACAAACAAACAATATTAATCATACTGAAAAAGCAGATTACGCCAAGAATTTTTTTCTTCTATATATTATTATTACTATTATTGTTTTATAAAATACTATCGAATATATCTTAAGAGTTTAAACAAGTTGCTATTGTCGACAACAGACAAAAGCAATTTCCCCCACTAGGAGATGTTACGTATTGATCTGCGCGATCATACGTATTTTCCAACGATAATGAAATATGAACAACAATTCAGTTGAAAATGGCCACAATTCCTATATCTGGACCAATTCACCTTAAAAGAGGTCAATAATACATGAAATTACATTAAAAGTTGATGGTCATTAAAATCAGAAAGAAAGCCATTGAAATTCATTGAAAAGTCTGAAAATTTTTGACCAAGATATATTATAACCATTTCGCCACCTCCCTTCCTGAGGTAATTTAAATTAATTTTAAATTAATTTTATTCGGATGGGCCGCTTTTCTGCATATTTACCTCAAATAGTTATGATAACAGTTGTGAAAACCCCTCAAATTTCCATAAAAAAAAAGTTGGATTTTGCCGAAAAATACAAGAAAATCATTTTTCCTCAGCTGAATTCAGCAATGGAGTATGCAATATTTCTATTGATCTAAAGAGTTTTTTTTTCATGTGAAATAGCCTTTGAATCATGAGCAGTAGATACAAATAGGTACAAATCTTTTCATTTCTGAGAAAATTCACTCTTTCCGCTTATAGAAGACATTACTTCTTACCCCCATTATAGTCGTCGTCGTCTCGGGGAAAGACCATGATTCGAGCGCGCGCGCATTAAAAAAAACCGTGACCTGCCCAATTTGGCCGCTCACACCACGCTCTCCATTCACCCCCTATGAATCTCTGTAAAAAAAAACAAACTTTCTTGATTATTTCTTATGATGTGTACTCGTTTCCACATCACCCAGGAGGTAGAGTACCCTATGTTTTTCTTGTACGTGGTATCCCCAATAGGACTAATTCACTCGTCTATAAAAATTCAATTTATGATGATAATAATAATAACTTTTTCTATATTATTCCTGAATTTATCCGAAAAAAAAACACTCATTTTTAATAAATTAATTTTTGAACAAAGAAAACTAAACGAAATCACCAGCATAGTATGCACTTTTTTTCAATATTATGAAAAAATGAAAACTAAAGCTAAAAAAACTAAAAGAAAAACATTTTTTTTTTCGTATTATGAAAAAATCCAAACGAAAAATTAAAATAATAAAAAATAAACACTTATTCCCAATAAATTAATTTTTAAACAAAGAAAAACAAGCAGAAGCGTTATATCCTGTTCGTTATTCGCAAGCTCCACTCCTTGTGCGATATCTAATATTCTGCCAATTCGATTGGCATCATGCTTCTGAATGGAATTTTTATACTCATTATCCATGAAATTACTATTTACATTCTTCATTATTCTAGATGCAGTAATGAAACTTGGTTTTCTCAACAGATAAGTACTTATTATAGTTCTACAGACATTTTTTTTTGCACTATGATTTATGAATACATCACAATTTCACATGTCATACTTCAATTTCAAGATCAATCAAATCTCCCAACCTTTGAATATTTCAATATGTCTTTTATTCACAATGAAAATATGATATAATAATGACAATATAATAACAACCACATTATAAGAACACATATTGATAACACTGATCACTTTCCCTCTCAGGAATGCTCCGATCCACAATAATCTCATGTTGCGTGTACTTACATGAAGTTGTAACGTGATTTTTCTCTCTAAAGGAAAAAATCACCGCGCCATCCCTCCCTCCGCCTCTCTCATTGAAAGTTCCACTAATAAAAAAACCGTTGCTGGGCACCAGGTGTGTTTTCACGGAACCACCAAACCGGAAGTTCCTCGGCGGTTCCTGCCCTACATGTTTACAGCTCGTAACCGGCCCGTAGCAGCGAGGAGTTCCGCCGAGAACGGAACGAAATAGGCGGAAGGGGGGAGGTGTTACCTTTTTCCCGTCTAGCCCGAGAGAAAAACCGTGACATGAGTCAGGGGGGGAATCGGGAGTGTTAACCCGATCCGTTGCCATTTTCTCCGCCACTCAGAGAAGCTACAAAAAAAAGACCTGACGAAAGAACCAAAACCCCTGAAAACCAAAACCTGAAAATTGGAGAAATTTTGGGGAAGAGGAATTTCAATAATGAATGCTCGTAAACACAAAGAAATCGGGTAAAAGTAGAGTATATTGCCAAAAGAATAAACAAAATACATTCGTGTAAACTCCTCTTTTTAATAATGCCAATAGTTTTCCTTTAAACGTCTCAAAATGTGCGGGGACTCCAGGAAAGTATTACTCCAAAGAAAGAAATCGCAAAAAAAATAAATTCTCGGAAATGTGGAAGAAAGTCCAGAAATTCATTTATTCTAGTTATTATCAATAAGAGTACTGGAATAACTCGATTTTAGTTACGATTATTGTGAGTATCGAAATTAAATCATTTTAGTTATCATTATTTCATTTCTAGGAAGTATAATAACCATCCAAAAAGCACTAATTTTCGGAAGTCGTCCGAGGTATACGGGTGACGCGATACGGGGAGAAGGGGGGATTGGAATGTATCGCCACGGGATTTTGGCAATAAATGCTCCAATTTTTCCTTTTAATTTTCCTCATTCAAAATTCAGAGAAACGTAATGGGGGGAGCAAATTGGGGCTCGTTAGGTTCATGGAGATCAACTCCATCGAAGGGAGTCGGTTTCAGATTTTTCTCGTGGGAATCACGAGAGTTACGGGTAAAAAGCCGTTTTGCCTACCCCAACACAATGAGTGCGAGGGAGAGAGACATAGGGCTGTATCGGCTGATGCATCGCGTGGGTTTTGGGCATTTTCTTTACTCGAAAAAAAAACGTGGTAAAATATCGACACGGCGTTTAGCGAATAGTCTAATTAATTAATCAAAAAGGGGATTAATTAATCACGTAACGGGGAAGGGAAAGAATCCATTAGATTAGTGGGAACGGTTTTGAAAAGGAGTTGGAAACGGAAAATAAAATGCGGGCTCACCAAATCCTGTGGCGTCTTCTCCTTTTTTTCCTCCATCTCCTATTCCTTTCTTTCCTTTTTTTTTTTCCTCCACTACAAAAACTCAATCCCCACTAACTGTCTCGCTCATTCCATTCTTCCCTTTTTTTTGATTCTCTCATTTTTAACTAAAAAAAACACGCGCGAAGATACACCGGGTGAACCACGTGTTGCACTCACGGTTGGTGTACACTCGACTGTCTTCGGCTGTACGAACCCGTGCGACTCGAACGATTCATGCCCCTTTTTACCACTAGGGCGCATGACGTACATTTTCGCAGTGGGACTTTTTGGACCGGGCTATTTTTGGGCGCGCTTCTCCGGGATTTGATAAATACTCCTTTGATTAATTATTGGGGCATGGATCTTGTCCGCCGATGCCCCCTAAATTTAACAACAACAACAAAATTAACTATATAAATCCTTGAGGCACGGATCTTGTCCGTCGATGCCTCCTAAATATTACCGGGCCTTCAATACCTGAAAAAACGTGATTGGCATACATTGAGGCGCGGATCTTGTCCATGGTTGCCTCCCAATCCTCACTTGAAATTACTAAAATAAACCGAATTTTCCTCGACTTATTTTCCCTTACTCACTACAAAAATCCCCTTATTGGGAGTGCCCTTTTTATGGGGCTTTTCGCGTGGGATCCCATCCCTAACCTCACTTCCGCTTTAAATGGTCGCGTTTTCGGGGTTTGTCACGGAGTTTCGGGGCATTGCGTTACGGGGATGAACGGGTTGACTCCATTAACTTTCTCAGGGGTTGTGCGCGATGGTCATTGCACTTACCTGTGCTCTGCCGATGTTCCCCGAAGAACAAAATCCTTCGGGGCTCGTTACAAAGTCGGTCATCATCCTTTGATACTCTGAAACTCGCTAAGTTATTTCACACTAAAAACTAAAAACAGAGGAGTAACCTTACATATTTTCGATCGAGAAATAAACTCCTAGGTACTAGGTATAAGTATAGCACTCGCGCCTCTTTATTTCTATGGCGACGATATTCATACAGATTGATTGAACGGACCAATTCATATTTTTTTCAATCACACATTGTTTTCAATCAAGGAATTTCACAATTCTCTATTCGAAAATTAACTATATTTTGATTTTAGTAGTGAAGAAAAGAGTGTAATGGTGTTTCGTTAGGATGATTTGGGTATAAAAATTTCACGAATACACTGAAAATTTTGGTATTATTGCTTCCGAATGGAAGCATTGTAAACGCGATTTTTTTCCATTTCGAGATTTCATCGGAATATTACTCAGAATGTTCCAAAACGCCGAGAAATGACATTTTTGAGAAATGTCTGTGCATGTGTGTGTGTGTGTGTGTGTGTGTGTGTATGTGCCAGATATCAGCTCGTTGCTTCGGAACGGTAATACTTGGTGGCCTGGAAATTAGACAGTACTTCCTCTTCTCATGCAAATTGCTGTCAGTGAAATTTGAGCGGAATCGGTTGAGTACTTTTCCAGAAAAATCAAATTTCGAAAAATCGTTTGTTTGATTTTTCTCCGCGAAAGATTGATTCACAGCCCCCACTCTCAGCGATGAAATTCATCTCATTTGAACTCACAATTTTCACTCAGGGTAAATTCGGCTGCGATTTCTCGTTCGCAGATAATTTCAATTACAGTGTTTTTTATCCTGAGTTTTGTATACACGATAACTCAAAAACTATTTGAGTTAGAGACTTCAAATTCCGTCAGTTTGTACATCCAATGAACGAAAAGTTTGGTATTGAAATCTGGCCAAATCACTTCAGTAGCTTCTGAGATATTGGCCAAAAACCATTTCATATAAAGAGGTTATATCTCGGAAACTATCCAAGCAATCACATCCAAGTTCAGCTTGAAAGATTCATCTCAATGAGCCCCACGAATGGTGAAAATTTCAGATTCTGCAGAAGAAGTCTCTTGTAAGAGTGTTCGATAAATCATTTCTTTTAAAAATCACGGTTTTTCTTAGCTTCCTCTCTAGGAACATTACTATTTTTCATTTCACCATTCAAAAGTAGACGATTTTTCCTACAAAATGAGTACACTTTCATTCTGATGATAATCAGAAAGAATAAAAATCCTATTTGGAACCCGAACTCCAATTTTTCAGATTTGTCGTACGATCTTTCATTTATGATTGAAAAATTCATTGTTCTTTTTTAAGGAAACAATGAATATATAAAGTTCACCAAAGATTGAACCATCATTGAATCTGTCCTCATAAGTACATATTTGTTGAAAAGATCATATTCTGTTACTGCATTTGGAATAATGAAAAATATAAATAGTAATTTTATGAATACCGTATTAAATTTCATTCGGAAGCATTTTGCCAATTGAATTGGCAAAATATTATGTGTCGCATAAGGAGTGGGGTTTGCAAATAACGCACAGGATATAACGCCTCTGCTTGTTTCAGTATGTTTTGGGTATAATCTGGAAATTATACCAAAATCCTACTCAATGGTTACTATACCGAAATTATCGGTATGGCTATTTGCGCCATAATATCCCAAAACAATTCCAGAAAAAATATTGGATATTCCTGCACCGGGAGTCGAACCCAGGATCTTCCGATGTCGCGTCGGGCGCTCTCCCGATTGAGCTATCCAGTGATATACCAATTTCCATTCGAATTGCCTTGAAAAGTCGTTCACTCAGTACATACCCCCACCTTCGCCCATCCTGCAGTAATTTAAATTAAATTTAATCATATTTTTGGCATATAACTGAGTATCCGTGACTTTAATATGGCGTAAATAGTCATACCCTTACGGTATGGCTATTTGCGCCATAATATCCCAAAACAATTCCAGAAAAAATATTGGATATTCCTGCACCGGGAGTCGAACCCAGGATCTTCCGATGTCGCGTCGAGCGCTCTCCCGATTGAGCTATCCAGTGATATACCAATTTCCATTCGAATTGCCTTGAAAAGTCGCTCACTCAGTACATACCCCCACCTCTGCCCATCCTGCAGTAATTTAAATTAAATTTAATCATATTTTTGGCATATAACTGAGTATCCGTGACTTTAATATGGCGTAAATAGTCATACCCGAAATTATACTCAAAACAAGCAGAAGTGCTACTCTTTGTGCGTTACTGGCAAGCCCCACTCCTTGTGCGACATTTAATATGTTGCCAATTCAATTGGCAAAATGCTTCCGAATGGAATTTCATCAATTTCGCATCAAATCGCTATTCATGTATTCCATTGCTCAAACAAATAACATCATTTTTACGACAAATTCGCACTTAAATCCTAGCAGTCCTAGCTTACAATAATCGATTAAATTGCAATAATGTCATATGATACATAAATTTTCAATATTAGATGAAAACTGAGATCCTACGATAAAACTTAAAAATTGAAGTTCAGGTTTCAAATAGGATTCCTATTCTTTCCGATTGTCGTCAGAAGAAAATGTACTCATTTGGTAGAAAAAATTGTCTACTTTCGAATGGTGAAATAAAAAATAGAAGTGTTCCTAGGGAGAAAGCTAAGAAAAACCGTGATTTTTGAAAAAACTAAGTTATCGAAAACTCTTACAAGAGACTGCCTCTGAAAAATCTGAAATTCTCACCATTTGTGGGGCTCATTGAGATAAATCTTTTAAGCTGAACTTGGGTGAAATCGCTCCAGTAGTTTTCGAGATATAACCTCTTTTCATAAAATGGTTTTCGTGCAATATCTCAGAAACTACTGGACCGATTTCGCCCAATTTCAATACCAAACTTTTCGTTTATTAGATGCACAAACCCACGAAATTTGGAGTCTCTAACTCAAATAGTTTTTGAGCTATCGTGTATACAAAATTCAGGATAAAAAACACTGTAACTGAAATTATCCGCAAACGAAAAATCGCAGCAAAATTTACCTCGAGTGAAAATTGTGTGTTCAAATGAGATGAATTTCATCACTGAGAGTGGGGGCTGTGAATCAATTTTTCGCGGAGAAAAATCGAAAAAACGATTTTTCGAAAATTTGATTCTTCTCGAAAAGTACTCAACCGATTTCGCTCAAATTTCACGGAGAGCAATTTGCATGGGGAGAGAAAGTACTGTTAAATTTTCAGGTCACCAAGTATTACCGTTCCGGAGCAATGAGCTGATTTCTGTCACACAAACACACACACACACACACATACATACAGACATTTTTTAAAAATGTCATTTCTCGACGTTTTGGAACATTCTGAGTCATATTTCGATGAAATCTCGAGATTGAAAAAAATCGCGTTTACAATGCTTCCATTCGGAAGCAATAAAAATGTCATTTCTCGACGTTTTGGAACATTCTGAGTCATATTCCGATGAAATCTCGAGATCGAAAAAAATCGCGTTCACAATGCTTCCATTCGGAAGCAAAATACTCAAAGAATCGGTATAAATGAATTCGCTAAACATAACATTCATTTATGAGAAATTCAATAACAGAAAAAATTAATTATGGACTGAAAATCCAATTGACTCACCTGGCCCGCATAAAAATCATCGGACAGAATCGTGTAAAATTTGATTATACTCAGCCAAGACGTTTCTAAATGCTCAACCATTTCTTATACTTCTTTATTTTTCCTTTCTGTTTCTCAATTTCCCCCAACCACAAATTCCCCCAATTTGTGAAATTGTCATAAGTGGACATTTTTCCGAAGGAAATTCGCTTGTGAGGACAAATTAGATGATGGTTCGATCTTTGGTGAATTTTATCGATTCATTTGTTCCAAAAAAAAAAAAAAATTCAGTTTCTCAATCGTAAATGAAAGATCCTACGACAAATCTGAAAAATGGAACTTCGGGTTCCTTTTAGTATTTCTATTCTTTCTGATTGTCGTCAAAAGAAAAATTACTCATTTTGTAGAAAAAATTGTCTCTTTTCGAATGGTGAAATAATAAATGGTAGTGTTCCTAGGAAGAAAGCTAAGGAAAACCGTTATTTTTGAGAAAAATAATTTATCGAAAACTCTTACAAGAGACTTCTCCTTAGAAATCTGAAATTCTCACCATTTGTGGGGCTCATTGAGATGGATCTTCTAAGTTGAACTTGGATGTAATTGCTTGGATAGTTCTCGAGATATCATCTCCTTTCATAGAATGGTTTTTGTCCAATATCTCAGAAACTACTAGAGCGATTTCGCCCAATTTCAATACCAAACTTTTCGTTCATTAGATACACCAACTGACGCAATTTAGAGTCTCTAACTCAAATAGTTTTTGAGCTATCGTGTATACGAAATTCGGGATAAAAAACACTGTGTGACGTCCGTCTGTTTTATAATAACTGAATTTCTCTGGGTTTAAGTAAGATCTAAAATGTTACTCAATATAAGTTCTTTCAGAAGGAACGATAATTTTTAAAGATATAGTACGGTATCTCATTTCTATTCCATACATTTACTTTTTCTAGCATTTTACGACCCTCCCAAAAATGGAGGTTGTTCCGAAAAGAACCGTTTTTCAGTGCCGGTGGCGGCCTGGAAAAGGTGATTTGGGAAAGGATTTGGGTTTCGAAGAAGAACACCGATTTTAGCCACAAGGTGTTGTCATATATTGTTACAAGTCAACGAATCAATTATATGCACTCAGTCAATTAAATTCACACTGAAGTTAATTTCGTAGTTAGCACCGAAAATAATAGACTGTATTTTTGCCGAAGACGAATACCGTAGAGTCAGTCTAGAGATCAAGGTGTTGAGTCTCTATCTCTAGCTTTATCTATTACCGAAAACTATTCCTTTTTCATAGACTGCCGCCGATCAAGTGAAGACCTTGCCCTTTTTCTGCCACAAGGCTCCCCCCCCCCCCGCCCCTCGGTCAAAAGTCGAATATTGTCCGAATTAATCCGAAAATGACAAGTTGGCAAGTAATTGCCCCAATTTCCGACAGGTGCCGGGTTATTGACTTTTTCCTTGTCAAAAACCAGGCCCTTGCCGCAACAGAGGTCGATGCACTCACGCAGGTGCGAGAGCGACAGCTGATGCGTTTGGGATAAGCCGTGCGCTCTGTCTCTCTCTCTTCATGACTTTCTTCATGTCGCTCTATGATAGTGTCATGCGTAGCTCAACAGTCGAAATAGAATTCTTTTCTATGCGTTGTGTAAATATGAAAATATCAACGAACAGAACACACTTGGTGTTACTGTTTCCAGAAGTTGATAGGGCGATCAAAACGCACTGGGGAATAGAAAAGTACTTAAAAAAGGGGAAACCGTGGGAGACGAGATGTTTTTGACTAAGAATGAATTTATGGACTAACGGAAATAGGAATTTCAAATGAAATTAAAAATAAAGTAGCAGTTGTTTAAATAAACGAATAGAATGTTAAGAAGGCGAGTTTTGAAAACGAATTGAATAAATGAAGATTAAAAATTATATTTGGGAAATTAATAAAACATTCAATATTAATAAAAAAAATTGAGATGGAAATAATTAAAAAGAAATAAAGGAGAACACGTGAAATTATCGGAATTTTAAGTAAATTCAAAATTGTGACAGGAGAAATCATAAAAATCAATATCATGAAATTTAATAATTTCAAAAAGGAAACCTAATAATAAATTAAATTGAAGTAAAACAAAATACAAGGAAGAATATTCTTTGTATTGAAAATATAAATTCAAAATCAAAATAACGAGAAAGATTGAAATCGAAATAATAAGAGAGCGAAAAAACTAAAACCCATTAAACCGATAACTAAATCATTTTTATGAAAAGAATGAATCGATCTTTGTAACTGAAATGATAATGAATAAATAAAAGTCAATATGACAGTCAATTTAACAATAAACTAGCTTGGGATGAATGAAAATATAAAAAAGAAATATTTTTTTTTAATGATAGGAATTGATAGTAATAAAATTACAAAAATTTATATAAAATCGAGAAATAAATTTATCAGATGAATCTATTGAATAGAATTAAAAAATATTCTTGTGGAATAATTTAAGGTTATGGAAAGGAAATAGTTGTGGAGGGAAAGTGGGCATTCCCGAAGCAACGTGGTTGGTTATTTAAAACTTCTAAATAGCCTCCCACGTGTTACTTGGTCTATGATCTCATGTGAAGGGAGTGTGCGTTCCCGATGCATCGGATCTACCAAGATAGGAGGAAGGGAAAGTCAAGGCTGAGGGCTATACGTCATTGGCTCTGAATTTCCCTACCCAAAAAAAGGTAAAGGGAGTTGGGTCAACCGAGGTTTCGTCTAGCGGAAAGAAGCAACCAAAAGTCAGCTGTGAACTCGCCGCCTGAAACTAAAAATTAAAATTGAGATACCCACGTCTCTTTTGAAACTTTTGAAACTTCTGAAACTTAGAAGCATTTTGAACCCTTAGAAAAGACTTGGACTTTTTCCGTCAAGTCTGAATTATTTCAAGAATAGATTTTTATTCGTCTTTAAAAAATTTACTTGAAAATTAATTGGGAATTATTTGAATATCAAAATTAGAATTGAAATCGATTATTTTCTTAGAATATCCAGTCACGATCATTAGATTCAGTTCATCCAAGAATTCCTTTCATTTTTAGGAAAATTTAAATAATTTAAACCAAGTAATTCAAAACGAAATCGCGCCATCATTCGGGAACAGAAGAGTCAATAAGACTAAGTCACAGAAAAACGGTTCTGCAAGTTTGAGACGAATTTCCATTGAAGTTACTTGAACTACCGTCAGTCGGCAATATTTTTCCATCTATTTTTATAAATTGAATTTTGGATTTTATTTGAAAATATAAACCCGTATAGTCAATTCAAACCAAAATTGAATTTAGTGCTGTTATTCAACCCTAAACAAAAATCTTTTCAGGAAATAAACTCCAATCCAGTCTATTTACCAAAACGTAAAGGTGAAAATGGAGTCGCATCTAGTTAACTTCTGAGTGTTGAAGTAGAATTTGATTATTTGATTGAATAATTCCTTCAATTAGCAATAACTTTAACACTCGGACGTGACAAGTGTAATTGAAATTATCCGCAAACGAAAAATCACAGCAACACACACACACACACACACACACACACATACACATTAGACTGTGCCAAATTTAACGACTATTTTTTTTTTTCGGCTCCCAATTGAAAATTACATTTTCCGTTACGAAAAAATAATACTCCCCAAATCCAGGAATGCCATCTTTTTTTCCAGTTAGCGCTCACGTGAATAAGCATTCTTCAAAGAAAATTGTTTTAACAATGATTGTAAACCTTAAAATTCATGGAATATGATCTCTAAACATAAAAAAAACGCATTATTTCGTCGAAAATTCAATGCCCAATGGAGATAACCATGGACGAAGTCAAAACAATGGCCTACACGCCTTGTAGACCAAATAGAAAGCGAATTTTTTCTTAATCTATTACTAACATTCATACTTATACACATATCAAACAATTGATTTGTGATTGAGACTTGCGAATTTTATTTTCTGGACAATCCTCATGATCCATAGAACTAATTTTTATGCTCTTTTCATTTTTCTTTGCACTTTCCTCTAAACTGAAATCATGATGATTCAATAAAGATACTTGACACCTGTAAAGCTCAGAAAAAAAAGAGGGTGCGTAAAATTCACGCGTGGCGGAAGTGAAACATCTTGCTGCTCGTCCAAGGATCAGTGCAAAAATACCCTCTCTTGCTTAGACTCCGAGACATTCAAAGAAAATTGATGATAAAGAGCACTCACTTTATCTACAAACTTGATTTTTTTGTCTTCCTCAATATCCATTTCTTTTCAAGAATATTTCGGAAAGTGAGCGAGATGACGAAATTTTTCTGAAGATTTTTTTTTTTTCAGCGAATCTCGAAAACTACAAAAAGGGTCTCTACAAAAATTTCATTATCTTGCTTAGTTTCAGAGACATCCATCAAAATCCTGCGAACAGAACATAGTCTTATAGATATATCAAAATCTAACGGAGAAACGCCTTTTTTGATTCAATTTCTTCTGAAGCTCTTGAAATTTTCAACAAAGGAAGGATTAGGGCAAAATCACGCTATCTCGTTTAAATTCTGAGATATTTATTAAAAACGAATAACAAGCAACAGACTTATTTGAGAAAGAAAAGTAACTCTATTCCAATGATTTTTCGAGAATATCTCGGGAACTCAGCGAGGTAAAGCCATTTTGACCTAATCCTTTCTAATAGCTTGTCTTGAAATTCAAGAAAAAAAATCAGAGTGAGATCGCTGCATCTTCCTCCTTTCTGAGTATTCTCAAAAAAACTTTCCGGAGTAAATAATCCAAATAACAAGAAAAGTAGGTTTCTTTTTGTCAATAGCATTTTGAAAATAACTGGGAAACTAAGCGAAATACGGCCTTTTGTAGAAAATTTCCAAGGCTATGAAGAAGGATTGGAGCAAAATAACGCTATTTTACGTTAGTTCTCACGCTGGCAACAATTTTGTCCCGAAAATGAGCTCCCTAGGAACAACTTAATTGATTCTGACTAATTCGAGGGTGTAGAATCCGAATTTTTTGGTTATCTTGTCCTACGATCTGCCTTTCTAATTGTTATTAACAATTTAATTGTTTAAACCGTCATAGCGTATAAGCTAGAGGACTTACAAAGAAAGACTTCAAACAAAAGTTACTCGTCTTTTCAAAATAGAGAGATTGGTTTTTTTTCGTCACGATAACTTCATTTTTGACCGAGTTACGGCTGAATAACCGTTCAAATAGACCGTTGATGAGATTTGGCGCGCGAGCGAGATAGCGAGGAGACTCTTAACGCGCCGTTGGAACGGTTATCCAGCCGTAACTCGGTCAAAAATGAAGTTATCGCGACGAAAAAAAAGCAATCTCTTTATTTTGAAAAGACGAACAACTTTTGTTTGGAGTATTTCTTTGTAAGCCCTCTAGCTTATGCGCTATGACGGTTTGAACAATTAAATTGTTAATAACAATTAGAAAGACAAATCGGAGAACAAGATAACCAACAAATTCGGATTCTACACCCTCGAATTAGTCAGAATCAATCAAGTTTTCTTGGGGAGCTCATTTTCGGGACAAAAGTGTTGCCAGCGTGAGAACTACGTAGTTTCTGACATATTCCAAGAAAATTATCACATGTAATACCACAAGAGCTTCAAAATTATCGAGTAATTTTCCGATAGGTTCGTTGCAAACAAATGAAGGAGTCAAGTTTTTCAGGTTAAAAATCACGAGCACGAAGCGCGAGTGATTTTTCTGAAAAACTTGACGACTTCGTTTGTTTGCAGGGAACCTAGAGGAAAATTACCCGATTGATTTTGAAGCTCGAGTGGTATTCGGGGGATTATTTTTTCATCCAAATTTGGGCCAATAGAATTGCACCATGAGACAAATTCTCAGTTAGAAATTCAAAATTTCGATTTCATTTAAGTCTGTCACATTTAATGGAGGGTTAACTGGATTGACAAATCGTTTGTTTTTTATATATATAGGCAACATGAAAAATTTCCAGTGGAATTTCCAAAAATTTCCAGTGAAATATCGTGTAGGCGTTATTTGTTTCGTCGAATGGTGCAATTCTATTGGTCGAAATTTGGATGGAAAAAATAATCAACAAAAAAAAACCTTTTCCTGTTTTTTTGGTTTGTTTGTCAATTGTTTCTTGAGAATATCTCGGAATCTGAATAAGATAGAGCAGTTTCAACTCCGAGCTTTCTTGTCGAGAATTTGAAGATCTACAAAAAAGGAAGAGAGCAGAATCACTCTATCCCACTTAGTTTCCGAGATATTGTTACGTATTGATCTGGGTGATCATACGTAGTTTCCAAGAATAGTCAAAAATAACTAATAATTCAGTTGGAAATGGTCACAATTCCCATATTTGAACCAATTCACCTTAAAAGAGGTCAATAATACATGAAATTACATTAAAAGTTGATGGTCAACAAAATCAGAAAGAAAGCCATTAAAATTCATTGAAAAGTCTGAAAAGTTCATTAACATAGTCCATTAACAAATTAAGGAAAACGGACAAAATTGTCATAAACAAGTAAAATATCATCAGAAAAGTTTGTAACGAGGTTTCTCGTTACAGCTATCGCATCGGCTTATGCCACCTTCGGGTGAAGCTATTCAAGTGTAGAGCTCGAGAAGACTCACACATGAACAGCTAGACAATTAATACCGTGGTGCCATCTGCGTAAGATGACACCTTAAAGTTACCGTGAACTAACTGTCACGTCAGTGGGATTATACGCGGCTGAGGATAAGGCAGAAGCCCAGCTGAAATGCTGGCGCTCCACTATAGATGTCAGAGTTATCTCCGGGCCTGGCGGTGGTGTGAGAGGAAGAATCACGCAGGCGTGCGGAGAGACCTCTAGACGAGGAGAAGCAGCCTCAGCCGATATAAATAGACCCAACGACACGGTGAGCAGTTAGTCTGCCTTGGGCGGCAGACTCGAGAGGATCGGGAGTAGTCCCTGGAACCTCTACCGCTCGCTTCGGCGAGAGTTACCGTTGGTTGCCCGTAGCGTGGCTACGTGGCGTTTCTCGTGTGGATGGAGACGTCCGGTATTCTCTGGGTGACGATAGATCAGAGGAATACTGCGGACGGGCTCATCCAGAGGTTATCGCGGAATACCTAATTCCGACTTGTTCTCGCTAGAGGGACTGTGACTAGACCCACGCCCCTCTACCATAACCAGCACACTGGGTTACCGGGAATGGATTGCCCATGCCATCCATTGGGGTTAGTAATTCCCCGAGTAATTACTACCGAAGGTTCAGCAGGTTAGCCCGAAACCGCCCTAAGAGGTTAAGCGTGGTGAGCCCAGGGAAAACCAGCACACAGTGAGTTTTGTTTATTCCTCCGGTAAAGAATAAACTGGCGCCCATGCTATCGAACCGTGTGTGCGGAAAGGGATGGCCGGAAGTGTGACGGGATTGGACGAAAACCCGTTACAAGTTTAAATACCAATTTGCAACACATTCCCTTCAATAGAAACAAAGATATTCATATCTAAAGGCCAACGGAAAAATATGGACCGCACTGGCCTTCAGCGACTTTCACTTAGGAGGTGCGTGACGTCACACGAGTGGGACAAAACTTCCCCCACCAGGGACTCACGCAATTCTATGTTAAACTTTTGAAAAATAATAACTCTTTCAAATATAAAGGTTGAGGAATAATTCCAATTGCAAAATTCATTGAATAATTAAGACTATCGATTCCAGAAGAAAAACAATTGAAAAATGAATTTGCAACATAATTTGTTATAAACAATTTATCAAAATTTAATCGTAGAAATATGAAAGTGGACTCAAAATGTAGTTGACCATGATATATTGACGAATACTGAAAATTAACTCTTAATATTGATAATTAACCGAGATATGAATTTTATAACATATATACACACACACATGAAAAATAATTATTTCAGAACTTTCAAAAATTCATATCTTTTAAAATTATGAAGATTAAGAAACCAAAATAACACTAAAATTCATGAAAAATACAAGCTACACAAAGCACTAAGAAAATTTGACAAAAGATAATATTTACAATAATTTGTTATAAACAATCAATATGAAAAATTATTAGAGAATTACAAAAACCAATGGAAAAGGAAGAGAATCACATCAGAAGAATATAAAGTCCAAAAATGAAATCAAAATAACAAATAACAACAGAGTTATTTAACATTCAAATTTATTCACATATATATAGATATACAAAATACATGGCAAAATTCAAAAATCAATAACTTTTATAATAATTAACATTAAGGAATCATTCCCATTTGTAAAATCATTAAATAATTCAAACTACAAGTTCATGAAAGAAAATTAAAGAAAAACCAAAATTTATGTAAAACAATTTTCAAGCTTTAATTAACTATTGAATAACAACAAAAAATATTAACTTAGGAAGTATGATTTGTATGATTTATCGTTCGGTGGCCGGAGAGGCATAAAGAGTATAACTATTTTATGCCCGCCAGGTGGCGACCACCTTAGTTCCAAGGTTCAAGAAGGTTGGTGATCCTAGCAAAGTCTAGTATTTGTCCAACCTCATCCCTAGTTACCTTTAAATTCGACATGCTAGTGGAACCGAAAGCCTCCCATCTCTCTCTTTCGAAACCACTGCATCTCGTCAGTAAGTGGTGGGCATCTCCATCCTCCATCCCACATTTGTCACAGGTGGGCTCATTCACGAGCCTCAGCCTGTGTAGATGGGCCCTGGTGGGCCAGTGTCCTGTGATAAGTCCAATCAGGCATCTGAGTTCTTTCCTTTTCAGACCAATGATTGCCTCTGACAGGGACTTATCCGGACCTTCAAAGAGGCGCCTGGTATGTTCCAGTTTCCCGTTTGTGTGCCAGATCCTGTTGAATTCTCTCTGTGTCCGGGTTTTCAGCCACTTTTTCAGGAGTTCTGGTCTGGCACCTATGTTCTCCTCTTTCTCGCCGGTCGCTTGGTAGTAGCCCGTAGAGGCGAGTGTATCGGCTCTCATGTTTCCTTCGATGCCCGTGTGTCCCGGTACCTATAGGATCTTGAGGCTGTTCTTCGCTGCTATATTGTTCAGCAGGTTCACGCAGTCTTTTACTAGTTGAGACGTTATCTTAGTCCTTTCGAGTTCTCTCAAGGCCTGCTTGCTATCCGTACAAATGTAGATAACTTTCATCCGGACATCAAGCTCCAGTATTCTGCCAGCGCAGCGTTTCAGTGCTGCTACTTCCGTTTGCAGCACCGTACGATGTTGGGGAAGTCGTGTTGAGATACTGGTCCTAGGTCCTTCTCACCATATCCCAGCACCCGCTCCGCATCCCCTTTTGGCCCCGTCTGTATACCAAGTCGGGCCCCCAGGTTGGAGGAAGGGTCTATGTTCTATGGCCCATTCCTCGTTCATCGGTCGTATGACTCCAAAGTTTCTGGTGAAGATCCTCGTGCCCCCGCATACATCACTGCCCAACCGGATTATTTTTTCCATGCTCCTGTCGTTAAGGAGCGATGCATGCCCATAGGTCGAGTTCCTCCAGAGTCCAGCAGTCCTCAGTCTGATCGCAGCACCCTTGGCTGCCTCCATTGCCAGTAGATGTGGCGGCTTCAGGTCAAGGATAGCCATCAGGGCCAGTGTAGGTGTGGTTCTCAGCGCCCCACTCATCCCTATTCCTGTCCATCTTGTCATCCTGTCCATTAGTTGTATGATAGTAGTTTTTGTTAGGGCCCTCCACCATACTACAGATGCGTAGGAAAACTGTGGCATCAGTACCGCCGTGTAAATCCACTTCACCACCGTCGGGCTGAGCCCCCAGGTCTTCCCCATCATTCGTCTACAGGCCCAAAAGGTGTTAGACACTTTAACTAGTTGTTTATCGATGTGCGCTCTCCAACTCAGTTTCCGATCGAGTCTTACACCAAGGTAGTCCACCTCGTTCGAGAACCTGAGTTCAGTTCCAAAAATAGATGGAGGCTTTACTTCCCATCTTCTTCTCCTTGTGAAAAGCACCATCTCTGTTTTGTTCGGGTTCACCCTGAGTCCCTGCTTTACGCACCAGGACTGGACGAAGTCCAGTGCCCTCTGCATGCGCCAGTGCAGATCCTCCGCGTGACCGCCACTCACTACGATAGCCACGTCGTCTGCGTAGCCTATCGCTTTTACCCCCAGCTTTTCAAGTCCCACGAGCAGGTCGTCTACAACGATAGTCCAGAGGGTAGGTGAGATCACGCCTCCCTGAGGGCAACCCCTCCCCACCCTGGCCTTTACTCGTGCGTCCCCGAAGGAGGTGTTGATGTTTCTTGTTCTTAGCATCTCCAGTATCCATTCAGTTACCGTTCCACGAAACTGAAAGTTCCTGGCTGCATTACCGATGACATCAAAGGCCGTGTTGTCAAACGCCCCCTCAATGTCGATGAAAACTCCGAGCGAAGCCTCCTTTTTGTGAAGTGCTCCTTCTATCTCTTCCACCAGTGAGTGAAGTGCCGTCTCTGTGGACCTTCCCTCCTGATAGGCGTGTTGCGATTCACTGAGAGGTCTAGCTCGTAGAGCTTCCTCTTTGATGTATCTATCAACGAGTCTTTCAAGTGCCTTAAGGGCAGATGAGTTCAAGCTGATAGGTCTAAAGGCCTTCGCACTGTCATAGCTGCATTTGCCTGGTTTGGGGAGGAAGGCCACTCTGACCTCCCTCCAGCCCATGGGTATGCGCCTGAAGGCCAGGCTAGATCTCATGGTCCGGAGTAGTCTTTTCCTGAGTGTCACTCCTCCCCTTTGTAGCATTGCCGGGTAGATGCCATCCAGCCCCGGACTCTTGTAGTTATCGAATGAATCCAATGCCCATTCAAGTTTTCCCGGTGTTATAATCTTCCTGGCCGTTTCCCAATCCGGTCTCCACCCATCAGGTGCGTTCGAGCAGTCGCTCTTCATTTCCTGCTCCTCCTCCACCTCCATGGATTCTGGGAAGTGTACCTGTATCAGATGTCGGAGGATGTCTTCATGTTGGGTAATAGTTCCTCCTTCAGGGAGTGTAATATTCCCCAGTGGTGCTTTATGGCCCCCCACGAAGATCCTTTTTAGTTTGGAGACCAGTGACAGGTTCTCCAGCTCAGAGCAGAAGTCCCTCCAGTGCGTATCCTTCGCTCAGACGATCTGGTATTTATACTTGGCATTGGTGCCATTGGTGGCCCTATATATCTCCCAGCCCTCATCTTTCTTTGTCGCATAGGCTCTCCTCCAGAGTTCCCTGGATAGGAGTCTGAGTCTAGTGAGCTCATTGTTCCACCAGGCTACTTTCTTCTCAGTCCTGGCAACTTTGGCTTTGCAGTGATCATGGTAGGCCTGGGTGAGATTTTCCTGTATGAACAGTGCCTCTCTACCCAGTCCTTTCTGACTCCTGAAACCCCTGTGGTTGCCCCCCAGTGCCACCTCTAGGGATGCATTGAATCCTTCCCAGTCGGTGTTCCTGGGGTTCCTCTTGAGGGTTGCCTCGGGGTGGATGTTATTCCCCTCAATTTGGAACCTTATTCTTCTGTGGTCTGAGAGTGAGTCCTCATCACAGACTTCCCAGTCCCTACAGTGTTGCAGGATCGATTGAGTGCATAACGTCACGTCAATCACCTCTTGGCATCTTGTGGTGACGAAAGTGGGAGCAGATCCCCTGTTAAGAATCTCCCAGCTCTCCTCTAGCAGAAACTCCACAAGGGCTTGACCTCTGCTAGTCATTTTACGACTGCCCCATAATGTGTGCTGTGAATTTGCATCACAACCCACTATCAGCGGCAGCCTTAGCTTCTTGCAGGATCTCGCTAGTTCCCTCAACTCCAGTGTTGGTGGGGGTTCGGCTGAGTCATGCGGTAGATAGGCCGAGCAGAACACTACCTCCCGTCTCGTACCACCCAGTGCGATCTTCGCCACCACCCCCACCAAATCCCTGGAGCAGAAGTTCCTTAGTAGTCTCGGTTGGCAGTTGTTGTCCAGGATGATGCAGGCCCTAGGTCCCGTCTCACCCTGTGCGTAAAAGGTTTCCTTGCCCGGAACATTAAGACCTCTTACGTGACCCCCCACAACCCAAGGTTCTTGAATGAGACATACGTCTGTCTGCTCCACTGCTATGCAACGGTGCAGAAGCGCAACCGCCGCTTTGCAGTGTTGCAGATTAATCTGTGAGCAGCGAGTGTTCCTGATGCCCATGGGAACACCAGTATTCACCCCTCCGCTCGATTCCGTCGTAGAGTGATCTGTCTGGTTGCCCCCAGGTGTGGCCCCTATTGGGGTCCATCCCCCTGGGTCCCGCCTTTGGGGTCCACCTGAGACGGGAGAACAGGGAAGACCCCCTCTAGGGTGCTCTGTGCGCCCCCTGCGATCCCTCCCCTGTCCTCCCGCCCCCGCCCCCCTCTCCCTGGCGGTTTCCTTCTACGCTTGGTCCCTCGTGGTGTACACGGGGACGCTGAACCCCCTCTCCCTGGTGTAAATAGTACCTGGTTCCCCATCAGACTCCGAGGTGATAGCACAGTGGCTGCCCCCACCAGAGCCTGACCGGTACCCACGGACTCGGAGCATTGTCTCTTGGGGGTGGGGCATTTTGGTTGCCACCACCCTCCGTCTGTGTGTTGTTCTTTTTTGCCTCGTAAAACCTAGCTTTTCCGAGGCCGTAATGGGATGTCATGTTGACCGCCCTCAGGACGTCGAGTGCAGCTTGGTCCACACCTACTACCAGGTTAGTGCAGCCCTTGCCTGCCGCGACGTTCCAGATTTTCCAGTTCTCTGTTTTGAGTCCTGGATTCTGCCATGCCAATCTCCTCAGAGCTTCCGCCCCCCCCCCCCCACCGGTGGTCCCGGCAGGGTTGCGGTTGCCCTAAAGAGCTTCAGGATGAGTTCGTCCCTGTGTTTCACCGTCAAGGACGCCCCCTCCCAAGGCACTAGAGTTGGCACAACTCTGTTCAGCCACGAGACAGAACCAGCGTCAGAACACGTCACCCAAAAGATGCCGCCCTCCAGCCACCCGCCCTCGAATCTCGGAGCTGGCGTGAATTCGTTGGTGGGGTTAAAAATCGCCTCCATCAACGCAACCTCCAGTGCAAGGCCTTGCTCTTCGTTCATTGTCACCTCCGGGAAGGCTTCCGGCACGATGGCGTACCGTCCTCCTCCCGCGGTAGCCACACTGAACAAAGGGGCCATCTTACACTCATTAACCTTCGGCTTCTTCGGGGGACCATCCGACGGTGGTGTGTGTCCCGCTGAGCGCGGTCTTTTCCCCCCGTCCTTCGGTACCCCCTCTGTAGCCGAGGTCATCGCGCCCGTGTTGCCCGCGGCAGGAGAGAGTCCAGTTCCCCCTCTCCTTTCCCTGGCTCTCCTTCTCTTCTGCGCCCCACTTAGCGGTTCCCCTCTCTGATTGGGTGAAGTGTTCAGGGGGGCTCCCATGTTCCCAGCATCCACTGGAACCACAGGGGGCCCTATCTGCTCACCGTCCCCACTCTCAGCTGATAAGGTGGTTTTGGCCAAGGCCTCCGCCACCTCATCCCTCATGTCATTTGAAATCCCTTGGTCGGTACTGCTATTGGCAGTCCCAACCTCGGGAGTTTCTTGGAGATCCTCTCGGGTGTCACCAGAGGTGTCCCCTGACAAGGCGTCAATCTTTTTGTTTTGTTTATTGTTTTGTTGGTTATCCATATGATTCCCACGAGTATCCGGGAAATAAAGGTCCACCCCCACAAAGCCCGGTATGTGAGGGTAAGGCCTGTCTTGCGACACGATACAATGGGGGGTGACCTGGTACCCCAAGGACATCGTTAGTGACACAATAACTCAGAGTTTCATCAACTCCGAGTCACCCCTCGTGCCATACAGCCGTCGGCACGATAGTTTTACACCACTGGCTTGGGGGAGCTGGTCCGCGGTAACGGCCTCCGTTCGACTGCCCGAGTTGTTACCTCCGTCGTCTCCCTTATTGTACCGTCACATCACCAACATTTCCGGAGGTTACATGGCTGGATCTGGCTGTTCTACCAGTCAGCTCCCTCCTGTTCCCTCCTACTTGTGTTGGCTACCTCCCCTATTCACCACCTGGGGACGCGCCTCGATCGATCGCTCAACCGCCGGGACCAGACTCCCATTACGAGAGTTTGGCCCGGATCAAGGAACTTAGGAAAATGAATCCAAGTTTAAACAATAGATAAAAATAGTCTCTTCCAGACGCAATTGAATTAATAATTTTAATTCTAAAATTCTAAAAGTTATTAACAATTAGAATTTTCAAGGTCATCCAACTTTAAATATAAATAACTCCGAAACTATAAAAGTTAGAGAAATGAATCCAACGCTAAAAATCGGTAAATTCACTGGCCTTTCAAATGCATTATAGAACGATTCCCGATATTGTTAATTAACAAAGTTATCAACAATCAAATGTTCATAAAAAAAAAATCTAAAACTTTTGATACTAAAATTCGTTCATTCAGCCAAAAAGAAGTTCAAATATAGAAAATCGTCAATTTATCACACTTCTAAGTGGATTTGACAGAGTCTGTTTATAAGGTACACATCAGGATGTAAAAAGGAAGCCATTTCCGAAGAGTGAAAAATCAACTTTAAAATTGTTTAAAATCATATAAAACAATATATTATCATGTCAAAAATAAGGTTAAAAATAAGAAAACAACAATATTGTATTTTTAATGTAATAATCTTTATTGTAAAATCACTATATCATAAGATACACATATAAGCCTCAGCGCATGGACAAGCTACAGCACACAAGGGTAGAAGGAAGACGCTCCCCACCAGCTCAGTCACCACCAGCCACCTAGTTGCGCAAGAAACTCACAGCGCATCCCCACTTATTGTACTCCCACCCTACCGGCTCAAGCCACCGAATTGTCCATGTATCTAGATGCGCGAGGCTCAGTCAGTCAGTTCATCGCTCCTCTTCAATTGGTAAAGACCTCCTCCTCCGGACGCGGTCGCGGTAACTCATTCACTTGGGACTTAGAATAATTTCAGTCAATAGACACTTAAAAAATTTTTAGTGAATCGGGACTTAGAATAATTTCAGTCAGTAGACACTTAGAAAATTTTTAGTGAATCGGAACTTAGAATTTTTTCAGTCAGTAGACACTTAGAATATTTTTATCAAATCACAACTTAGAATTTTTTTATCATCGAAGTTTTTTAAATTCAAATAATTATCAATTAATTTATTTTTATTTATCAAATGAAATATTTTCTCTCGAACAGAATTAAACTGAACGAAATAATTTTCCCTCTTTATTTTGAGATCTGACGAAGCCTCGCGTTGATAGAAACAAAACAATTTGTTTGAATAAATTTAAAATCATTGAAGTGAAAACAGAGTTCAATTAATTTAATTAATTATTTATTCCTTTTCAGAGCCTAGAATCTAAACCCAGTCAACACCGCAGAAAACGGTGCGGTTGACTACTCTATCCTTATTATACCTATTCGTCCCTAAATAAAAACCTGGTCAACACCGCAGAAAACGGTGCGGTTGACCACTCTATCCTCCATATTCAACCTATTCGTCTTCAAATATTACCTGGTCAACACCGCAGAAAACGGTGCGGTTGACTATTCTATAAAAACCCGATCAACACCACAGATAACGGTGCGGTTGATCACTCTCTCCTCTTAATCCAAATAAAATAAAATGTATTAAAACTCGTTTTCCTTTATAAAACCAAATCGTGTATATATATATATATGGGGCATTCCACGCCAAATCAGACGGTTTTGGAACTTATATTTTTTAATTCATCTGAAAAAATTCTATCTTTTTGTACATGTCAAAAAGTACTTTAGTGAATTTTTTCAAAAATTTTTCAGCTAGCCGTTCTCGAAATATAGTTTTTTATTGATTTTGACTAAAAACATTCATATAACCGTCAAAAATTGACGGATTTCAACTTTTTTTTTTCAAATGTCGGTTTTTTTTGGTTCTTTTGATCGAAAATATGTTGAGAATTATTTGACGTATTTTTCAATACAATAATCCACTTTTTGTCTCGAAATATTAAAAAAAAAAAATGTTTGTGTCAAGCGATTTTTTTGAAAATTTTTTATGTTAACGTTTTTCTAATTCTACAACTTTTGTGCGAGTGGCATCGTGGGATTATGATTCTTTCTATTTTTTTTCGAATTTCAAAGAATAAAAAACTGAAAAAACAACCAGAATAAGTCAAAAATAGCGTATATTTCATCAGTATTCTTCATTCTCAATTTTTTCCTGAGTGAAGAACCATGACGTGATCATTTTTTTGCTACGGCATATTTTCGACAGAATATCTTTCATTGGACATTATGGAGTACCTATAGGGTAGACCGGGGCAGAGTGGAGTCCCTCGGGGAAAGAGAAGGTTTCCAGCACCTACAACTCAGTTATATCTCCATAAAACCACGTCAATCAGGTTGGGCCTAATGATTCAAAGTGAATACCCCATGAAAATCTCGATTTCATTAACAGCTGAAAAAAAATTTGTACTGCAATAATTACCAATTCTGTTAAGTATTTGAGATGTTTTCATGGAGATAGGCTTTTTGCATCGCAGTTTGGTGCAAAGTGGCCGATACAACATGAATTAAAATTTAATGAAAAGTTCACTCTATTTTTGTGTTAATAATCAACCGTTCCACTAAGTTTTTAAGACATTTCCACGAGGAAAGTTGCATTCAGGGTGATAGAGAGAAGTACTTTCCAGTAAGATTCAGTTTCTTTTTCCAGATCTTCTATACTCCTACATAACCTATCAGTACTGAATATTGGCATTGAATTATCATTCAATTTTGAAATCGAGTGTCAAATCGTTCGAGCGTAAAACGTCGTCTATGTTGATATTCTCGTACATTCCAAATGAGGAACCGTGTAAGGCTAACCAGTATAGACAACGTGGCGAATGATTAGCCCAATATCAGTAAACAATATTGCCATCCAATATAATGTTGCTGTTGAACCAATATTGAGGCAGCTATTGAGCTGCTATTGACCCAATTTTACATGCCAATATTGGGCCCGCGTTGTCATTGGGCCATTTCTGCTCCAATGTTGCAGTCATCATCTGAAAGCTCGGCACCAAAAGTGAGTCACTATTCGCTGCTTTCTCTTCTCCTCCTCCTGGCGTATAGTTATTAATATAAGAACCATGGCTAATAATGGGCCTATTCTCAAATACTCAACAGAATTGGTAGTTATCACAGTACAAATTTTTTTTTAGCTGTTAATGAAATCGAGATTTTCATTGGGTATTCACTTTGAATCATTAGGCCCAACCTGATTGGCTGGTTTTATGAAGATATAACTGAATCGGAGGTGCTGAAAACCCTCTCTTTCCCGAGGGACTCCACTCTGCCCCAGTCTACCCTATAGGTACTCCATAATGTCCAGTGAAAGATATTCTGTCGAAATTATTCCGTAGCAAAAAAATGATCACGTCATGGTTCTTCACTCAGGAAAAAATTGAAAATGAAGAATGCTGATGAAATATACGCTATTTTTGACTTATTCTGGTTGTTTTTTCAGTTTTTTATTCTTTGAAATTCGAAAAAAAATAGAAAGAATCATAATCCCACGATGCCACTCACACGAAAGTTGTAGAATTAGAAGAACTTTAACATAAAAAATTTTCAAAAAAATCGCTCGACACAAACATTTTTTTTTTTAATATTTTGAGACAAAAAGTGGATTATTGTATTGAAAAATACGTCAAATAATTCTCAACACATTTTTGATCAAAAGAACCAAAAAAAACCGACATTTGAAAAAAAAAAAAGTTGAAATCCGTCAATTTTTGACGGTTATATGAATGTTTTCAGTCAAAATCAATAAAAATCAATATTTCGAGAACGGCTAGCTGAAAAAAGTTGGAAAAATTCACTAAAGTACTTTTTGACATGTGAAAAAAGATAGAATTTTTTCAGATGAATTAAAAAATATAAGTTCCAAAACCGTCTGATTTGGCGTGGAATGCCCCACATTCATATAATTATTACTGAAACACATTGAAAACTGAGAAACATTGAAGCTGTAATTTTCATCCGTCCGCTACAATCGAAGATTACGAGAGGAAGACCAACGTGCTCTGGACTCTGATAACACGGTGAGTAACGAAATTTTCTGACCCTCTAGCCCCGGAAGTCGATTGATATTCCAAAAAGTAGAGAAACTTTAACGTAAATGGGAATTAATCGGGAGTGAATTATATTTTGGGGATTTTCTCGGAATAAATCATCTCGAGTCAATTCTTATACGTAACAATATTCTTGAACTGATAATGAAAAATAAGCAGTAACAGGAGAGGTATTGTCGTACTAACGAAAGAATCGACACACGAGGCATGCCGAAGCCAAAGATTATTTGGTGGGGCATGGACGTCGAAGAAAGCCGATGTCGATCCCTTCGCTAGTCCTACTATGACGAGCAATGCTGCGGGGATACGAGTGCGCATGCGCACATTCTTTCTCTCTCTCTTTCTTTTCTCCCACCACCAAAGCGGGGAAAAGTAACGCAACAGCGTTAAACGCGAGGACTTCGTATAAGAAGTTTCACTTCAAAGAGAAGCTAGCAACATCTCCTGACTAATATTTGGAGTAACATGCTGGTAAATCACTCACGAATGTCAATCACTATAATTGGTGCCATGAATGAAAGCATCAACGCTATGAATATTGATTGAAAACTTCTGACTCAATAGAAGTTGTGAGTAATGAGTGATGAAATGATATAATTTTTTTTTATATTGTTTGCTATTATTATGTCTTTTAGTTGAAGAAAAAAATATAGAGAAGAATTGAGGGACGAAAATTGGTTCTTCGGATCATGATGATTGTCTAGAAAATGGAATTCACAAGTTTTAATTACACATTCATTGTTTGATATGTGTATAAGAATGAATGTTAGTAATAAATTGAGCAAAAATTCGCTTTATGTTTGGTCTACAAGGCGTCTAGGCCATTGTTTCGATTACGTCCACGATTATCTTCGTTGAGCATTGAATTCTCAACGGAATGATGCGTTTTTTAAATTTCTAGAGATCATATTCCATAAATTATGAGGTTTAAAATCATTTTTAAAAAATTTTCCCTTGAAAAAACCTTATTTACGCGAGCGCTAACTGGAAAAAAAAGATAGGAAGCCCGGATTTGGGGAGCATTATTTTTTCGTAATGGAAAATGTAATTTTCACTTGGGAGCCAAAAAAAAAATAGTCGTCAAATTTGGCACAGTCTAACACACATACATACAGACATTTCTTAGAAATGTCATTTCTCGGCGTTTTGGAACATTCTGAGTCATATTCCGATGAAATCTCGAAATTGGACAAAAATTACGTTTACAATGCTTCCATTCGGAAGTAAAAGAGAAATCACTGGCATAGTACCCACATTTTTTCGAATATTATGGAAACGAAGACTAAAAATGAAAAAACTAGAAGAAAAACCATTTTTTTGTAGTATGAAAAAATCAAAACAAAAAATTAAAAAACAAAAAAAACACAACTCTTGTGTCTAGTACGACGTACTCTTTGTCTTTTCTTATAATGATCAATAAAAAAAACTATATATTGTGACGTAATTCCTTAGCCTAACGGTAAGCTCAGCAATTAAGCACGCTTGAAAGCACCCAATAGCCAGAAAACAAAATTTACAACGAAACCAAAATCCAAATGGGCGCCAGGATGTATCTCAACATCCGATCAATCTTCTATTGATCTCAACAACAATAAACAATACTCAAAATCAAAATATTTAAACCACAAACTCAAATACTCCCTTATTCAGCACGACCTAGATCAGTCTCCTCTCAAGGTCGCTGTTGTGGGTTTGAATAAGAAGTGTTAAATAAACTTCAAACAAATGATTTAGGGGATAAAATAAAATTTTATATAAAAAAAATTAATTATTCAAGTTATAAATCATTTAATCCCTTGCGTTAGTCAGCTTGTGCGCAGCACGAGAAGAAAAAAATCATAAATTAATATTTCAATAACATTAAACATAATCGAAACAACTCAAAATAAATAAACAATTGATGACAAACAAATCCTTTAAAATAAATTTAAAAAAAAAATAATACTGTCAATCAAAAAAATAAAATTTAATTAATTAATAAATTAATTGATTTATTAATTAACCGTCCATTCTAAAATTCAAATCATAATTCAATTCAAAAATTTCATGGTGCTGCCACCTACAGTTATCTCTCGCACCGAAACGAAAGTAACTATAAATTTCCCTAGGAAATTCCCCTAGAAAATTTCCCTAGGAAACTTTCCCTAGAAAGTTTCCCTAAATATCATGGCCGACGGAACGATATGCCAATAAATGAAATTAATGAAATTAATTTCATAACAAAAAAATTAATTCACAAAATCTTTCACAATATGAAATAAAAATGAAAGAAAATACAACAATGAAATTCCGCAATGATATTATATTATAATATCCGTTAATTAATTTTTAATTCGCGACAACAAATTTTTCAAAATAAATTAAATTCAAAAAAAAATATATAATTTGAGAAACGATAACGAGAGTTCAAAATTATTTTAATAAAAAAATAATCGAATGTTTCCATAAATTATCAAAATAAACTTCGCCGATAAATGGTATTCAATCTCGTGGCGTCACCATTACTTAGCGTCATTACGCTAAAAAAAATTAAAATTTTTACAACCACGAAATTAAATCACCGTACAAAATTTAATTAACTAAAAACTTGCTCACCAGATTATTCCCAACTTATTCCACGTGAACATATCTTTCCAAGTTCAATTAAACGACAATTAATACAATTAATTCCAATTAATTAATTTATTCCAAAAGAAAATGCAAAAATGGCGGTTAACAAAGTGTGCAAAACACGACAAAACATGTGTTTTCACTACGGTACACCAAACGAGAATCAGCCGACAGCAAGCGCTGTGCACCGGCTAAGGCGTCTTTTCCGGGAAGAACGTTCCTCATTGGTCAATCCCGAAATACGTCATTTAATACAGCTTAACCTGACGTTAATTAATTTTCTTCTCAATGACGAAAAATTCCAACGAAGTAAATTGAGAAACTCCACGTCGATGACATTAGAGTTGAGACAAATTAATTTGTCCAAGGATGCAACGAAAAGTTCATCAAAACGTCTCAATTAATCCTTCCGATGAATTTCGTCATTGGCGCCAAAACTTTTCTCCAATTAATCAACTCCTTCAGTAATGTCGATTTCCTTCATCATCGTCCCTTCAGTGTCTCCCTCTTCTATCCGTGAGACATCAACTCAATTGACGATAATCCAATGAGCGTTAACATACAAAATTAACCAATCGGCATTAGTTTTACATAATTTTTTACTATGATTGAACTCTCGTGATTCGTTTATTTTGATTCTCAGTTGGTGGTGCCAAAACTATTAAAAATTCAAAATTAATTACGCGCCCAGACGACAAAAAGTAACGTAATCCAAATATCACGTTACAATATATTAATAATGAAACTGAGAATAATGATAATAATAATAATGAAAAAAACTCTTTTTTTTTGGTTGTTTATGAGCTGGAGAGATTTGCATGGACCAACATGCTTTGGCATTAGTATAGGAGACGTGCCCCTAAGTTGCCCTCCAGGTAACAGGTGGATTTCCAAAGGAATCAACCTGGTACCTATTGGAACAACAAAGGGGAACTATCCCAAGTCTAATCCAATAGTAGAGCAATAAATTTTTATTACTTTTCAGCAAACCATATGATTTCCTCTTCAACAAAAATTGGTAATTTTTTCTTTTTGTAGTTATCCATTTTACCATGTTTAATTGTTTGACATTATGTGTGTTTTATGGTGTTGTTGATGTTTTTTATGAGTATGATGATGTTATAGCAAAGAAAGTTGAAATTTTTTGAGTGTCAACCAGTTATGTCATTGTCATTCAGATTTTGTTAAAAATGAATGAGAAGGACAAACTGGCTGCTAAAAACCTTATGCTTGACTTTATGTATGGCTCCCCACGCTCAGCGCATGCTGGCAGAGTCACGATGAGCACGTGGTGAGGTACAGACTGCAAAAAATGTGTTGGGTCTGACGCTGAGAAGCAGCCGACAGCCCAACGTTGATGAGATGACAATCCATATTCATGCTACCACCAGCTCACGTTGTGAAACGGATCCGGTCTTGAGCTATGGTATGACCAGGTTGAAGACATGAAAATGAGGTGAAATTTTTCATTAAATTACGCCGCTTTCCTTCCCAAAGCTGTTAAATTTCAATTAATTAATTTAAATTTTCCTCATCTCTTTGTCACAACATGTGCTCATTGTGCTATTATTATTGTATCCTTCGAATTATTAGCCAAAAGTCAAGGAGATATCCAAGTTTGTTCGAGCTATTCCATTTATTACTGAATAGCTGTGTGCTTCTCTTTTCAACTTGCTGGAATTATTTCTTTTGTTCAACAGATTGTCATTGGATTATGTCCAACAATTACATACACTCACATAAACACATTCACACAATAAATTCATAAAGTTCAACTTTACATTAATTTGAATTAAACAATTATTTGAAAAGTTCTTTTTTCCCACTATCACTACATTTGAATTAACAAGGATAATCATAACGTGTCCAGCACCTCCAGATAATCAGGTGAGACTTTGCTCAATACATCAAAGAAATTTTCAATAATTGAGAGCTGATCTTCTCATGCTTAGAGATGAAATAAAATTCAGCAAAGTAATCATGGGATAAAATCCTTCATTCTCCCCCAAGCATTCTCTATATTCTGTGTATGAGTTCTAGATATTGGATCCACGAAGTTGTATTTGTGGTTGACAGTGCTATGTTGATAGCCTTCATTTTCTAGAGTCTCATACACTGCCCAACAGTCAGTATATATGGTATTACCAGGTAATACATATTTTTTGCTGATTTTAAAGAGTGTGGCTCTTGTGCGATTATTTACAACCAAGGCAAACATCCTTCTCCCTTCTCTCTCAATACTTCCAACCACCCAATATCCTTTATGGGCCCGATCTCATTGGGACCACCGAGTTTTTGAAAATTGTCCAAAAAATCTGCTTTACAGATTAAACGAAAAATTCTACTCCATTTGACCACCGAGGTAACTGACAATTTAAGTTGTTGCATGAGGACTTTTTGTTGACAATTAAAGATCAATTTATATGCAAAAAATTGGCAAATGCTACCCAGGTCTATTTTTGCTTTATCAAAAATTGTATCATTATAGATAGATAATCTGGCGTTACATTTACTCATGTTTTTTGTTCTTCTACAAATAAATAAATTATTATTTTTATTTATATTGCAAATTTTGTCACAAGAGGGGCAGCTTAACCTCCTTGGTAACACGTTATGTTCTCTCAAAAAATCGAGGAGCCTGATGTAGTTGGCACAAAGGATAATAAATTCACTGAGTAACATGTTGTTATTTATGTAAAAATAATTCTCTTACTTTTTCTCCAGTACCAAGATTTTTGTCAGCTTACGTTGTTAATGGACCTGTTTCTCTTGCTTCAATTTTTTGCACTTGACTCGAAAATACTTTTTTTCCATGTGCAAATTATCATCATAGAGTTGGCGGAGTAATACAGAATGAGAGTGATGGGAGATTTTGCTTGGGAACTACTTTCACCTACCCCCACTCAAGGGGCACTGCTGGTATGCAATACCCCATGCTTTTCTCTTTTTTTCCACTCTCCATGGGGCGGCTGCTAATGATGAGGCCCAAGTCTCAAATCGGCTATGACATTACCATCGATTGGATCCGTGACGATTATGTGCAAAACATTACCTTCTGGTTGAACGATAACAAGCTGTTGCACTTGACAGGCAGGCTGATTTTCAACATGAGGAATATCCAAATTTACCAAGATGATTCCCGCTGCTTGACGTAGAAGAAAAAAAGTAATTCATTATCTTTTTTAAATGCTTTTTAATTGGTGAAAATTTCGATAATTACCTCCTGCTGCTTCTTCTTGTTGTTCTGTTCTTGTGGAGGGGCATCTTGTGCGTTTTGTTGCTCAGATTATTAAAAGCAATTACATCATTAATATCTGGCTCGGGTTCTCCGGGCTCATGGGCTGCCTCCATAACTTGATCCACTAGTATAATTTCTCCTGCCTCATGAGCCTCTTGTGGTCCATCCTGTTTCACATCTTCTTCTTCTTTTTCTTGTAGCATTGGCATCGGCGACGGTGATGACGATAGATTTACATTGAGGAAACCGGGAGGATGATCAGTACACGGATCAAAGAACACCGACGGTGTTCCAAATATTGCCACCTAGAACAGTCTGCCTTGGCTGAACATCACATGGACACTGGACATGATATTCAGTATGACCAAACGAGAATGTTGGCTAAATCCCGAAGATATTTTGAGAGAAAGTATCGGGAAGGCCTTGAGATCCATAAAAATCCCAACAACCTGAACAGGGATAGAGGATACCAGGTGAACCCTATTTGAAAAACCATCTTCCGGTTTTTTAATTGATCAGCTGATCAATGAAAAAGAGGGTGCGTGAAACCCACGCGACAGGAGTTAAACTTCTTGTTCATTATAGATAGATAACGATTAATTATTCGGATTTTTTCGAATGAACAACTGATAATAATTCAGAAAAGTGAGGATACGGGGTTAATTTCAAAGGAAAACAGTAAGAAGCACAGCTCAGCACGTTTAGCTGCGTAATAAACACAACATTTTGAGAATTTGAATATCTGCCTATAGTATTTTGTTTATCTGCTCACCAACAAATTATCATTTCTTCTACGATTACTGAGTGTTCGGACACCTAGATTTTTTAAAATCGGTTGTTTGTGAATATACTGGAAATTGATTGAGTTAGAGCGGTTGTGCTTCAATCCTTTCTTGCAGCTCTCAAAACTCTCTATAAAGAAGGAATCGTACAAGATTGCTCTATCTTGCTCAAATTCAGGGTTATTCGGAGAAAATTACTGATAAATCAATTTGTCTACAACCTTCATATTCTTTTGTTTTTGACATTTGTTCCTTCGGAAACATCTTGAAAACTGAGCGAGATAACGGAATTTTCCTTATGACATTTTTCGTAGTGAATTTTAAAAACTACAAGAAGAGTTTCGATGAAAATTGCATCATTATCTCAGTTTTCCAAATATTCATCAAAGTCCTATGAACAACAATGAATTCATGAATAGAGGAATTGTTTCAATGGTTTTTTCTTGAGAATATATGGGAATCTAATGGAGATACGCTCATTTGCCCTCATCTTTTTTTAGCTTTCGAAATTTTCTACGAAAAAAAGGATCCAGGCTATCTCACTTAGGTTCCGAGTATTCTCAAAAAACTACACGAAGAGAAAATTCTCGAGAAAATCATGATGCTCAGCTCTATAAAGCAGATGCAGAATACATGCCGGGGACATCTAATGAGTCTACAAATGGCAAAAATGTCCTTTTGTCAGGAAGTAATGGCCGGTCCATGGCCGATTCACTTTTTAGGAAAAAGTGTCACATTCATTATGAAGTGGCATCATAAAAATATTAGCCAATGCCTTTCTCATTGACAATTGAAGAAAAATTCTCCATCCATCCAATGACAAATTCTCCTGGCACTCAGAAATTTTACGTAGCCACTCAGAATCTTCACACGTTTACTTCCGAATTTTTCCCATGCCAGCCTCATCACATGGTAGATGAAGGGGCATAGTCGAGTACCTTCGACTGTTTTCGGTACATGAGCCATTGGTCATTTCACACTAGGCTTCGGATTGAAATATCTCGAAAACTATGCAAAATTTATCGAGACATGCTGTGAATGAAATTTAGACGGAAGATTAACGAAGAAAAAGTAGTTTTCGAGATATTAATTTTTTAATGAGTAGTTCAGAAACAATGCACGAGGCTCGATAGCAAATAAATGGGCGCTAGGACGTCCTTCCTGAATTTTTCATTGAAAAATTGATATCTTAATAACTACAAGTCGTAGAAAAACAGAGTTTTGCTTATTTTATCCGTTAATCTTCCCTCTAAATTTCATTCACAGCATGTCTCGATAACTTTTGAGTAGTTTTCGAGATTTTTCAATCCAAAGTCAAGTGTGAAATGGCAATTTTTTCAAGAAATAAAAAGTGAAAATTATGATGTGGAGCATGGATATTTTTAGGTCGTGTTTCATGGAAACTCCTCTTTTGAATGACAATTTTCCGGCTCTGAAGCAAATCGTATCCCGTTTATGGAGCAGCATGGTAATTTTTTTGGGAATCATTGAGAAAATTCCCATATTTTTTTCTCCGTGTATTGAAAAGAAAAAAGAAAACAATATGTATGTAGTACTCTACGCGAAGAACCTTTCCCCCCCCCTCCTCCTGCTGTCTTCTCTCTCCACCGCTTAAGCATATGCTAGAGTGGCCTCGCCACCAACGCACTCTCCTCTCTCTCGCTTCTACGTTTCTCCTACTACTCCACTACCACGTTCCCCTCAAAACCTTCCACCCATTTTGTGACGCGAGAAAAAAGTTGATATCCTCCGAAAAGAAGTTTCAGTTCAAAAACTCCTGATTGGCTCTACCCCACCGCTACCTACCCTCTCCCTCTCTGGGTAGTGGGTATATGAGGACAATCCTTTAACCATGTAGCTCAAAATCGGAGCTCACAGCCCTGAAGATGAAAACTGCAACGTTTGCGAAACGTCGGTGCAACGCTGAAACTCAACACGGCATCCATTCAGGAGCCAAACATATTAATATTGATATTATTCGGGCATTTGCTTCCATTTGTTATCTCTAATAAAGGAGTCCTCTGCGTCTTCCTACTATTATTGCTCTCTTCCTTCCATATTATTTTGGATTCGCTTTTTCTGAATTGCTGACTATTAACAGATAAAAGTGCAGTCGTCGCAACATAGGTCTGACTTGAAAAAAATGAAAGGAAAAAAGTAATTATTATTTTTCAATACTTGTTTTCTCTTCTAATTAATTCGCATTCTTCCCCCAACTATCCAATTCCTGTGGAAGATGATTATCTTTGATTAAAGCCGGAGATGAAGGTAGAAATTCCACAATGACTGGACTGATGAGGCCAAGAGCATGCCCAAAGCGAGGGATCACTTCAGAAGTAGGAAATCAAATTCGTGAGCTTATCTATCACATAGCCCAACAGCGTCAGCGGCTTTTCATTTCATTTTCTTCAACAAATTCCATGAATTAAGTACCAATGTTATTCATGTTTGTATCGTTGTCTCTGTAGGTATGTCAATAACTGTGAGGAGTCTGCTTCAATTCATAGGGTAAAAAGACTTTACTTTATGGATAATTGGTTCAATCTCGCAATATTGTTCGTGATCTCCAGAAAATGATGATGCATTGATGCGTATTCTCTGCCATAGACTTGAGAAAATCGATTTCCATGGCAGTGTAAGTACGTTGACCAACGTTTTACGTGACCTTAGTTTCTCATACGTCTGTCGGAATGGAACAAGATATATGCGTGAGCTGTCTCCCATCGGAAATAGAAAGAAGGGTTCCTCAAAAAGATGAAAATATGTATTGATGATGGCAAACGTTATTGGTATACATTGATGAAACGTGGATTTACCGGAATGGTACGTGCAAGACAAAAGAATAACAGGACCAGATCCCTGAGAATTGTTCGGTCGGAGGAGGTGGCACTGGAGACCGGTACCTCGTCTGCCACGCAGGCAGCGAAGAAGGTTTCATTCCCGGTGCTCCATTATTCTACTGACCTAGTGCTGCACTGAAAGCGGATGATGACTACCATGGTGACATGGATGAGGATACATTCATGACATGGTTTCTAAATCGATTAGTCACCGATGTCAGTCGTCCAGAGCCATTCATACTCGATGGTGCAAAATATAATTCGCAACAGGTATGGATCTATGAAAAGCTGTCCTATCTGTCACGTTAATGACTAAGTAATGGTGTTGTGATGAGTTATGGTATGTATTCCCAGGTCGAGTTGCAACCAATGAAAAATTGGACAAAGAAGACAATGGGTGGAGTGGCTAAATGTTCATGGAATAGGGGCCAATGGAAAAATGCGTAAAATGAGACTGTTTTGTCTGCGCGAGCTAAAGCGCGAACGAACGAAGTACAGAATAATTGAATTCCTAAAAAAGCACCCTGGGCATGAAGCCATTCGTTTTCCTCAATACCACTCATGGTACAATGCCATTGAATGAGCGCGGGGCGTGGCAAAGCCATCGTTTGATTACTCGGACGAATTCACGGAAAACAATGGGAATGTGGTGCTCAGCAAAGTAGACCCAGTCATGTGGTGAAAAATGAGTGAGAGGACGAAAACACAGATTCTTCACGATTACCGGAAATATGCTGAAGAAGATGACGATGGGATTCTAATTAAAATTGATGAAGGAGACAACGATGGTGTTACTCCACAACCGGAAGCTGAACTGTTGCTGGCTCTAGAAGAATTTAAAGTGTATAATGGTCCGTGAGCCCTACCTCGTTCTTCTGACAGTGCTGATATCCTCTCCACAGAAACCGATACAGAGCTTTTCCTCATCGAATAGGGTAATGAATTAATCATTGTGGCTGATGAAACCTTCTCGATTGAATTCTGCAAGTTAAAAGAATCGAAATTCTTTTGTACTAACAGGAAGCAGATGACAATGGTGAAGAGGACTTCCCTTTCCCTGTAGCAGCTAGTTTCTTACAATCCACGGGTCAAGGGATCCGCTGTTATCCTTCAAACACGGTAAAATATGTTATTCATCTATCGCTAAATACTTTTATGTATGCTGTTGTATTATTGCAACGTAACTGGAATGTCAATCAATCGCCAGGGATGCAATGGAGAAGCAAGCGCATCAAGATTTCAAGATGAAACCGATGAAGCCGTTCACAACATCCCAGGGGTAATTACACTTTACTAGTCTCGGCTTCCATAATGTATGTAGTGAGCGAAAGTGATGACGAGAGCCAGTCCAGAGCTGATTCATCCACGGAATTCATTCCCTCGGCTGTTGCGGTAGGTGCGCTATATGGATAGTACAACTAGCAGTTTCAATCATCCTCAATTATATTTTATGCCTGTCCCTCAATAGGAACGGTTGTAGCAGCCTGATGATAGGATCATAACAGCAACTATTGAAGGAATAAAAGTAAAGGATTTAAAATCCTTGCAGCAATCGCAGTGGCTAAATTATGCAGTATGTATTTAATTATCAAGATATATTTCATTTTGATCTTATTAGAGGCACGTATGCCTTTCCAGCCTTTCACAATTTCTTCTTTGAATACATTTATATATTTTTCGATAGGAAAAAGAATAACGAATAGAAAACGTAGTTAATCCTAATCTCCCTCATATTATCACATAGATTTTTGGCTCCTATTTCTATTGCTTCTGACGCTACAATTGATGAGTGCCCCATGATGTCTTCCATCCACTGCTCTACTGGCTTTGACCACTCTTCACCAAGTAGCTGTCATGTTGCCTGGCAGAGCCAGACGTGCAGGAAGGACTCAGGTTCTTTTCTGCAAATTTTGCAAATCATATCTCTGAAACCTTTGTTTCCCGTACGACTTAAGTTGTCATATCTCAATCTTGGATACTGTTCTTTGACAGTGCCTATAATTCTGGAATCTTCCCATTCAAATTCGTTATCAGTGTCTTGTAACTGGTCTTCCAACTCTCCCTGCCGCCCCGAGTGGTAGAAGTCGTTGTACGTGGATTGTTCAGCGCACGCATTGTTCTGGTCTCTTTCTTTCCTTTGGACAATATTCGCTGTCTCGCTCAGCTCCTCTACAGCTTCTTCATAGTCCGAGTTTTTCTAGAGCACTTTGATGAGTCCCTCCTGCTGTGTTTCACCTAGCGTGTCTCTGAGCATCTTTGCCAATCTGGTTGGGCATCCATTAATAATTTTCCTCAGTTCCTCCATGAGACATATTTTTTGGCCATCCTGTATCCTCCATACCCAAAACTTCTGCCATATACTTTTTCGCTCTTCTTATACCCTCAATTCGGAGACTGGGTCTCTTGATTTCAATCGGAGGATGTAATTGGGAGTGTTCTGGTTTAAGCCCATGCTCATTTCCAAGAGCCTTCTCTGGCTCTTAGCTGGTATAGCACTGTTGTCCCAGCCCCACACTTCTACCACACATAGACAGCCCAATTTTGCTATTGTATTCTGGAGATACAGCCTTGTGCTGAGTTGGGGAATTCCTACTCTTTTGTTTATTCCCCAGGTTACATTCACCATCCTCTGGGCTTTGGCTGCCATCTTGGTTTGCTGCTTAGTATAGGTATAGATATGAGTATAGGTTTTAGTTGTAGAAAATCAATGGATAGCTCAGATATTTAAATTCTGTCACCTCCTCTAGTTCCATCCTGTTCAACCACTAGCACTCTCCTGCTTTTTTCCGGTTTCCTCCACGGAACACCATCACTTTCGTTTTGTGCGTGTGAAGCGTGAGTTTGTTGGCCTTTGAATATGTTAGCAGTACTCTCAGCGTTTTGTTCAGCTCCTGCCCATTTCCACCACCAGCACAACATGGTCTACGAACTTGGGCGAAATATTTGGGTGCCTCCTATGACTAAGCCGCCCACGTTGTGCTGATTGAGTTTTTCTTCTAGATCGTCGATATATGAAGCGAATGATAATAGGCTCGAAGGACAGCCCTGCCTCACTCCCGTTACTGTGCTGAAACTTTCTGATACGGACCTGCTGACAATAACATCGTTCATTGTGACGCAATAGATACCTCGGATCATTCGATGCATTCTACCTCTAATACCCTTTTCCCAGAGTTTGTCAATGAGAAGGCTTCCGTCCACTAGGTCAAACGTGGCTTTGAAATCAACAAATGCTGTAGATAGCTTGCTTTTTTTGGAGTGAAACTTCTTTTGGCAGGATATTCACTTTTTTCGAGCGATACCCGAAAACTTCAACTTTTGAGGGGAACGCCGTAGATGAGTAGTGGGGGAAAGGAGAAATCGTGGGTTGTTGGCATCCAGTCCCTCTCTGAGTGGTGGAGATAACCTATTTTTTGTAGTCGGGGTGGGGAGCTAGAGGGGGGGGGAGAGGTAGATGCATAGCATATAGTCGTACTAAGGAAAGAATCGACAGCCGAGGCATGCCAAAGCCGAAATTTATATGGTGGGGCATGGGAGCCGAAGAAGGCCGATGTCGATTCATTCACTAGTCCTCCCATAGCATGCTACATGCTAGAGTAATTGTGAGAAAAGCTGACAGTTCTTTGGAAATATCTTGGAATCTAAGGGAGATAGAGTGATTTCATTTTCCTCCATTTACGTAGCTCCTAGAGTTTGCTGCAAAAACGAAATCAGGTGAATTCCCTGTATCTTGCTTAGTTTCTGAGATATTCGTTGAAAAACAATTTGATAGCGAAGAGATAAAACAGGATGTCAATTTTCTATCATCACTCATTCAAGAATATCTCGGAAATTAAGCGAAATAGAGTGATTTTGCGCTCTTCCTTTCCCTGTAGCATTTTGAATTCTTTATAAAAAAAAAATCTCTGGGGTAAACTTGCCCTATCTCGTTTAGTTTCCGATATTCTCAAAACTCCATTGAAATGAAAAGTCATTTTTTCCTGAAGTAAGACTATTTTTTGTTATTTCTGTTTGATGAATGTCTCGGAAACTAAGCGAGATAGCGTAATTTCGCCACTGTAACGTCGGGATGTTGGGAGGAAAAGACAAATTATTATTATTATTTATTTAATTGAAATTTGAGGAACAAAGCCCCGAATATTCTAACTTATTTGAAATTTATAGAAGTTGTTCCCCTGTTTTGTCCGAGCCTTTCGACTAAGATCGGGATCGGGAAGTCAAATGGGAGACACTCGAGTTTTAATAAAAAGAAGAATCTATTTTATATTTTAACTATTTTTTGGAGTACACAAAACATGAATTTTTGTCAACTTATTACTTTCAGTTATTCTATTTCAATTTGCTTTAATACTTTACTTTGAATTCAATTCGGACACGTTTCTAATTTAATTATGAACGGATTTGAAACTGAACATGAAAAATATTAGTAACTATTTATTCGTTAATTTACTTTTAGATTGATATTCAAATTTTCTATTTCATTTATTAACTCTTTTCTTCTCTTTCTTCTTTCTCATTTTGTAGACTAAACTAGTTGACACTTGTAACTTAACGGTTTTGAAGTTTCAAAGTCATCTGTAACTGAACTTTAACTGCAAGTATACTGAAATTTCATATTCCAAGGTTTCTAAGCTTCTCTTTAGGGCATTTCACCAATTTTTTAAGGGAGAGAAATCTCACACCAATCACATCACGTCTTGACTTGAGATTTCCCTCTCCAGGGTTCTTGGGACCAATATTCCGGGATCCCTCCATCCCTTCCACAGTTTCTCATCTTAAGTTTTGTATACATGGGTGAATTTTATAAATTATTTTGGGAAGGCCCGTTCTTCCCTCCACAATCTCTACTTTGGGATTTTCTAGACTCTAAAGAAAAACATCTGCCTAAAACACAACATCGCGATAAGGTTTCTAAAAAGCTAAAACATTTGACGAACTCTCTGGACCGGATGAGAGTCATAAAAAACAGGGAGACAGCGCGAGTGAGCCTTTGCTCCACTACACAAAGTGTCACTCAAAAACCCGCGTCTACTGTTTGACGACTTCCCTTCTTTTGAATTTTCTATTCGAAATATTTCCTAAATGCGTGGTTTGAATTGGAAATCCTGTTTTTTTTTTAAGAAGAATTTCAAGTGAGACACTTGGGCATGCTGCACAGTATCTCCAAAATTTATTTCAGGACCAACGGAAAATGTGGGAAAGTAGCTCGGAAGACATCCCCAGAATCTAATGATTTTAACTGAATTTTCAAATTTTTTTATAGTTAATTAATTAATTAAATAGAAACACTCGGACATCACACTACAATCCCTCTTTGTAGAGAATTTGAAGAGTCACACAAAAGAATTAGCATGAAATTGCTCTATTTCCCTTAATTTTCTGAAGTATCTCTAGAGATACTTATGAAAAATTATTGGAAAAGAAACGCCAGCCATAAGTCTATTTTTTTTTGGTGAATTTTCTCATAAATATTACAGAAACTGAGAGAGATAGCGTTAATTCATTCGAATTTTTCTCGTAGGAAACTCCGAGAGTTAAAATAGAGAGTAAGGTGAATGAGCATATCTCTATTAAATTCCGAAAGATTCTTCCAAAAAACCATCGCAACGGAGACCCTATCTATATGTTTATGCTCTGTCGTAGGGTTTTGATGAATATCTCAGGAACTGAGCAAAATAACGCAATTCTTGTAGAAACCCTTTTCGCAGTTCTTCAAATAGTTTACAAGAAAAGTCTTCAGACAAATATGGTTATTTCGCTCAGTTTTGAAAATATTTCCGAAGAAACGGAATTTGAAAAAATATATTGTCACGTATTTTTCAAATCCACGGCAATCAATAAATTCGTGAAACTCAAAAACAAAATCAAAATATTTAAAATCCCAAAATAAAAACCAAACAACGGTAATTGCTGGGCGCCAGGATGACCTTTCGTCCGAAATCAAAATCCAAAAGAAAACCAAAATGAATCAAATAATTCCCAGGTGAATTTCCGACTAGTCAGCAACAAAAAGATCCCTAGATCTTAATGACCGCGGAGGCGGCTGGGTTCACAACGTCACCTGTAAAGATTGGACTAGGAATACAGATTTCGAGAAATAAAAAAAAAATAAAAGAAATCCATTTTCATTTCGGAATTATAATTAGAGCGTTATCTCTTTTCTTTTTTAAACTTCTGCTCTTTTTAAAAAAAATAAATTGAAATTACGATAATCAAAATAAATAAAATAATTCGTTACTGAATTTCAAATTTGTTTAAACAATTAATATTATCGCCGTTATTGTCGAAACGTTTTACACAATTGTTACGTTCGCAAAATTTCGCGAGCGTACTAATTATATTATAAGGATATTAATAGATGAAAATAGGACAGACATTACATTTGTGACATAGCGGAGGACAAAAATTAGTAATTAAGAATAGTCATAAGTATGAAAACAAACAAACAATATTAATCATACTGAAAAGGCAGACTACGCCAAGAATTTTTTTTCTTTTATATATTATTATTACTATTATTGTTTTATAAAAATACTATCGAGTATATCTTAAGAGTTTAAACAAGTTGCTATTATCGACAACAGATAAAAGCAACTTCCCCCACTATGGAGATGTTACGTATTGATCTGTGTGATCATACGTAGTTTCCAAGAATAATCAAAAATAACTAATAATTCAGTTGAAAATGGTCACAATTCCCATATTTGAACCAATTCACCTTAAAAGAGGTCAATAATACATGAAATTACATTAAAAGATGATGGTCAACAGAATCAGAAAGAAAGCCATTAAAAATTCCTTGAAAAGTCTGAAAGGTCCATTAACAAAGTCCATTAACAAACTAAGGAAAACGGACAAAATCGTCATAAACAAGTGAAATATCATCAGAAAAGTTTAAATACCAATTTGCAACAAATTCCTTTCAATAGAAACAAAGATATTCATATTTAAAGGCCAACGGAAAAGTATTGACCGCGCCGGCCTTCAGCGACTTTCACTAAGTAGGTGCGTGACGTCACACGCGTGGGACAAAACTTCCCCCACCAGGGACTCACGCAATTCTATGTTAAACTTTTGAAAAATCATAACTCTTTCAAGTATAAAGATTAAGGAATAATTCCAATTGCAAAATTCATTAAATAATTAAGACTATCGATTCCAGAAGAAAAACAATTGGAAAATCAATTTGCAACATAATTTGTTATAAACAATTTATCAAAATTTAATCGTAGAAATATGAAAGTGGACTCAAAATGTAGTTGACCATGATATATTGACGAATACTGAAAATTAACTCTTAATATTGATAATTAACCGAGATATGAATTTTATAACATATATACACACACACATGCAGAATAACTATTTCTGAACTTTCAAAAATTCATATCTTTTAAAATTATGAAGATTAAGGAACCAAAATAATACAAAAATTCATGAAAAATACAGGCTACACAATGCACTAAGAAAATTTGACAAAAGTTAATATTTACAATAATTTGTTATAAACCATCAATATGAAAAATTATTAGAGAATTACAAAAACCAATAGAATAGAAAGAGAATCACATCAGAAGAATTTAAGGACCAAAAATGAAATCAAAATAACAAATAACAACAGAGTTATTTAACATTCAAATTTATTCACATATATATAGATATACAAAATACATGGCAAAATTCAAAAATCAATAACTTTCATAATAATCAACATTAAGAAATAATTTCCATTTGTAAAATCATTAAATAATTCAAACTAAAAGTTCATGAAAGGAAATTTAAGAAAAACCAAAATTTATGTGAAACAACTTTCAAGCTTTAATTAACTATTGAATAACAACAAAAGTTATTAACTTAGGAAGATGAATCCAAGTTCAAACAATAGATAAAAATAGTCTCTTCCAGACGCAATTGAGTTCAGATTTTTAAAGCAATTATTTCATTAGTTATTAACAATTAGAATTTTCAAGGTCATCCAACTTTAAATATAAATAACTCCGAAACTATAAAAGTTAGAGAAATGAATCCAACGCTAAAAATCGGTAAATTCAATGGCCTTTCAAATGCATTATAGAACGATTCCCTATATTGTTAATTAACAAAGTTATTAACAATCAAATGTTTATAAAAAAATAATCTAAAACTTTTGATACTAAAATTCGTTCATTCAGCCGAAAAGAAGTTCAAATATAGAAAATCGTCAATTTATCCCACTTCTAAGTGGATTTGACAAAATCTGTTTATAAGGTACACATCAGGATGTGAAAAGGAAGCCATTTCCGAAGAGTGAAAAATCAACTTTAAAATTGTTTAAGATCATATAAAACAATATATTATCATGTCAAAAATAAGGTTAAAAATAAGAAAACAACAATATTGTATTTTTAATGTAATAATCTTTATTGTAAAATCACTATATCATAAGATACACATATAAGCTTCAGCGCATGGACAAGCTACAGCACACAAGGGTAGAAGGAAGACGCTCCCCACCAGCTCAGTCACCACCAGCCACCTAGTTGCGCAAGAAACTCACAGCGCAACCCCACTTATTGTACTCCCACCCTACCGGCTCAAGCCGCCGAATTGTCCATGTACCTAGATGCGCGAGGCTCAGTCAGTCAGTTCATCGCTCCTCTTCAATTGGTAAAGACCTCCTCCTCCGGACGCGGTCGCGGTAACTCACTTGGGACTTAGAATAATTTCAGTCAGTAGACACTTAGAAAATTTTTAGAGAATCGGGACTTAGAATAATTTTACTCAGTTTGGACTTGGAATATTTTCAGTGAATCGACACTCAGAAAATTTTTAGTGAATCGGGACTTAGAATATTTTCAGTCAGCCGACACTTAGAATAATTTTACTCAGTTTGGACTTAGAATATTTTGATCAAATCACAACTCAGAATTTTTCTATTATCGAAGTTTTTTAAATTCAAATAATTTTCAATAAATTTATTTTTATTTATCAAATGAAATATTTTCTCTAGAACCGAATTAAACCGAACGAAATAATTTTCCCTCTTTATTTTGAGATCTGACGAAGCCTCGCGTTAATAGAAACAAAACAATTTGTTTGAATAAATTTAAAATCATTGAAGTGAAAACAGAGTTTAATTAATTTAATTAATTATTTATTCCTTTTCAGAGCCTAGAATCTAAACCCAGTCAACACCGCAGAAAACGGTGCGGTTGACTACTCTATCCTTATTATACCTATTCGTCCTTAAATAAAACCTGGTCAACACCGCAGAGAACGGTGCGGTTGACCACTCTATCCTCCATATTCCACCTATTCGTCCTCAAATATTACCTAGTCAACACCGCAGAAAACGGTGCGGTTGACTATTCTATAAAAACCTGATCAACACCGCAGATAACGGTGCGGTTGATCACTCTCTCCTCTTGATCCAAATAAAATAAAATATATTAAAACTCGTTTTCCTTTATAAAATCAATGATGAAGGTCGACCTTCCATAAATTTAATTCACATTTTACGTTCTTTTCAGTGAGTCACTTGGGGAGTACTTTGGGATGTGCCCCAGGTCCTCGGGGATAATGAAATATATATCATTTTACAGGAAATTGCCGAAGGAAGGTCGGTGGTGAGTCAGTGAGTCACTTGGGGAGTACTTTGGGATGTGCCCCAGGTCCTCGGGGATAATGAAATATATATCATTTTACAGGAAATTGCCGAAGGAAGGTCGGTGGTGAGTCAGTGAGTCACTTGGGGAGTACTTTGGGATGTGCCCCAGGTCCTCGGGGATAATGAAATATATATCATTTTACAGGAAATTGCCGAAGGAAGGTCGGTGGTGAGTCAGTGAGTCACTTGGGGAGTACTTTGGGATGTGCCCCAGGTCCTCGGGGATAATGAAATATATATCATTTTACAGGAAATTGCCGAAGGAAGGTCGGTGGTGAGTCAGTGAGTCACTTGGGGAGTACTTTGGGATGTGCCCCAGGTCCTCGGGGATAATGAAATATATATCTTTTTTTTAGAAATAAAAAAATCGAATAATATCGATTATATATCGATCCACTTACAAATAAAAAAAAACTAACACGCCATGAAAAATCCGAAAATGGCGGTTACCGGCGTCGAAAACGACGCTAACAAATATATGTCAAAATTATGCCGAGAATAATCACACGCTTACCGGAGTGTTGTTGATAACCTCGAAGCCAAACTATGCCTCCAATTTCCCCAGTAATCGTCCAAAAAAAAATTCCTCAATTAATCCTCGGTAAATCTTTGATTTCAATGCAACGTTAATTTGCTAATTGCAACGGTAATTGCTTGAAATTTTCACAACGAAAAACACGTCTGTATTTTCTGCCACCAAAACGGAAAGTGACGGAAGACGCCGGCGTGCGTCGCAAATTAGACCACAGGTGGCTCTTCCCCTAATCAATCATCCAATGACGTTTAAGACTTTCCTCTATCGCCGGTATTGTTTTATTTTTAATCCGGTAATTAAATTCATGATAAAAGAAAACGTCTCAAAATTCAACGTCAAAAATTCCGAAATAAATTTACATAATCATAACTTAATTAATAATTATGGCAATTAATTATTATTCAATTAAGTGTGATATTCAGACGTCCTTGATTTTCTCCATTATCCGCCAATCGAAACTGAGAGTCCATCGGAAAACTCCTCCCATCGATTTCCGTTTTGTGCGTCGATAACTTCCTTCAGCAGCTCTCTATGATCCTGTCTGTCTGCAGGCGCCTCCTTCCGATGTGAAGAAGAACTCCGGCAAGAGAGGGAATATTCAAGGCGGAAATAAATCAAACAAATTAGTTCAAAAAATAAAAAAAATCGTTTCTCGTTTCTCGGACCTTCCGTTCTGGTGGATAAAAAAAACTAAATTTCATCGCGATACCGGTCTTAAAAAAAAAATCTATTGTAACGCAAATATGGCGTTAAAATATATAAAAAATTTTCAGACGGATTAATTTCCTTTCATCTGCCATTCTCTCTGAATATTTCGATATTCAAGCAGAATGGGGCGATTTTGCATTCATCCTCTTCTGTAGAGAATTCCGAGAGCTACACAGGAGGATTGTGGCAAAATCACTCTATCTCGATGAATTCCCGAGATATCCACAAACACAATGAATTAAAAAAATCTATTGATCTGAATAATGGTCGTGAGAAAAATTGAAATTCGTTAACGAGCAGAACACTTCATTCCTAGTTCAATGAAGAAATAGTCATAATTCATCTTCATCTATACCTCATAGGCAAGAAGTTTCACTTCTTTTTTTTATCTCGAGTCGATTATTGATGAGTGTGTTGAGCACGAATATGTGGTCTCTAGCCTTTCTTCCTGGTCCAAAGCCCGCTTGACTCTCATTCAGGAAGTCCTCTGATTCTACCCATCCAGACTGACTGTTGGCTATAATTCTAGTCAGAATTATCAAAACATATTACTTATGTTCGATCAATTCAATTATGAATAATCAATTCTCACCTCACAGGTAGTCAATACTTACTTGCGCTTGATAGTAGCCACAAATCCGGCTGAGATTTATCCCTATAACAGCTTTCTTTTATCGTCGTCTACTTACGAAAGACGGTTCCATTGACCCCGAGGCGGTTACGAGGTGGACAAAAGAAGTAAGGAACTTTGGGGTCTAGTTTCCGCGTCTCCCAATTGATACTTTCTTTTCCCATGTAAGAAGTTGGAAATGTTTCTATTATAGCTAAAATCTAAGGGAGTAACTTCTTTCTCCTCAATGAAGATGATTTTGATTCCGATACACACCCAAAACCATTGGAGCTTATGTGTAGTGAATTTCACCAAAAAAACAATCTTCTACTACGACAGCCTCCATTTTGAGAACTCTGCATGTTTAGAAGTATGTATTTTATAGCATAATTAAATTTTTATAAAGTATCCTTCCCATAAATTGATAAATTTTATCCTGATTTTCGCGATCCTGCTATATAATTCATGATAACGAGAGGGCGTATGTGTAAAACATAGGCCCTTTTGTTATCATAAATTATATAGTGGGATCGCGAAATTGAGGATAAAATTAATAACTAAAGGGCGTATGTTTTGCACATACGCCCTTTTCTTATCAAATAAATCAGGGAGATGAAGTAAAAAGAAAAAAAAATTAATAACAAAAAAGCGTATATGTTGCACATACGCCCTATTCCTGCTGGAATTGGCAAATACGCCCTTCTGTTACTCGAATTTTGAATTCGTTCCTTTTGCATCATTGTGTGGCAGCCCGAGAAATAAGCGGTATGGCTTTACGATTTCTTGTGCTGCCATCTATCGGATGCAAGCTCAAAATAGAAAAATACAAATAGACGAATATGGCGAATACCGCACGACGTGCTGCCATCTAGTCCTACAAGCTGGATGGCAAGCACTAATTAGTAATTAATTAATATAGTTAATTAAGCCAGCATATATATAATTATATAAAATCATTCAGAATAATCGTGGGAGTAAGTTTGAAAGGGTTTCTCAAATTTAAACTAAGTAACGTACCAGTTAGCCCGATTTAATCGACAACTTAAAACTATTGTTATTAAAAGAATCCCGGTAAATTTGTGATGAAGATAATGAACGAGATTTACATGTATTTTGATTTCCAAACCATCTAGTTAAATAACCGCGAGAGCAACCCACAATATGGATAAAAGTACTCAATAAAACAAGGAAATTAAAAAAATTTACGTGTTAATTACCATAATTAATAAATACACTAGAACGTCAAGGTATAAAAGGCGGCGCTCGGGCCGAGAAGAGGCAGTCTCTTTTGAATCGTATAACACGACGGATCTCTCTCTACAGAGTGCATTCGCCAACAGTCGATAATATAGATTACTTTAGAGTTAAGCTAAAGTTTGAATATTGTTGAGTGATTGAGTGTTAGATTATAATTTGTGAGAAATTAAAATATTTGGGAAAATGCGTTCTCCCTATAGCCCTGACCTTCCTCAACCTTATCCATCCAATACCTTAATTTCCACCTTCGGCCCCCTCAACCAAATTACTCTCCCCCGACGTAGCCCTGGAGCTCGATACGGCCCCAAAAATACCGTCCACCAAGCCCACTAAACCGATAGCTCAAAAATGAAAAGAAATGGGTGCCAGATAAATTTTAATACTACTGGATTTATCGAAGCAGATCATCGATAAAAAAACGGTACGGTAACGGTAAACCGGCTAAAGGGTTGGAGAAACGTCGGGAAAGCGGAATCTGCAAAAGGGGGTTGCGGCTGTGCTAGGCTAACTCGGAATGGTGGAGAGCGGGCGTGAGTCTAGGGCACACGCAGATTTCGCAAAGATAGCGTTAAAAATTAGTAAAAGATAACCGAATCGTAATAGCGAGAGAATAGGGAATAGATAGGGAATAGAGAAATAAGATAGAAATCAGCATAGTCCTTACGTGTTCCGCTATTGCCAAAATAATATACAAAATCTTAGATAAAAAGCTACAATACGTTTGAGAGTAACTCTCAAAAGAAATAATTGCAAAGAGTTCCATAAATTCAATATATTATCTGAAAATCGCTGATAAGAAAGAGAGAGTGAGAGAGAGAGATTTTACGTAGATGTATTCCGGGGGTTCGGTATTGTGCGTGAAACACCAAAGATAACCGTTATGGGCTAAATCTGCGTAAAGATACTCAAATGATAACCAACGTGCACCATAATCATCCTAAGATAGCCGCAAGGTCATCTGAATGCCTTGCCTGAGCGTGGGCTACTCGCGAATTAGTTATCATGCAGTATTTACGTAGAAAACGTTAAAAAGATAACCTTACTGCATAGAATTCCTTAAAGATAATTGAAAGATAATATTCTGTCGCGAGAATCGCGAGAATACAATAGGTAACCGTAATCGTCAATGCGCGCCAGGAATATGCCTTAGAAAACTTCTAGATACTTTTCCCTAGCTTAGGGATTTCTCTACCTTACCTGGCAACAGTGAGGGAGAGCCTCGTGCTCTGCTACCTTCGCACTGATGCGATTGTTAAAGGAAAAAGAAAAGAAATACCTTGGCTCAAAGGTAAACGGAAAATACGGAGAATTTCGGTTGGAGTCGTGAATTCCCAAACAATTGGGGGAATTAACGCTCGACAACCAGTTCAGCCGTCTACTCTTTTCCGAGAAAAGGAAACCAACAATAGGTACTATGAGTGCGAGAGAGATAGAGAAAGCCAGCTCTACCCAAGCGTGGGGAGCACGTGTTTTGGGCGTCATTGCATCAGCCGATGACGCTATGACCAAAAGTGATGAAAATGTACTCTAAAATTCCTGAAATCATCGAGAAAAATTATGGAGTGCATTTCCACTCATTTCTCCTCATTCTGGCCATCAATTAAATCTGAGAGAACCGGCCAGAAGAGAGTAAGAGAGCCGAGAAAGTCCGATGCCTCGTGTAGCGTCCTTTCTCGCGTATCACTGCTGCACCTGTAAAATCTGTCTTTTTCCCCTGAAATCGCGAAAAAGTCCTCAAATGCATCGTTGCATATTTTTCTTCTCATTTATTTTCCCTCGCTGGCCTTTAGAATTAATTAAGATAGCCGGCCATGAGGGAATTGAGAGAACCGAGAGATTGAGGTGACGCTACAGCCACGTGGCGCGTCATTTTCACTAAATCTTTTCACGAATATTCCCACAAAATCGGAGCGCGGCTCTCTTCCAACCGTCCTCTGCACTCACCTCCAAGGACGACCGAGAGGGCGGTTCAGAAGCCCCAGGAAACGCGTTATCTTGGTCATTAAACCTTGGGTGCTTCAGGGCCCTCCCTTCCACTCGAGATTTGCCAGAGCGGATTCTCGCAACGGCAAAAAATGAGACGAGAGTGGAATGGCGGTATTTATGACGATAATTTATGTTTTTGCGGGAATTTCTTTAATTTACTGAAATTACGATTTGTATTGGCATAAAGAGCTCAACCCTAAACTAAGGGAGTTTTTTGCCTTTAGGATATTTGAGAGAACCACAATAGATAGCCATAGGTCGCTTTCTCCTCATGACCTGGAGGTTTTTAGATAGCCTTGAGTCGGTTTTTCCTCATGACCTGGAGGATTTTAGGTAGCCTTAAGTCGGTTTTTCCTCATGACCTGGAGGATTTTAGGTAGCCTTAAGTTGGTTTTTCTTCATGACCTGGAGGATTTTAGGTAGCCTTAAGTCGGTTTTTCCTCATGACCTGGAGGATTTTACGAATTTCTCTCTCTCTACTCACTAATTTTTTCCTCTCTAAAATTACAGGTGGCATGGAAAAAAACCACGTCACAAATTAAAGCAAGAAGAACAATTACTATTAAGGTGTCGTAACGATTGTGAAACGTTTATGTGTAATTCCCTAAATGTGGTTTAATAAATACCGTTTTACTACGAGTGTGTAAATAATTTTGGTGTTTTTATTCATTTACAAAAACACTTGGCGACCGGACTTGCAGGTAACCAGGTTGTCGGGTTCTGTGGAATTGAGAATAATCCAAGAAAGCACGACAATCACGTAACAAGTGAATTATCAAGCCATTAAACAAATAAATTTATTAATAAATTAATTTTTATTAATAAATTTTTTAGGAGAATCAAATTTCGGAAAAAATATGTAATGCGCAAGCAGGATGTGAACCCGCGACCCTCTGATTACATGTCAGGTGCTCTGACCACTGAGCTATTGCGAGTTACTATATTTACCAATTATATCAATAATCAATCGAAACTTGTTACGTACGGCTACAATTGAAGCATAAAAAACATTTTCAGACGCATTTTAGAGTTACGCCCTTTTCTCTCTGAAAATTGGATTTTTTGGCGCGTACGCCCTTCTGTTTCTAGGGCGACGATGTATTCGACAGAATATTCAACAATATTCATTTTTAATATTCATTTCCATGTTCATAAATTTATATTTCAAGGATCATGGGACGTTGGAATTATTGAATTTTAACAATACTAATAATTGTCAAATGAACGACGTTTCGCCCGCTTTATTCAGGCTTCTTCAGGTTCTGGAAAAAACCACAGTACAAATTATAAATCGTGAATTATAAAATCGAAATTACAAAGCTAACAAACAAAGAAACAAAACGAATTCAACTTCAAAATTTTCCCTCATAACCTCAATAATTCATCTCACTAATGAGTCTTATAAACAATACAGAAGTTATTCTCTATCTTTTTTCAATAAATCAATGAAAACAGAATTTAATACCTTGACATCATTAGTGTATACAGTAGGGTGTTTCAACAAAACAAAAGATTTTCTTTTTTTCTGATGGTGTCCGAAAATTGATAGTATATTTGAAAATGAAAATTTTGGTCATAAGTAGAGCTCTTGATATTGATATCAAGGCTTGTCTCAATCCATTTTTCTATTTTCCCATCTAAATAACACAGAAAAATATTTTTCCAATTTTCCAATTTTTGTAGCTTGGAAACGGTTTATTGCAGAGAAATTTTGAATGATGAATCTCAACGGAAATTGAACGATCTACGAAAAAAGTCTCTTGCAAAAAATCCATGAAGTCAATTGTTTTCAGGTTATAGGTCTGTTAATTAGTACCTGATAAAATTTTCGAGTATTTTGTCAAATAAATTGAAGTATTAGAGTTGTTTTTCATATAAGTGCTATATGTTATAAAATTACTCAATTTCTATTGAATACTTCAAATTCAACAATTATGTATTTTTTATAAAAAATTCGATAAATGATTGCTAACTAGCTAAACTACCCGGCTTCACTCAGGAGTTGATATGAGATTGTGTGTTAGTTGGGATAAAAGAATGAACTTCCAAATATAGAAAGTACTTTTCTTTCTTATTGAAAATATATTCTAACTTCTTAAACCTTCTAGGATATTCTCGGAATTCAGGAGATTCGCGAACCTTAGGGACATTTTGAAATGTTCTCGAATTTTCTGGAACATTCCAAAATATTCTCATATCCTTGAGAACATTCCGGGAATTTCTCAGAGGTCTTGGAACATTCTAGAAAATTCTCAAACCTTTGGCAACATTCGAGAGAGTTCTGGAACTTTCTGAAACATTCTAGACTATTTCGAAACGTTCTAGAACATTTAAACATATTTCCAAGCATCTTGCATCATTTAAAAAAATTTCCAACCCTCCTGGAACAATTTAGAATGTTCGCAAACTGCTTGGAACATTTCAAAATATTCTTAAATCTCTTGGAATATTCTTGAAAATTCTAGAATGTTCCGAAACGTTTTGGAACAATCTAGAAAATTCCCGAACCTTCTGGAACATTCCAGAACATTCTGAAGCATTGTCAACTATTCTAGATCATTCTAGTGTTCTGTAGAACGATTTAGAACATTATTTTACCCCCATAAGGAGCAAAATTCGCTATCCTCATATTTCGAAAACTAACCCCCGAAGCTGAAAACTGAAAACCTCTTCATGGATGGGGGGTGGAGGGCTAACACTGCATATAACACCCATGGGGCTATGAGGGTCGGTTTCTGAGTTTTAGCGGCACGCACATAGGATACTTTTTTCTATTATATAAATTAGATGAACGATTCTACGTGAATAAGAATCGTTGGAACTATCAAATACGTACTTCATTGTTTTTTTTAATGAAACATTTGAAATATTTCCAGCTAGATATTTTGAGCATCTTCAAGTCGGGGATGATATTGCTGAACGCAGTGTTGCATTGATTGAACAGTACAATCAATGCTTAACGTAAAATGAAGAACAGCTTCAGTATTTATTGCAAGTAGTTACTGAAAAAAGAAAACAATATCCTACTTGCAATCAGAATAACTTCACATCACTCTGAGGGATCGGGCGATTACATATCAATTACAAATCGATCAGACAGGCAATTTTTCCACGAAATCGACTGTCATGTGACCACGATGTGACTTCAATGCAAACGCATCGTGATCGAATTACGGTCGACTTCGTGAAAAAATTCACTGCCCGGTTGCATGATCCACCAGGGCAACTTAATTATTCAATTGAATTTCTATGATTTAAATAACACTTGATAATCGAAGAATATATATTTATCGTCAACTGTTATTGAAATGCCATTCAAAATATTGCCTGCAATGAAATCAGTAAATATTTAGTTGAAAATATTTCAAATGTTTGATTAAAAAAAACAATAAATCACGCATTTGATAGTTACAACAATTCTTATTCACGTAGAATCGTTTATTAGCGATAATTTATTGAATTCTCTATCGAAGATACATAATTCTACTTCAAATTCAATAGAAATTGAGTACTTTCATAATAGATATCACTAATGTGAAAAACAACTCTAATACTTCAATTTATTTGACAAAATACTCGAAAATTTTATCAGGTACTAATTAACAGACTCATAACTTGAAAACAATTGATTTTATGGATTTTTGGCAAGAGACTTTTTTCGTAGATCGTTCAATTTCCCTTGAGATTCATTATTTGAAATTTCCCTGCAATTAACCGTTTCCTAGCTACAAAAATTAGAAAATTGAAAGAATATTTTTCTGTGTTATTTAAATGAGAAAATAGAAAAATAGATTGAGGCAAACCTTAATATCAATATTAAGAACTCTACTTATGACCAAAATTTTCGTGTTCAAGTATACTATCAATCTTCGGACACCATCAGAGAAAAAAAAATCTTTTGTTTTTTTGAAACACCCTAGTGTATAGTCAACTTAAAGATACTTTTCTCCAATCGGGAGTCAAAAACATACAAAAAGATTAATTTTAACATTGCAGTGTGTCACTCGAATCCCACTGTTGTTTGTGTAAACGATTTTCTTACTTGTCATAGTGACAATTGTAATTGATTCGTCTATCGACCGTCCTGATAGATCACATGTCAGCACCTCCTTGACCTATCCTCATGTGAACAACTGATCAGTCTGGTTCCTTCCTTACCAACTTCTTTTTGAATTTGCTCAAGATTCCAGAATAAGTTCTACTCAAGAACTGCGTATCTTCTCTCTTGTTCACTGTGTCGTTGACATAGATAAATACCATTTCACTGACATTTCTCTTCTGCCAATTCGATTCAGTGTCCAAGATGCTGACTTCGTCAAAAACAACTTTCAAAGTTGAATTTGTTTTGTTTCTTTGTTTGTTAGCTTTGTAATTTCAATTTTATAATTCACAATTTATAATTTGTACTGTGGTTTTTTCCAGAACCTGAAGAAGCCTGAAAGCGGGCGAAATGTCATTCATTTGACAATTATTAGTGTTGTTGAAATTCAATAATTCCAACGTCCCATGATCCTTGAAATATAAATTCAACAATATCTTGCGTATGAGCATCAGGTGGAAAAAAACCCCGAGGTCGATACTACGCTGGAAGAACAACCATCCAAAGGTACGTAATCTCGGAATGAATTTGCAAAGAATATCATAGGAATCAATATTAAACATGAATTCAATGCACTTCATGATTTAGGATATATCACGTCAATTGAATAATGACGATTGCGGAGTATTCGTGTGCACATACGCTGTCTGTACTCAAAAGAGTGCACCGCTAGTATTTACCACCAACGACATGCCAGAGATAAAAGATCGGATCATGAGGGAAATAATTCCATACGAAATGGAATCCCCTCTGTCAACTTGTTCTGCTCCTCCTGAGAGTGCACGTGGTCCTCTTTCAGTATGGTTCTGAATAGTCACGAAACTTTAATTGCGGAATTTCTGATCCTAGACAGTTTCTACCGACTACCTGGCAGGCAATGCACAGCTTTTGTCACTATTCACATAGCGGTTTCTGTGCAGTGCTTTCATAATCGGAAAGGAAGATTCCATAATATTGCAACGTGACTTTTCACCCGGGGAGGGGGGGGGGGGGGTAAAAAGCCACTTGTTACGTATTGATCTGTGTGATCATACGTAACACACTGCCCCGTCCCTCCCTCCACGTCTCTCAATGTAATTTCCTAATTGAAAACCGTTTATGGGCACCAGGTGGTTTCAACGGAATCACCAAACCGGAAGTTCCTCGGCGGGTTCCTGCCCTACATGTTTACAGCTCATTACCAGCCCGTAGCAGCGAGGAGTTCCGCCGAGAACGGAATGAAATAGGTGCAAAGGGGGAGCTGTTACTTTTCTCCCGGCTAGCGCCGAGAGAAAAACGTGACATGAGTCAGGGGGGAATCGGGGATGTTAACCCGATCCGTTGCCATTTCTCATCCACAAACAAAACCCTATAACTAACAGAATGAATCTGAAATGTGAGAGATTTGGGGAAGTAGGATTCCTGAAAATAAATACTCGAGAACATAAAGAATCTGGTAAAATTGAAGTATATTGCAAAAAGTAATAATCATATTTAACTCGACCCGAAAATGAGGAAATATCGTAAATTTCAATAAAAGATAACAAGTGAGTTTATAAATAATAATAATTATTGATAATTAAATTCGAAATAAATTTCAGGAATAAATTATTTGAGTCATGATTATTTTATTTCAGGAAGTACAATAACCATCCTAAAGGCACAAATTCTCGGGACTCGTCCGAGGTATACGGGTGACGCGATACGGGGGAAGGGGGGAATTGAAATGCTTCGTGTACAGGACTAACGCATTTTCTTCCAAAATTATATTTTCGTTTTTCTTTAATAAAAAATCGAAATATGTTTCGGGAGGAGTAGATTTGGGGTCGTTGGGTTCCTCTACTTCATCCCTATCGAGTGGGGTGTGTTTCGGGATTTCTCCAGGGGAATTATCGGAGTTTTCCGAGAAAACCCATTTTCCCTACCCTAACGTAACGAGTGCGAGTGAGACAGACTCACTGCGCGACACGGCAAGAAAAAGCGCGCGGGGTTCCTTTAACTGCTTAACGTACATAAAAATTGGAGCACTAACGACACGGCGATTTTTAACGTTAATTAATGAGTTAATCAATCAATTAATTGTTTCGGGGATGAGTCGGAAAGTTACGGCTTAAATCAACACGGCTAACGGGAGTCAAACGGGATCTTTGGGGTAACGATATTTTATCTCACCCAATTCAATGACTTTTTCCCCTGGGCTCTCCTCATCCTCTGGACAAAAAGGCCTCTCCACATCCTGTAGACGGTCCACTCTCGGTGACTCTGATGGAACAGCGGGGCTCGCACGTGTGGTCTGGGTGCCGGTTCACTCTCGACTGCTTTCGAACGCGATCAGTCGTCCTGAGAAGGGGGGGAGGTGCTTCACGTGGACTCTCTCGTTCAAGCCAACTCATGCCCCTCGGTGCCGTCAGGGTGCATGACAGTCGCGCTCATTACGGGACTTTTCTCACGCGGGAAGATTCAAACTCTCAAAAAACTAAACTTCTACGGGGATTCTCTAATGAAACTAATTTGAATAAAATGATCATGGGACACGGATCTTGTCCGCTGATGCCCCTCAAACTTAACCGGGAATTACTCCTTAAAATCAACGGTTTAATTCCCTATCACTAATTAATCTAACCGGGAATTTACCTCCCAAAATTACACTAACTGAGGCATGGATCTTGTCCGCCGTTGCCTCCCAATCCTTAATACTAATCTGACCAATTTTCCCCCCGAAAATTTCGAACCAAATATGAATTACATCCACTTATTGGGAGCGCCAGTTTCACTGGACTTTTTGCGCTTTCTCCGATCCCTAACCTCGCTTCCGCTTTAAACAGTCAGCAACTCTGGCTACACCCCAGGGGTGGCTTTAGCACCCCTAATATTTTTAAGGGTGAAAAAAATACATATAATTCACGTGATTATAATCACTCTGGCTCTTTCTGAAATATCAAATTTGAATATATCTTGAACGAGGAAAAAAGTCACCAGAGTCGTGGGTGGGTGGAAAATGCGTAACGGAAGGGGTTGAAGTGGCCTCTCCAGGAGGGCTACTTACACTAAATTAATCACACGCATCTTTACATATGGTCTTCCAAAAAATGTCGAAAATTAAAAACTTCGATTGCCAGAACGATATATCGCTGGAAACACCCCGCCAAACTAAAAGAACCACCCCTTTGAGTGCGAGCGAGACCGTCCTATACGCATGTGTCGGTACGAGTGAAAATTTCTCTCCAAGTCTGTATTTACGATTGTTAAATACATTCTTCCAAATAGAAATAATACGTTTCACTGATTATTTATTAATTCCTCAATGTATCGAGAATTTATGAAATTGGTAATTTATTGGTATTTATTGTTAATTGGATGAGTTAATGAAAACTTATGCTCTCTCTCCACGAATGCGACGAGCCAACTGGATGTCCTTGGGCATGATGGTCACTCTCTTAGCATGTATGGCACAGAGATTGGTGTCTTCGAAGAGACCAACAAGATAAGCCTCGCTAGCTTCTTGAAGAGCCATTACAGCTGAGCTTTATAAGTAAGTTGAGGCGTTATATCACTGTAGAATTGTCAAAAAATTGATTTTTCTTTCTTGCTTTGAAAACTTTGGGCTTTCCAGAATACAGGCAAGATAAGTTATCCCCTGAAACCCATTTTTTCTCATGAAATTTTGCACTTTCTCTAAGACATTCCTTCATGTTCATAGTCTGAATCAAATTTTTAATCGTCTTTTTCTCAAAGCACTACACTAGCGGAAAAAATTTAAGGATCGAAAAAAAATTCAAATTTTCAGCGGTTTTTAAAATGGCCGTATCTTCCTCGAAAATGATCGTATTGGAGTAAACTAAATTTTTTTTCAAGTAATGTGCATCGCACTATTCTAACGAGTAGAGTGAAAAATTTTTTTCCAAATTTTTTGATTTTCGTTTTTTCGGCTACAGACTTGGGAAAAATTTTCCCAGCTCAACCACTATCTGGACCGGATAGGTTGTTCATTCAGCTTCAATTTGCTTTTTTTTACCTTGATTCGACCATTTTTTGCTGAGATATCGGACTTTGAATGAAAAAAGATCGTTTTCTCTTTGATTATCGATATCTCAGCATCCAATGATCGCACAGAACATTAACGGTGGGTTTCAAAAAGCTAAATAAATTCTCTACAAGAACAAGCCATTTTTTTTACATCCATTACATGAATTTGAAAAAACAAGACAAAAAAGGCTTTTGGTGAATTTTTGAAACATCAAACTTTCAATTTGAAATATTGAGAGAACCACACATGTTAAGTATGCCTTTTACAGTTCAATATACCCACAAAAATCCTACAAAGTTTCAATTCAATCCACCCAGCCATTTTTTTGTTGTATTCGATTGAATTTTTGGAAAAATTAAAGGATCCCGTTTCATACACTTAACAGTTCAGGATCTTCAATGAAATGAAAGAAAAGAATTTCCTCAGCTTTTCCACATTTTCATTCGAACAGCGTTTAAATTTATGGAAAAAAAACAATAAAAAGTTCGATCTTTCTCTTTCAGGAATATCGATGATTAAAGAGAAAACGATCTTTTTTCATTCAAAGTCCGATATCTCAGTGAAAAATCGTTGAATGTGAAAAAAGCCAATTGAAGCTGAATGAACAACCTATTCGGTCCAGATAGTGGTTGAGCTGGGAAAATTTTTCCCAAGTCCGTAGACGAAAAAACGAAAATCAAAAAAATTTGGAAAAAATTTTTTCACTGTACTCGTTAGAATAGCGTTATGCACATTACTTGAAAAAAAATTTCGTCAAAAGATCTCAAAACTAGAGACTTCAAGCTTCAATTTTTTTTTTTACTCCAATACGATCATTTTTGAGAAAGATGCAGCCACTTGGAAAATCGCTAAAAATTTGGATTTTTTTTCTCCTTAAATTTTTTCCGCTACTGCAGTGCTTCGAGAAAAACACGATTAAAAATTTGATTTAGACTATGAATATGGAGGAATGTATTAATAGAGAAAGTGCAAAATTTCATGAGAAAAAATGGGTTTCAGAGGATAACTTCTCTTGCCTGTATTCTGGAAAGCCCAAAGTAATTTTCAAAGCAAGAAAAAAAAACGATTTTTTGACAATTCTACCGTGATATAACCCCTCAACTTACCAATTTCATAAATTCTCGATACATTTAGGAATTAATAAATAATCAGCGAAACGTATTATTTCTATTCGGAAGAATGTATTTAACAATCGTAAATACAGACTTGGAGAGAAATTTTCCCTCGTACTGACGCATGCGTATAGGACTGTCTCGCTCGCACTCAGAGGGGTGGTTTTTTTAGTTTAGCGGGGTATTTCCATTGATATATCGTTCTGGCAATCGAAGTTTTTAATTTTCGACATTTTTTGGAAGACAATATATAAAGATGCGTGTGATTAATTTAGTGTAAGTAGCCCTCCTGGGGAGGTCACTTCAACCCCTTCCGTTACGCATTTTCCACCCACCCACGACTCTGGCAACTTTTTTCCTCGTTCAAGATATATTCAAATTTGATATTTCAGAAAGAGCCAGACTGATTATAATTACGTGAATTATATGTATTTTTCCCACCCTTAAAAATTTTAGGGGTGCCAAAGCCACCCCTAGAGTGCAGCCAGAGGGTATATTCCTTCATTCGTATATTATGAAGAATTCATAATAAAACTTTCAACCCTATTATGCATAGTGTAATGAAAAACGTTGCTGGCTCCTGGACTAATTGAAATTACGCTGAGTGACCGGCAGAGCCAATGTATTTTCAATCAACGTCCAGCCTTAGAAATGATTTATAGGCTCTAGCTGTTCCATTCCATTCTCCAGGAACGCAGCAAATTCGTGCATCAGGGGTTCAACATCGGTTACGACTTCTTCTCCGATTTTACAATGCTAGTTCGAGAACTCCGGGATCTGTTGAGAAATGACTTGTCCGGACGAGGACTCCAGTCAATTCAACTCCAAGAAACTTAATGCATTGTACGAGGATGCACCGTTTCCTCAGGAGCCATCGCTACACGAGGCTGATCTGGAATGCAGACAGGGAAGAAGTGGTCATTTGACACATCAGTGTGCTGGTGATTGGAGTAAAATCAATACATTGGTTCGTTATGGAGTTTAAGAATCAGCTGTTATGTCCTTGATAGCAAGCAAATGTTTTTACTATGGGGTTCTACTTTTTGTAGATTAGAGATCTTGGAATTGGACGCAGACTGTCGTCAGTTACATCCCAGGTGGGAAATGCCAAGTTTTAACTATCGGACCAGGCATGATACAGCCTCAGATTACCAAGTCTTGGTGTACCTAGATTGTACTTAGCTCGAACCCTCATTGATACCAAGCTATGTCCGAGACTGGTCCTGAACCAGTCGATCTATGGCGCTCGCAAATAGGGCAGGAAGGAGTGAGAAGTAGGAGAAAGGCAGACAGGCAAAAACTGGAATGGGGTAATGGGGAAATGTACAAAGAAAGAAATCTATGTACAGTACTGTAAAGAGATGGCTATGGTCGAGGAAAGCTGCCCCCAAATAAAATTTTTTCGGACTTTGATTGAATAGGATTTTTCAAAGTATTTCAATTGTCCAGGGGTCAGTCACCCAGCACGAAGCGAAAACAACATCCTAATTGAAATTTTTTTGAAAATCACAACCAACTTTGTCCTGGGGAGTATAATCCATAAACCAAACAAAAAAAACGAAAACAACAGAATTGAGATTATCACCACGTTTTGCATGACCCGAGAACACGACGGGGACGTAGTGGTGCATAGGCCTCAAAATGAATCTATCACGACCTACTCTCGTGCGACACTCAGGATCATATTGAAGAAATTTTATTGACTTCAACCTCCACCCACCTGAAAATTTTTATTTCGTATTAAGTCGAAGACCGTTCATTCTGCACATTGGACTTAAAAAATGCACTTTGTTTTCAAAATTTCTCACGTCAATAACTTGAATACTTTGCGTGGAATCATATCCCAAATTTTTATCATATGCATTCAAAGAAAAAAAAATTGAATTAAATTGAAAAATATGCTCAAAATTTTAATTCAGATTTTATGGAAAATTCCAAAAATATTCATTTAGAATCATAAATCAGATGGTGTTCCGTTGAGACACTACACCTCAAGAAGAACTGAAATGAAATTAACGATATGATTCACACCAGAGAAGCCACTGGTCAGGAGAAGGTTAAAGTGATTTCTCATACCGAAATCGCCCCACTCCTAAGCCAATGGTTTCTATCTCACTCATGTGTACGTCTTCAGCTGGCTTTATTCGGCGAAAATATCAATTATTTTCCTTGTCATTATATTTCACACCGCGTTCCCTCACCCCGAAACCAATCAAAACAATGAAATAAACCGACAAAACTGACTCCATTTTTCCCGTGTTAAATTGAAAAAGAATCAAATATTTGATTTACTTATGTTAAATACGTAATAAAATTTAGTGATTGACTGTAAAGAGTGGAAATTATTGAAGATATTAATGGAAAATTGAAATTTCCCGAGGGGCACCTTTTCTCGACAAAAGCTAGAACAATATATGGGTCATTTCACCAGATAACGTTCTCTTCGAAGTGTGACCCCTGCAGATCTTTTCTAAATTCTTTGAGCTATTCTCTTCTTCAAAATGATGACTCGGTGGAGAATTGTGCTTTTCATATTGAGTAATTCCGTGATAATGATTTTTCAAATTTCCACAATTTCTTTTTCTTTGATTTTTTGATAATTTTTTTTTAAAGTAGGAATATTATTCATGAAAATATAAACTGTATAGTCACTTCTGTCGGAAATTCTTAGCGTTCCAATGGGAATATTCATTCTTCATTCTAAGCTACGGAAGAGGATGAAGAGGGATTTTTTTGGCCTTGTGGCATTTTTTCCCCAAATTTGATATTTTCTTCTGAGAACTGAGCATTTTCTACCCAAAATATGTCATTTCCTCGATGGGGTTATTTCTTGTTCGATTGCGATGGAATAATGAAGCACTTGTAACCGATTTTACACTCAGTACAAAAATTAAGGGAATGTAAAATATTCCCATTTTTTTGAGTGATTTTCAAACGGCTGTTTCATTGCAAAGAATGATTGGATTGGAACGAAAAAACAAGATTTCAAAAGCTTGACGTCTCTAGTTTTGAAATCTTGAAATGGAAATGGTTTGAGGCATTATTTATGGCAGGAAGAAAAGAATAAAGATGAGAAAAAAATTCAAAATGTTTTAAATTTTTCGGAATCGTCCACGGACTTCAAAAAAAGAATTTCGACTCAGCCTTTGTCAAAACTGTCTAGCCTGATCCTTTAGCTCTGATTCCTTCCTTTTATTACTCTACGATCATTTGCTATTGATATCGGCAGTTGAATGAAAAAAGACACTTTTGTGTTTGATCAACGATATCTCGTGAACCACGGTTGTATGTGTACAGTTCAGTTTCCGAAGCAATTACAAGTGGATTTACATTTTTTCTAATCTTGTTGGAAAATATGATGATACAAAACATAGAACTATCTGTATGAACCCCCAAGATGTATCAGCACATAAAGTGCATGAATTAAAATATAGATTTGGAAATTTAACGATGACTACTAATATTCCGAAGTTCAATGTTGGTGATAAAGTCCGGATTAGCAAAGAAAAACATACTTTCGAAAGAGGATATATACCCAATTGGACAACTGCGATTGTTACCATTCATAAAATAAAGAATTTGAATCTTTCCACTTATATATTGTGTTACGTTCGCAAAATTTCGCGAGCGTACTAATTATATTATAAGGATATTAATAGATGAAAATAGGACAGACATTACATTTGTGACATAGCGGAGGACAAAAATTAGTAATTAAGAATAGTCATAAGTATGAAAACAAACAAACAATATTAATCATACTGAAAAGGCAGACTACGCCAAGAATTTTTTTTCTTTTATATATTATTATTACTATTATTGTTTTATAAAAATACTATCGAGTATATCTTAAGAGTTTAAACAAGTTGCTATTATCGACAACAGATAAAAGCAACTTCCCCCACTATGGAGATGTTACGTATTGATCTGTGTGATCATACGTAGTTTCCAAGAATAATCAAAAATAACTAATAATTCAGTTGAAAATGGTCACAATTCCCATATTTGAACCAATTCACCTTAAAAGAGGTCAATAATACATGAAATTACATTAAAAGATGATGGTCAACAGAATCAGAAAGAAAGCCATTAAAAATTCCTTGAAAAGTCTGAAAGGTCCATTAACAAAGTCCATTAACAAACTAAGGAAAACGGACAAAATCGTCATAAACAAGTGAAATATCATCAGAAAAGTTTAAATACCAATTTGCAACAAATTCCTTTCAATAGAAACAAAGATATTCATATTTAAAGGCCAACGGAAAAGTATTGACCGCGCCGGCCTTCAGCGACTTTCACTAAGTAGGTGCGTGACGTCACACGCGTGGGACAAAACTTCCCCCACCAGGGACTCACGCAATTCTATGTTAAACTTTTGAAAAATCATAACTCTTTCAAGTATAAAGATTAAGGAATAATTCCAATTGCAAAATTCATTAAATAATTAAGACTATCGATTCCAGAAGAAAAACAATTGGAAAATCAATTTGCAACATAATTTGTTATAAACAATTTATCAAAATTTAATCGTAGAAATATGAAAGTGGACTCAAAATGTAGTTGACCATGATATATTGACGAATACTGAAAATTAACTCTTAATATTGATAATTAACCGAGATATGAATTTTATAACATATATACACACACACATGCAGAATAACTATTTCTGAACTTTCAAAAATTCATATCTTTTAAAATTATGAAGATTAAGGAACCAAAATAATACAAAAATTCATGAAAAATACAGGCTACACAATGCACTAAGAAAATTTGACAAAAGTTAATATTTACAATAATTTGTTATAAACCATCAATATGAAAAATTATTGGAGAATTACAAAAACCAATAGAATAGAAAGAGAATCACATCAGAAGAATATAAGGACCAAAAATGAAATCAAAATAACAAATAACAACAGAGTTATTTAACATTCAAATTTATTCACATATATATAGATATACAAAATACATGGCAAAATTCAAAAATCAATAACTTTCATAATAATCAACATTAAGAAATAATTTCCATTTGTAAAATCATTAAATAATTCAAACTAAAAGTTCATGAAAGGAAATTTAAGAAAAACCAAAATTTATGTAAAACAACTTTCAAGCTTTAATTAACTATTGAATAACAACAAAAGTTATTAACTTAGGAAGATGAATCCAAGTTCAAACAATAGATAAAAATAGTCTCTTCCAGACGCAATTGAGTTCAGATTTTTAAAGCAATTATTTCATTAGTTATTAACAATTAGAATTTTCAAGGTCATCCAACTTTAAATATAAATAACTCCGAAACTATAAAAGTTAGAGAAATGAATCCAACGCTAAAAATCGGTAAATTCAATGGCCTTTCAAATGCATTATAGAACGATTCCCTATATTGTTAATTAACAAAGTTATTAACAATCAAATGTTTATAAAAAAATAATCTAAAACTTTTGATACTAAAATTCGTTCATTCAGCCGAAAAGAAGTTCAAATATAGAAAATCGTCAATTTATCCCACTTCTAAGTGGATTTGACAAAATCTGTTTATAAGGTACACATCAGGATGTGAAAAGGAAGCCATTTCCGAAGAGTGAAAAATCAACTTTAAAATTGTTTAAGATCATATAAAACAATATATTATCATGTCAAAAATAAGGTTAAAAATAAGAAAACAACAATATTGTATTTTTAATGTAATAATCTTTATTGTAAAATCACTATATCATAAGATACACATATAAGCCTCAGCGCATGGACAAGCTACAGCACACAAGGGTAGAAGGAAGACGCTCCCCACCAGCTCAGTCACCACCAGCCACCTAGTTGCGCAAGAAACTCACAGCGCATCCCCACTTATTGTACTCCCACCCTACCGGCTCAAGCCGCCGAATTGTCCATGTACCTAGATGCGCGAGGCTCAGTCAGTCAGTTCATCGCTCCTCTTCAATTGGTAAAGACCTCCTCCTCCGGACGCGGTCGCGGTAACTCACTTGGGACTTAGAATAATTTCAGTCAGTAGACACTTAGAAAATTTTTAGAGAATCGGGACTTAGAATAATTTTACTCAGTTTGGACTTGGAATATTTTCAGTGAATCGACACTCAGAAAATTTTTAGTGAATCGGGACTTAGAATATTTTCAGTCAGCCGACACTTAGAATAATTTTACTCAGTTTGGACTTAGAATATTTTGATCAAATCACAACTCAGAATTTTTCTATTATCGAAGTTTTTTAAATTCAAATAATTTTCAATAAATTTATTTTTATTTATCAAATGAAATATTTTCTCTAGAACCGAATTAAACCGAACGAAATAATTTTCCCTCTTTATTTTGAGATCTGACGAAGCCTCGCGTTAATAGAAACAAAACAATTTGTTTGAATAAATTTAAAATCATTGAAGTGAAAACAGAGTTTAATTAATTTAATTAATTATTTATTCCTTTTCAGAGCCTAGAATCTAAACCCAGTCAACACCGCAGAAAACGGTGCGGTTGACTACTCTATCCTTATTATACCTATTCGTCCTTAAATAAAACCTGGTCAACACCGCAGAGAACGGTGCGGTTGACCACTCTATCCTCCATATTCCACCTATTCGTCCTCAAATATTACCTAGTCAACACCGCAGAAAACGGTGCGGTTGACTATTCTATAAAAACCTGATCAACACCGCAGATAACGGTGCGGTTGATCACTCTCTCCTCTTGATCCAAATAAAATAAAATATATTAAAACTCGTTTTCCTTTATAAAATCAAATCGTATATATATATATATTCGTCAGTATCTCATGATAGAGTCGAAGGCGAAAATCTAAAATAAAGTGTGACCATTTTTCGTGAATTTATACTCATATAATTATTACAGTGAAGAAAAAAAGTAAAAGAATAAAAAGGTGAACATAGAAAGTGAACATCGAAAGTGAACATAGAAACTGAGAAACATTGAAGTTGTAATTTTCATCCGTCGGCAACCATTGAGGATTACGAGAAGAAAAGTAACGTGCCCTGAACATCAGTAACACGGTGAGTAACGAAATTTTCTGACTCTCTAGCCCCGGAAGTCGATTGATATTCCAAAAAGTAGAGAAACTTTAACGTAAATGGGAATTAATCGGGAGTGAATTATATTTTGGGGATTTTCTCGGAATAAATCATCTCGAGTCAATTCTTATACGTAACAATTGAAAGATGGTAGAAATGATATTTTGAAGTCAAGTGGATATATTGAAAAAGTAGTGAAGGGGGGGACGATATAAAAAGCAGGTCATGCTGATAGGGTTTCCAGTGTGATTTTTGAATTCAAATAATCACCATGGGTTTCAAGTGCTTGATGTTACTCATTGGAATTGATCTCATAGGATGTCAGAGGAGCAGCGGTTAATATTATGAGTCAGAAGGCTCTGTATATTTGATCAAATCAACATGGAGACTGGTTACATTTCTGACTCTGCGTGATATCGAGCTGCAACGACCTTCAAATCTTGAGGGCATGTAGAACGATATGAATCCCGTTTGTTTCAATCATACGAATTCTCCCTCTTGCTTGAAGAGCTTTGAACGTATTCCCAAAATAATTGAAAAAGGAGAGAAAATCCAGAAATATTTTGATTTCCTACATTCACGTCTCGTCATCGAAAATGGAGGAAAATATATATATCGGCACTGGTTTGACTCAACTGATATGATGAGTGCGAATGATTATAATTAAATGATCAAACGAAACATTGAGCTGGATGTTAAAGGAGGAAGTGAGATTCAAGTGCAACGTCATAAGATTCATGGAGAGCTTGATCAATTTAGAAATATCACTAAAAGTTCATATAATGCATATGGGGTAATCCATACCAAATCGACCAGTTTTGACTCTGACCCTTTTCGATTTGACTGAAAGTTTTTCATGTTTTCCTACCCTATAAAAGACGATTTTTAGAATTTTTCAATTTTTCCACCCAGCCCAAAAAAGATATAAATTTTTCAAAAAAATTGTTTTCGTATTTTCAGATAGCTATAACTTTCTCAAAAATCAACTTATTGAGATATTTTTCCTCCTCAAAATCCTCTTTTCGAATTGCACTTGTCAGAAAAAAATGTAAAAAAATTGGAGATGATAAACTCAAAAAGAAGTTTTCATCATTCTTTCTTTTTTTTTCTTTCTTCTCGACAAATACTTCAATCAATTCTACGATTATCCCTGCAATCCCAGAGTGAGCCAACGTTTCTCATTTTTTTTAATCAATTGAAAAAAAAATCATTTTTGAAATTTGTAATTTTTTTTTCCAAAAGCTTTGATTATACAATAAAATAGATGCAATGAAGCGATTTCACAGGATGAAAGACTCAATTCTTAGTTCCATTCTACAACTATAATGACTAGGATTCAAATTTAATGGACTCAGCGAGAAAATTAAGGAAACGGAAAATTTTCTTTTTTTGCTTCCGAATGGAAGCATTGTTTTCGTCGGATTTTTCGATTTCGAGATTTCATCGGAATATGACTACAAATGATCCAAAACGCCGAAAAATCATATTTTTAAAGCATGTCTGTGTGTGTGTGACTGTGTGTGTCTGAGTGGATTGCCATGTATCTTCATTTTCTCTGGAACGGCTATACTTAGCGCTCTCGAAATTTGACAGTATTTTCTCTCTGCGTGCACAATGCTGTCATAAAAATTTCAGTGAAATCGGTTCGATAGTTTCTGAGAAAAGTCGAATTTTCAAAAAAGCGTTTTTTTGAATTTTCTCGATGGAAAATTAATTGGTAGTGCCCAGTTTGGGCTATGATATTCATCTCATTAAAACTCACATTTTTAACTGTTGGTAAATTTTTCTCTGATTCTTCGTTTTGGAAATTATTTCAATTTTAGTGATTTTCAGTTCATATTTTAGCGGAACGATAACGAGATGAGTGTTTGAGATAGAGACTTCAAATTTTGTCAGTTTGTATATCTGATGGAGGTATAGGGTGCTATTGAAACTAGGGGAAATACGTCCAGCTTTTTCTGAGATATTTGCAAAAAATGATTTTTCTTTAAAGCCATATTTCTCAAAAACTACGCGACTGATTTTCACCAACTTGTACTTAAAAAATTCGCTATAATGAAGGGAATGGACTCTCTAGATTCCCAGTTGATTGGTAGAGTATTTTTTTTATTTTGAAAAAAAATAACTTTTCTATCGAAAATCGGAAATGTAAATTTTTCTCAATTTTTTCCCGAGAACACATGTTGTTTCTATTCCATGATAATAAAATATATAAGTTCCCGAATAAAATGAGACCATTTCCATCCTGATATGATGATGAGAACATTGAAAATTTGAATCGTCAAATTCAGAAATTAATTAATTCATGTTAATTAAAATGATCATTATTGGACTAGAGATTGAAAATTCCATTCGGAAGCCTACTGCCAATTGTATTGGCAGAATATTAAATCTAAGAATTCAAATAACCCACAAGGAGTTAACGCCTGCTTGTTTTGAGTGATTTTCAAACGGCTGTAACATTGTGAAAAATTATCGGATCGAAATAAAAAACGAGCCGGAGCCACACTACTCGCACGTAATTTAATAATCGTACATTTAATATTCTACTAGTGCAATAGGTAGAAAGCTTCTGAATGGATTTTTTAATTTTGAATCTACCAGCATTGATCAGTACGTGGGTAGGGCAACCAAAATAGGCCTCATAGGGTTAAGCTCATCCCGAAAATGATCAATTGAATAGTTTCGAGGATACAGCTTGCTTTTTCGGATGTTCCTATGCTGATATCTAAGAAACTACTGGACCGATTCCGGTCATATTCAATACCAAACTTTGTGCTTATCAGATGTATAACCTCACGAAATCTGAGGTCTCTAGCTCAATTGGTCATTAAGTTGTAGAGGAATCCAGATCTTGATGAAAAATCTCTTAAAATTTTATAATGGAGAAAATAAAAATCTGAGCTTCCACCGTTACGGGGATCAGAGATGCAGCTCATAAGTGCACATCTCCCTGCTGAAAGTAAAAGCTGTTATTCCATTTTTCATCGAGAAAAGTGAAAAAAAACGATATATTGACCTTTTCATTTATCTCAAGAACTATCCAGCCGAGTCAGCTAAAATTTTTATGAGAGCTTGGGGCACGCATGGCAAACATATGGTGATATTTCCAGATTGCTAGTTATACCCGTTCTAGAGTGAAGCGAAAAATGCGTCATCACACCCAGGCACACACACACCAACATACATACACACAGACATTCTTAAAAACGGCGGTTCTTGACGTTTTGAGTCATTTGCAGTCATACCATGATAAAATCTCAAACTCGAAAAAATCGCGATTCCAAAGCTTCCATTCGGAAGCAAAAACGATCCCAAAAGCTTGAAGTCTTTAGTTTTTAAATCTTGGGACGAAAATTTTCCACTCAATTTTCATCGGAGTCGTCTAGTCTAATCCCTTAGTTCTGATTACATTCTTTTCGTATCTCTCTACGACCATTTCTTATCGAGATATCAGCAGTTGAATGGGAAAAGATACTTTTGTCCCTGATCAACGATATTCCTGAACTACAGATCACACAGCAAACTGATTATGGGTTTCGTAAACTTGAATGAGTGTTCTGCAAGCTCTTACGCTGCTTTGTCAAAAAAAAGAGGGTGCATGGAATGCCACGCATTAGAAGTGAAACTTTTGAGTCGACGATCGTGATGCTGAAATCCATGTACTATGTGTATACTAATGGAATGGGATGTAATTTTTATCAATCAATTGTAGTTGAATGATAGTTTGACGATTACATGATAAACTGTTCCATTTCACAGTAATTCATATATTTTAAGTGCTGAGCAATTTTACGAAACTTTTTCGGATGTAGAACTCCACGACACTCATAAATACTAAAAGCTAGTAAATGAAACTACGCACTACGCAATGTGAATGGCGTAATTTTGCCTTACTTCCTTTTTGTAGACACTTTTGGAGAGCTGCAAGAAGGATTTCAAGAGAATTTTCACTATCTCCTTTAGCTCACGAAATATTCTCAAACGGTTTTAACCGTGCTAAAACTATTAAAATCAGAATGATTAATTATTTTTATAAAAATCACGGTATTTTCGTGATTCGCCGCACCCGGTGAGGATAGGGCTCAATTTGAGTCGAGACGGCACATGTCCAGAGTGAGGTCCACACATTGTGTCTCTGATGATTTTTTGTTCCTTTTGTTCAAATTAACTACGAGAAAACGGAGAAAAAGTCGAGAGGTAAGACTGGAGAGGAGTTTCCCCAGTCCCAAAGATGGAATTATCAGCACCGAGGACACCCAAGAGGAACTTGGAGAACGTCAAGAAACAGCGGTGGAAATAGTGCAAGAAAAGACTAAAGTTATCCGAGTGAAAATAAAGACAGAACTTTCCCATTTACAAGTGTCAGGAAATTATTGGACAAATTATTGTGATCATTTGTGTGTATTATTTGGAATTGCATAATTGTGAGAATTCCCGTGAAATTCATAGAATTTATGAGAACTCAGTGACGTTGAGTGAAGTAGTTGGGAACTCACGCAGTGGTTGATCAAGCTGGACCTTGGCTCTACCGAAATTGGATGGAAACGGCCGAGTGAATTCTACGCCAACCCACTGGAGAGGAGACACATTTTTCTTCTCTGGGACGCTGTGCCAGTTAGATAAAAAATGAAGAGTTCAGAAAAAGTACAGAAAATTCGGTAATTCCACAGTATAGCTCTGCCATCTGAAAATTAGTGTTTTCTTTACAATTTCCTCCATCCACCGTGCTCAGTTAGCCTCTTCTAGGCTCGCAATGAGTTTCGTTTTTGAAAATTTTTATTTTAGAATTTTTTTTTGCAAAGTAAGTTGAGGTGTTAATTTCAAGTCAAAAAACTTGAATTAATTCATTGTGTTCAACAGCTTAATGAATATAACATCCAAACTTTATTAATATTTCATTTCATAGTAATATAGAAAAATAATAAATCCAATAGAGTAGAGTTTAATGTTTTGATTAAGTGAGAAGAGAGTGGGCAGGGTGAGAGGTGAGCCAGTCATGAAGTAATCGATTTCTTCCTGACAAAGACAATTGGTGTGGAAACACAATAATAAACAGATACCAATGGTCTGAAGAAAACGGCAAATTTGATAATTCAACCACATGAGCCTTTTCTAGGCCAGTTTGATTTTGGTTGTCTGTAGTTAAACATCAAAACTGTGTGTTTTGTATTGAATGCTAGTTGCCAACACTGCGGCGACTTTTCAATATATTATGCGGTGATTTTTCAACGAAAATCCAGATTGCAGATGAGTAGGGCCGGAGACTTTATTTTCGAAAACGGCCCATTGATCTGAAGTTTGATCTAGTGGGCCGTTGAAACTGAGAATGAAAAGGTATTGAATAATTCGTATGTTTAAGATAGATACGTCAAGACATTGAATGTATTGGAAGATTAATCCACGGGGATTGTGACAGACCGAATAGCATAAGCGATTTACCTGGAATGAAGAAGAAAGTTTGTCGAAATCCCCGCAGATTAACCTTCTAATAAATTCAATGTCTTGACGTATCTGTCATAAACATTTGAATTATGCGATACTAAATCAAACTTCAGATCAATGGGCCGTTTTCAAAATAAAGTCTCCGGCCCTACAGATGAGTATTTCGACGTTTTCTTCGTTTCAATTTGTATGAGGTAATTTTTGAATGATATTGTTCCATGCGATATGTACACGTTTTCGACGAAGGAGAAAAAAGTACATTTCAAAAGCACAATGTGCATAAAGTACTTGTTTTCGTACTAATAGAAAAATTAAATTTTTGATGCCCAATGGAGGTGGGTGGAGTTTTGTCTAGAAAATCTTCATCTAAAATCCCGAGTGTCGTTTATAGGATGGGTCGTGATAGGTTCCTTATGAGGCCTATGCACCACTACGTCCCCGTCGTGGCTCCGGGTTACGCAAAATGTGGGGATAATCTCAATTTTATTTATTGATTGTTTTTTTTGTGATTCAATTGGTTTTTGACTTCCAACAAAAGTTCGTTGTTTTTCGAAGAAATTTGATTAGGATTTGGTCTGTCTGCCTCGAAATCTTGTCGCCAACTTTTGCTACATCAAAACACAACAATTTGACTCAAAAAATTTGGTAAAATTATTAAAAAAATTTATAATATTTGGTGGAGTAAAACTGATGAATTACCGAAAATTCAGATAAAAATAGAGAAAATCAAGACAATTAAAGAAAAATCAGAGAGTTCTGCACGGACGGAGGAGGCACAAATAACGGAAGGTACGCGAGTCCCCAAACAATTGATAATTTGAGTTTTAAAGTCAAGTATTCTGAGTAAAGATTCGAGTTGAGATAAACCTCAAGTTAGCGTCTGTTCCGGGTGAATCCGCCCAGGTTTCATTGAATTCATTGTTGTTCGTTCTGAGTTGATGAAAATTGAAGTAAGAAATTAAGTCAAAATAATGACTGAATTATTCATGGAAATTTACTTTGAATATCTCATATTTTCTTCAATCTACGTGTACATATTTTTCTTCATTCAATATATTGAATTCATATTTTTTGAAATGAAATTTATCAGAAGTTTCGTGTACATTTTTGTGCGTAACGAATACTCAAACAGAAAGTATAATCCCCTCTCCTCCTCAGGATAAAATAAGAGTTCCACATATAAAGCGGGTAAAATTGGAGTCTTTTTGGGGTTTTGTAATTCATTCAATGAAGATAAAAATCGGGGACTTGTCGTTTTCCCCAAAGTGGGAAAAACATTAATAAAAACGACTGGCGCTCAATTGAATCAAGGGAATTAATAGTCTAATTTGGGGAAAAATTTTAAAGTATTATTTTGGGTAGAATAATTTTTGGAGTAAGTGCCTTTAAGGGGTTACATGGGTTTCAGAGGGCGGAAAAAGCTCCACTTTCTCCATTTTTTTTTCTGAATAAGAAAGTAACCAATTCATTCAATTTTCACACATGTTATAAAACTACATCTCCACCATATTTCTTGGATTTTTCATTGAGGAATTCTAGAAATTCACTCGTTGTGAGTACATTTCCGGAGAGTCTTTCAAAAAAAGTGCTTTTGCGGTGGTCATGACAGCTTAAAGGCGCTTCATCTGAAAGAACAAAACCGATTCCTTTCGATTAGTAGATAAGTTCAGCTAGTGCCTGAAAGGAGGATTTTTTGAAAAATTGCAATTTGAATTTTTGGTAGAGCTTTAAACAAGAAAGTACGATTTTAAGCCAAATTCTGCTCATATATAGTTCTTGTAAAATGACTTGTTACTTGAAAATGAAAAATTCCTCCGTTCAGGCACTAGTCAATAGTATTGAGAAGCTGTGTGCGAAATTTCAAAGGGATACGTGCATTTGTTTTCGAGAAGCCATCTCCACCAACTCCAAAAACATAGTTTCGAGAAAAACGCGATTGAAGTTCTGGATAGTAATGAAGAGGTTACATACGTCCAGGATTTTCAAAAAATCAATTTTTTTTTACCGATTATCATTCTTTATTCTTTAGGGCGTTTTTCTGTGGAAGTCGATTGTAAAAATTCCCTATAGATCGGAAGTTATGCTAGAAAACATGACTACCCGACGACAGCCCGATGCGCGTAGGTAGCTGTCTCTTACTTGAGGCAGCTAGCCGTTATTCTCGGAACCCTTCAGCCACAATTGTTTACTGACAAAGAAGGCATATCATATGAGGCTGGAATGGGAAATTAGATGTGAATTACCAAAATAAATTGAAAATCCATGAAGTTCTTGCTCCCGCTGCGCGCAATCTCGAGCAGAACGCACTTGAAACTTCAGATGTGTTTTTCTCGAAACCACTTTTTTCGGCACGGTCGGTATGATCACTCCTACAGTTTTCAATATTTTTGGATGCTTTTTTTTTCAGATATTTGGAATCCCTTTCTCTATAGTCTATGGAGCCGCATTTTTGATATTGTAATTGAACAATTTTTAAAAAATTATTGGAGTGTGAAATTTATGACGCAAAACGCAAACTGTTTTTTCAACTACTGTGAATTGCTGAATTTTTAAAAATTAGAAAATCCGGCTCCATCGACTATAACTACAACCTTCTTTCGTCTTGTCTTGCTTAGACTCCGAAATATTGAAAAAAAATTGATGATGAAATGAAATCAGCTTGTTTGAAAACTTTATATTTTTTTGCCATCCGCTTTTTCTATAAATATCTCGGAAACTGAGCGAGATAATGAACGTTTCCTCTCGATCTTTTTTGTAAGGAATTTTGAAAACTATAAAAAGTGTTCCAACCAGAATTACATTATCTCATTTAGTTTCCGAGATATTCATCAGAATTCCGTGACAAAAAAGAGACTTTGAGATGAAGTCTCTGTTCCAATGGTATCTTTGAAGAATATTCTGAAATCTAATGGAGATACGCCCATTTTACTTCATCGATTTCTAGTTTTAGAAACTTTCTACCAAGAAGGATTAGGGAAAACTCACGCTATTTCGCTCAATGTCAAGATATTCAGAAACAATCCTACTAGAAAAATAGACTTATAGATGTAATTTTTCTTCCAATAGTTTTTCAAAGAATCTCTCGAAAACTACGGGGGATAAAGAGATTTTGTTTCAGTTAATTTGGACATTTCTCGAAATTTACTACAGAAAAAATTGTGGTGGAGGTATCCAATTTCGCTTAGTTTCCGAGATATTTGAAAAAAAAAATAACAAGACATCCACTAATTCCAGAAAAAATGAATCTTTATTCTGATGACTTTCTGAGAATATCTAGGGAACTAAACGAGGTAGAGCGATTTCCACCTGATCTCTCGTTGTGGCTCTTGAAATTTTGAAAAACAATAAGTTCAGAGCAAAATCGGTTAATTCCCTCAATTTCCGAGTATTCTCAAAAACTAGTGACAAGAAGAAATCCAAAAGACAGAAAAAGTAGAGTTTTTTATATCAATAGTTTTTTGCACATATCTCGAGAACTAGACCAAATGAAGAAATTGACGTGTAGATTTTTCTGTAGAGAATTTCAAAATCTACACAGAGGAATTGAGGTAGAAATGCTCCATTCACGTAATTTACGAGATATTCTTATAAACTATTCACAAGAAAAATCTATTCCTCCTGTTCATTGGATTTTTTTTGTCAACGGTTTCTTGAGAATATCGAAATAAACAAGATCGAGCAATTTCACACTGATGCCTTCTTGTAGGAAACTTATAAAGCTATAAAATAGGAATGGAGCACATTCACTCTATCTCACTTAGTTTGCGAGATATTCCCAAGAAAACTATTGACAAAAATTGACTCACTGAATTTACTGCCGCGTTGTTTTTACCTCTCCCCTGCCGTATCCCCCTCTAGCCACTACACTAGGAGCATGCTATATTGTGTGGCTATCCCCCCGCCCCCCTTACCGTCTTGTCTCTCGACCGCTAGAGCATGGAACAGAGGGATAGAACCAGTGACGCACTCTCCTCCTCTGCCGGCTCCCCCACCACGTACCCAACTATTCCCCTCATCGGATCTTATTTTTCGTGACGCTCGAAAATTGTTGCCCCCTCAGTAAAGAGTTTCACTTAAAAAAATCTATTTTCGAAAATTTTGAAATCCATGTAACCCCCTCAAGGATGGGGTCCATACCGCATATCGACCCTCTCCGTTAACATTGAAAAATCTTTTTCTCAGATACTATCACAGATATAGAAATTTCAAAAATTAATTTGGGTAGATAATGGATCATCTACTCATTATCTACCTAAGTCAATTTTTCAAATTTCTATATCTGTGATAGTATTCGAGAAAATGATTTTTCAATGTTAACGGAGAGGTATGGACCCCGTCTTTGAGGAGTTAACCCCTCAAGTACGGGGTCCATAGGGGTATCGACCCACTTTCTTGTCCTATCGGCCGGGGTCGATACGTCGTATCGACCCTCTTTTTTAACATTAAAAAATCATTTTCTAAAATACTATCGCAGATGTAGGAATTGAAAAAATTGATTTGGGTAGATAATGGAACTGTCTTCGGAGTGGTGATTTTTTTTTTTTTTTTTGCAATATTTTTACCCCTTATTTTTAATAAACAAAAGTTGTGGGCTGAAATTCTACGCTTGATATATTCAATCATTTCGTTTATCGGAAAAATTTTCTTTGAACATGCCGAAATTTTTACTCAAATTACTCTGAAGGTTCGTTTATTAAATGGCGCAATGCAAATTTCAATCGGATTGACAATTTGTTTGTTATAAATAAATTTAGCGTGCAAGACTAGTTCAGCAACTAATCATCTGATAGAATTAAAATTAGACTCAAAAATTCACGATTATTTCTATAACCCAAAATCTGAGGAAAATCGATATCTCTATAGTATTTCTATGGAAAACTAATGCACTCAATAAAAGTTTTTCCATAATTTTTGGATAAAGCGTTCATGAGACGTTGCGTATTGAACAGCGTAGTCTGATTGTCAGATGGCTCCCGGCCGATGGGAGAAGTCGCAGCGTATGGGTCCCGTACTTGAAGGGTTAACGACTGGCTCAAGGTCAGCCGAGCCAACAGTTACAACCTTTTGGAAAGAAAAAGGGTCCAACTGATGAGCTCCGAAATTCACAGGGTGTTCAGGCACATATTGAGCTAGGAAACAACGCTAAAACATCAGTCCTTTCTGCAAATATTTGGAAAATCCAGCTCAATAAGAAAAAAATATAGAATATTACACACCTAGGGAGGGAAGAAGTTAACCTCAACAAAAATTTGACTTCCGAGCGAAGCAAGGGTGCCAAATTTTTGTCGAGATGACTTTTTTCCATCCGGGGTGTGTATGCTATTTTTTGTACCAAGGGAGTAAAGAACCACGTTTCCAACCGAGCGAAGTGAGGGAATGCGAAATGGACGAGGGAATACGATTTTCGAGGTTGCATTTTTGATTCCAATTTTTTCAATAAAAAATTTAGTATTCATTTGGGTATGTTTTTTTCGGCACCTATTCGTTACGAAGTTTTTTGGAATGGGAAACCTCTAAAAGGATATGATAATTTTGTTGGAAAAGAGGCTGCATTTTAAATTTCCTAAAACGTGCAACATAGAGAAACTGTTTTGAGTAAAGTAAATGAGGTCTTTCTTTGACAAAGTTTCAATAAAATATATTTCAAGTGCAGCTGGGAGAAGAAATGAATAGGAATGGAAATGAACTCTTTAAAATGCAGTTTTTTACTCCCGATAGTTACAGAGTTTACTTTTCAAAAATTCGAAAGGAATTAGGGAAGTCGAATGTGGTTAATATGGAAATTACTCCTGTTAATAGCAAGAGTATTTTCTTCTATCAATCATTCGAAAAAAAATCTCGTGGTGAAAACATCGTCTCCAGAGAACTCTGAAAATGGAATCATTCGAGAACTTTGAATTTGGTGAGTGGAAATGATTCTATAACGCATGAAATATTTGGAATACTTTTTTATTCATTCTATTTTTATTTTTTATTAATTTTTTTCATTTTTCAGACGGAGAGCTGAAGCAGCATGTAGAGGCGTTTGAGGCTATGGTCGAGGCCAAGATTAAAGAGGAGTGCGAAGAGCATGAGATTGCCGAGCGTGAAAAGTGCGAGTGTGGAAGTTTTGAAAGGCCAGTGTGTAGTGTAATCCACAGCCAAGAAGTGACAGTGAGGGTGAGTTGAAAAATATTTTTCTAAATTAGAAAAATTGAAAAAATTAAATATTAAATTTGAAAACTAAATTCTTTTCCAGAATAGAAAACTAAATATTCATTCGATTTTTCATTTTCTCTTTATTATTTTAATAATCACTTTTTTATTTGCAGGAGCTGGAATATAGGCACTGGGAGACTGCAAATAGGCTACACAGCCTAACGACAGTCAGTAGATATCATCGTGGGATGAAAAACTCCCACCAACCCTTGTGTGGCCCACGCTAGAACCAGCGCACGTGGTGGCGTTTTGCAGGGCCGTGAGGAGAACCAGGGCACTATCACATAGGCCAGGAGCAGTGGGGAAGGAGGAGAAGGAAGTGGAAAACTCAAAAAAAAAAGTGAAAGTTTTGTGTGTTCGTGTTTGCACGCGCGAGTGTTTGAATATGTGTGTGCTAAGAAAAAAGGGTATGTTGGAAAATGTGAAAAATAATAAATATGTATAAGTGTGTATGTTTGCAACAAATTGAAAATGAAAACAAAAATTGGAAATGGAAAAATTGAAAAATGAATCAGTGCGTGTGTATGAAAATTGTGTGAGAAGAAATTAAAAATTGAAGAATCGAAAAAAAACAATGAGTGTGTGCGATTAGAATAAATTTAAAATCGGAAAAAAGTGTATGAGTGAAAATTGTAAGTGTATGAATTGTGAGGGAAGGAGAGAGAGAGAGAGAGAGATTGATTGATTGAATTGGTTTATTTAGCTTTAAGCTACATTATCTTTTTTGCGATTTCTCGTACAAATGATTAATTAATTACTTCATTGCATATTTCACTTTCAGATATTTTATAATTTCACGTTTGAAACCGCTTTCACATAGATTTTTTATCCTTGTCGGAATTTCATTGTACAATTCTTTACCTCTATACAATACGTCATTTTGCCCGAAGCTATTACTCATATGCTCTAATCGTAATAGTTTTTTCTGCTTTGTTTCTATCAATTGCTCATCATTTACGTGCGGCAGACTTTCACTCATACATCTTACATATCTTATTACATTATAATTGATTCGTTGCTCAACACTCTTAAAATTCAATGCATTCAACATGTCTACTACTTTCGTTCTCCTATTACAATGTAAAATGGCACGCATCGCTCGGTTTTGCATTTTTTGTAGACCATTTAAGTTCGTCTTGTTCATTGTAAATAATATCGTACTGCAATACTCGAAATGTGGTGCTATAATACTTTTATATATCATACTAGAGCTCCATCGCGTGCACAGCGTGCGCTGAATTTCTCGCTGCACGGCAAGAAAAATATTTCCATAACTTTGGCTGCATCTACTTCCTCTCCTTCTTCTTCTTAATTGTGCTGCGATTGGTCGCAGCTGGACTTCAACCGCTAGGTTATACAGCCGACTACATTCTCTCTATCTACTTCCTCATTGTACCGTAATGACGAAATCCACTATCATGTTAAGAACCAAAATGTACATAATAAATGAGAAATCCATCATTCTGTCTTCTTCGGGTTTGGAAGTCCCTCCTTATTCAACAGACATTTGTAATGATTATCTATAGTGAAACACGGTAGGAATGGAAACTCGACCACGGTATATGTCATTTCTTACAGTTGGGTCCTCGTCACCAGAGAAATGAAGCATTGCTTCTTGTTGTTTCCAATTCTTTAATATTAAATCGACCATTCTGCCTTGTTCATGTTCTGAACTTCTTTTTCCTCAGTGAACATTTTCATTTGTAATGATGGTCTATGTGGGAACCCAGTGGCAATGGAAACTGGACCAGTGTGCATGTCATTTCTTAAAACTGGCCCCTCCCTCTGAGGGATTCTCCTCTGATGATTAGCATCACGGCCATTCGAACATAAACATGTTTTGGATGTATATTCAAGGTGTGAAAATTACTGAAATTTTTGTACTATCGATAGAGTAATAACTGCAATATTCACTGCAAAAATTTCAAGGTCGACTGCTGTCCTCATTCTTGATAAATTACTTTTCATCATAGGGTTTTTCCTTTTTTTAAAACTTTCCCCTATTCCAAATTTCCTGCTTCTTGAAACCCCACACACACACGGTACCCAAAAAGGAACATTAAGAGTGAAAAAATAAATTTTTTATGCAAAATTTAGTATATTTTGAAAATAATTGAATTTAATAAGTACCAATCATTTCATCCTATATTTCAATTCATTATAACACCGAAAGTTACAAGATAATAGAGAAAATTCAGAGAGAACAATGCAGAAGCATTCTGCTGATTCATTAGCAGAAATTGAAAGGAAGAAATAGCGATTTAAAGAATAACTTGAAGGCATACCGACTAACGCAGCGACGAACGTCTGCTTGTTTGAATATCCCTCCATGAGATTTGGCCAGCGACGCGCTCGCGTGGCAGAAATAGGAAGGAGAAGAAGAGTGATTGGGTGGTGAATCGATCGCATTGATAAGGTTTGAAGTTAGTTAGCAAAATGCTGATGGCTCACTCAGAATGTTATGGAAATTATTTAATTTTATGGCAATTGTTTTTTGTGTTGGGTGTGAGGATGTTCCTTAGCAACGACTCGTCAATTGTTTTAAACAAATTGAAAATTATTACAACGCGAGAAGTTGACGTGAAACATTTCTTGTTAGGAAAATTTTTATCTGAAAAGATGGGTAAGTGTTGAATTTATTTTTTATTATTATGAAAGGGAGAAAAAAATTCTGTTCATTCATTCAATGGAATAAAATGCGATATGAATGCTCTATTAATTTATTCAATACAGTAATTATTCTCAGAATGCATTTCATTGAGAATCATGAATAATTTGAGGGGATGAAAGTTTATCATTCATTGTTTCATGATACTGTTACGAATAAGAATTGACTCGAGATAATTCATTCCGAGAAAATCCCCAAAATATAATTCACTCCCGATTAATTCCTATTTACGTTAAAGTTTCTCTACTTTTTGGAATATCAGTCGACTTCCGGGGCTAGAGAGTCAGAAAATTTCGTTACTCACCGTGTTATCAGTGTCCAGAGCACGTTGGTCTTCCTCTCGTAATCTTCGATTGTAGCGGACGGATGAAAATTACAGCTTCAATGTTTCTCAGTTTCTATGTTCACTTTCTATGTTCACTTTTTATTCTTTTCCTTTTTCTTCACTGTAATAATTATATGAATATAGATTCACGAAAAATGGTCACACTTTATTTTAGATTTTCGCCTTCGACTCTATCATGAGATACTGACGAATTTATATATATATATATATATTGTCACGTATTTTTACTATCCACGGCAATGAATAAAAATAGTGGAACTCCGTTAAATCAAAATTCCAAAAATCCAAATTAAATAAACAACGTTAATTGTTGGGCGCCAGGACGACCTTTCGTCCGAAATCAAAATTTTAAAGAACTACAAATAACTACAAACGAACTACAAAACTTTCCAGGTGAATTTCCGACTAGTCAGCAACAAAAAGATCCCTAGATCTTAATGACCGTGGAGGCAGCTGGGTTCACAACGTCACCTGTAAAAATTGAGCTAGGAATACATATTTCGAGAAAAATAAAAAATAGAAGAAATCAATTTTCATTTCGGAATTATAATTAGAGCTCTACTCTTTTCTTTAAACTTCTGCTCTTTTAAAAAAAAAATAAATTGAAATTACAATAATCAGAATAAATGAAATAATTCGTTACTGAATTTTAAATCTGTTTAAACAATCAAAATTATCGACGTTATTGTCGAAATGTTTTATACAATTAATCAATCATGATTCGATACAATCAAAATTTCATAAAAAAATAATTAATAAAAAAAAATAATTAAACCAGAATTAATTCAAAAGTTCAGACAAATTCTTACCAACACGACGAAACAAAAATTAAACAACACTATTCGAATTGTCGTTAATAGAAAATAGTCAAGAATTTTAAAAGTCACAATTTGAATCAATTCTGATTTCTCGTGCAAGCACTTTAATGCGCTACTTTTATATGGGCAACCGGCGTCCCATGAAAATCCGCCGTTAGGATTTTCAGCGATAACATAAGATAAAATAAAAATCAAAATAAATTAATTAATGAAATTTATACGACCACAATCGTCGTTGATGAATAAAAATTAATAAAAATAAAAAAAATAATATTTATCATAAAAAAATATATCACTGAAAATCCTTTAAAACGCGACACAATAAAAAAAACTAACACGCCATGAAAAATCCGAGAATGGCAGCTACCGGCGTCGAAAAACGACGCTAACAAATATATGAAAATTATGCCGAGTATAATCACACGCTTACCGGAGTGTTGTTGATAACCTCAACGTGAAACTTTGCCTCCAATTTCCCCGGTATTCGTCCAAATAAATTCCTCAATGAATCCTCGGTAAATCTTAATTTTCCAATGCAACTCTAATTTGTTAATTGCAACGGTAATTGCTTTAGAATTTTTCACAACGAAAACAAACACGTCTGAATAAGCTGTCACCAAAACGGAAAGTGAGCGAAGACGCCGGCGTGCGTCGAAAATTAGACCACAGGTGGCTCTTCACATAATTAATTATCCAATGACGTGAAACCTTTCTTTTATCGCCGGTATTATTTTATTTTTATTCCAGTAATTAAATGAATAATAAAAGAATAAGTTTCCTAATTCAACGTCAAAAATTCCGTTAAAGTTTTCCATAAAAATATCTTCATTAAATGTTGTCGCAATTAATTATCCTCGAATTAATTGTAAAATTTCAGATGTCCTTGATTTCTTTAGTTTTCCGCCAATCAGCATACAGAGTCCAACGGAAAGCTCTTCCCATCGATTTCCGTTTGCTGAGTCGATAATTTCCTAGACAGCTCCCTGCGATCCTTGTCCGTCTGCAGGCGCCTCCTCCCGACGTGAAGTAGAACTCCGGCAAACGCGGGAATGTTCAAGGCGGAAAAAGAAATCGAATAAATCAGTTCTAATAAAAAAAATATTGTTTCTCGTTTCTCGGACGATCCGTTCTGTTGAATGAAAAAAACTAAATTTCACCGCAATGCCGGTCTAATAAAAAAACATATTATTGTAACGCAAATATGGCGTTACAATATATATGATTTGATTGTATAAAGGAAAACGAGTTTTAATATATTTTATTTTATTTGGATTAAGAGAAGAGAGTGATCAACCGCACCGTTATCTGCGGTGTTGATCGGGTTTCTATAGAATAGTCAACCTCACCGTTTTCTGCGGTGTTGACCAGGTTTTTATTTAGGGACGAATAGGTATAATAAGGATAGAGTAGTCAACCGCACTGTTTTTCTGCGGTGTTGACTGGGTTTAGATTCTAGGCTCTGAAAAGGAATAAATAATTAATTAAATTAATTAAACTCTGTTTTCACTTCAATGATTTTGAATTTATTCAAACAAATTGTTTTGTTTCTATCAACGCGAGGCTTCGTCAGATCTCAAAATAAAGAGGGAAAATTATTTCGTTCGGTTTAATTCGGTTCGAGAGAAAATATTTTATTTGATAAACTAAGAGTGCGTAGTTGCTCGCTCGCTACGCTCGCTCGCGAACAGAGGGGTGCGTAACTACTTGCTCGCTACGCTTGCTCGCGAATGGGGGAGTACTTTACCGCTGATGAGAAGGAATTAGTAAGAATGTATTGTGATGAGTGTGACTCTTTGAGCCGTACTATCATCAAGAACACTCATTCGGAAAGATTTGAAACTGTTAACATTGATAGGGCTTATTATAATGCAATACCAGACTTTGTGCTTATAGAATATATGAACTCATAAAATTTCAATTGTCTAACTCAAATAATCATTGAGTTATCGCGACAATAAAATCTACTATTGAAACTATCAGAATTGAGATAATAATCAAAGGATAAACAGGAGTCGATTTCAATTCGTGTTAAAATTCTGAAATCGAAAAGATGAATGTCATCACTTAAACCGAGTATTGTAAATAATTTTTTTTCTGTGAAAATTTGAAAAAAATTACTTTTAGCCAATTCTATTTTTCTCATGAATTATTCAACCAATTTTGGCATAATTGTACTGTAAGTCACTTGAATTCTGCTGGAAATTTGGGATAGAAAAATGTCATGATTTGATAATTTTCATTTGGAGGTAAAAGATATCAATAATATACATATAAACATTAAATGAAACTTATAATACATACTTTTGAATGGAATATGTTACATGCACATTTCACTGTAAACAATATTCTTCACATTATTACCACGAATGTTTTGTAGTCCTTGATAGATTTTTAGTGCATTCCATGATCTTACTCGAGACAATACAACATACAATTGTCCGTGACTGAAGACCTCTCTCTGTAAATCGATTGCAATCTTTTCAAAAGTTTGACCTTGAGATTTATTAATGGTCATAGCAAATGCTACTTTAATAGGAAATTGTCGCCGTTTGAATACAAAAGGATATTCATCTTCACAGTATAATGTAATACGATTTAAAAAAACTATGTTACCTGCTTTTTCACTTGTCAAAATCTCGCACCGTAGAACTCTATCTCCCATTTCTAAAATCATTAATCGAGTACCATTACAAAGTTCTTCATTAATACTCAAATTTCGAATGAGTATGATTATGGCAAATTGCCGTAGTCGCAATATGTTTGGTGGTACCCATGTAGGAAATTTAAGTAGGCCGCAGTTCGGGGCAATATCGAACTGCCGAGTTTCGATATAGGGGAACTATATTGGTGCGAACTTCGAGCCAATAATGGCATGTCACAGCCGCGCGAAGTCGAAAACTAAATAGGGCGTATATCACATCCGATTTCAACCCGATATAGGATTTCGAGTTCGGCCCGAACGTCGGGCTAAATTCAATGTGACGAATTTCGACTTAGCGCTTCGATATACGCCCAATATCGAATCCCATATCGAACTCGACAGACCCTCAATAATATAAAAACAATTTTTAAACATAAAATAAAAAGAAAATTATCATTTTTTTTTCTGAGATTCCGTAATTTTATATTTTTATTATTTATATTTCAATTTTAATCATTTTAAAGTCATTTTAGAAATTACAAATTTTAGTTCCCACAGGCGGTTTTGAACCCTCGATCGTCGGATGATGATACTTGCACGCTGCCGACTGGACCATCACTCTATTTGACTTTGACAGAATCGTACTGTCTATATGAATCTAAAAGTCATTTGATCTCAAATTCATATCGATATTTATATTGTTTATATGGATATCCTTATTGACAGGAATATAATAACAAAAGTGAAGTAAGAACCAAGAAACAAAACTACATATTTCTCACAATGAAATATTCATTTTTTTACACAAAATTCTTCTATTTTTGAAAATTAAAGTTTTTATTTGAGTATTATTTCTTCCTCTATTGATAATCGAATCATTTGATGGCAGAAAGGGAAGATTTTTTTCTTGATCAATTTTTATATCTATTCTATTTTACATTTATTTATTATTTTTATATTTTTTTAAATTTAGTTCACGAATTAATCATTAGTAAGAAGAATAATTGAAGAAAAATCAATTATAGCGTGACTCTTCAATCGTTATGTTAGAGTATAAAAAAATATAAAAATTAATCAAAAAGAAAAATTATTGAAAAATAAACGATTGTAAAAAATTATTGGTCAATTTCAAGGTTGATATCGATCGGAATTCGTACTGCGGAATTGGGGGGAGCGATGTTGGAAATATGTTTGTCAAAAGTAGAGCAGCCGAACTTCGCTTACGCGAATTACGTGCGATAATCGTTTCGAATTGGTTGTGCCGATATAGGTGTCATGACTTCGGTCCGAATTTCGGATAGATATAGGGTTGCTGATATTCGGCTACTCGATATAGAATCGAGTTACGATACTAACTCACCATCCCTATATACAGGGCTCGACGTTGGGAAGAATATCGGACTTATTCGCAAAACCAATATCCACGCCCCGATATTGTTTCGTACTTTGGCCTTTGATCGACTTCCCTAAAATCGTATAAAATAATTCGGCCCGAACATCGGCCACCCCGTGGATGTCGGGAAACCCTACATGGGTAAAGATGAAGGAGACAATGTATTCAAGTGTTCTGGTTGGATACTTTGGTGTAATTTGATCCAAATGGCCATGATCACAATTTTCTGTAGAATCTACGCTAGTATAAATTCTTTCTGTACTTTCATCTAATAAATCGATCACTTTCGCATTGATATCATCAACGTCCGCATTTCTAGCAGAAAGAATAACATATTTTATCATATGTCTGTATCTTTTCTCCCTGATTACGTCTCCATATGTGTCATTGACAATATCAGCATCCGGAGCTGCTAAGCAGTAGGGTGGCAATTCAAGATAACCATCAGAGTCGTTTAATATCCCATTACCAACATGGAGCAAAAATTCGGAGAATTCAATTTCATTAGGTAAAACTCGCATATTTTGAGTGAGGGAATATGTCAAGAAATTAGACCACAAACTGCTGAATTTGATAGATAAATTTACTATCTCACAACGTGTTGCATTTTTTTTCACTGGTGGAAGTTGTCGAAAATCTCCACCCAAAATAATTGTCTTTCCACCAAATGGCTTTTTGTTATTCATAACATCTTGCAGTGTGCGATTCACAACTTCAAGTACATAACGTGGAGCCATTGGGGCTTCATCCCAGACAAATAAGTCGACAGTTTTCAGATATCTTCCTTGTTGAGATTGTACTTTAATAGAAGATGTAGAATCAGCTTCCACTGGTACTTTTAAACCAAAAGTTTTATGTACAGTTTTCCCTTCAGGTAGTAATATAGCTGCTATTCCTGTGAAAGCCATAGTGCTCACTATTTTTCCTTCGGATCGCAGTAAATTGGCAATAGTAGTATATATGAATGTTTTCCCTGAACCACCTGGACCATCAAGAAAGAAGCATCGTGGTAGATCTGATGTGGGATTATTTACAGCATTCAATACATCATCAACTACTTTTCTTTGTACTTCATTTAATTGGTTGTATTGTCGAGTACCATTTTCTGCATATTGTGAAGTGATGATTGTGTCTCCAATATCATCAACCAATTCGTTCAGTTGTACCATTGTTGGATAATTTCTTATGTCATAACCTTCTGCACTGAGTAACTCTATGATTTTTCTGTAAGCTTTTTGTTGTCCTGCTTCTAATCCCAACCTTCGAATATAATCTTCTGATAACTTAAATTTAAATTCCTCCCATAGTCTGTCAGGGTGCAATGGAGTACAATGAATCAAAATTCTTACAAACAAATTACGAAGACTGAAAGGCATCATCCATACTGATGCTTCACTCAAGGCATGACTCCATTCATCATCAGTTTCTATAATACCGAATTGTTCGCAGGCATGGGTGAATGTATCACATTCTTGACCATTGATTGTACGTAAGTCTTTGAAACTTTTAGCACCTTTTTTGTGCAAAAGTAATTAGTCGGAGATGAAAAAGTTCAGATTGAGAGGGACTGATTGAGTACATACGACCAATCACATTGAAACATTTCTGGCGTTTCTTCCACTTATCATTAGCAAACGTATAATGACTGGGAATTTCAGTATAAGTATACTGTCTTGCATCTTCATCTTCATTATTCAAATGAAAATAGGCTGTTAAAGTAGTTGAACGATTAATACTATTCATTAATGACGATGCATTTGCGTTTTCTGGAAATGTAACATTTTGTTGATTTTCCAGATGTACTTTTAAACGCGTTATTGAATGACTCTTTTAATGCATCTTCTTTTCTAGAATTCACCAAGTTGCTTCATGTGGTCCAACGTAAAGTAAATCGACGTAATTTTTAATTTCATCGTGATCAATAATTTGAGTTCTTTGACCAGTTTCATTGACAATTTCAATAGCTGCTTTGTCATTCCCCTTGAGAATATATTTGAAAAAATATTTTGGAGCATTGATCGAATTGACAATTTCAACATTAATATGACAATTTAGCATGAAGGACAATTCAGGGCAGTACGGAACTACCCAACGATTATCAATAAAATGACCAGGTGATCTCTCAAAAATACGTCCGGTATCTTGTCCCCTGTAGCGTGGGTAAGTATCTGCATCGAGTGTCGTTTCATCTTGAAATTGTTTTGGAAAGTGTTTAGAGCATTTTCCATCTACTTGACACCAATTGCCACAAGGACCGTGAATCATGTGCTTGGCTACAATTTTGTGTAATCTAGGATGTGAATCAGGATCTGGAATTTCCGCAGAAATGTATTTGTCAATGTCAGCGGTTGTTGTGAGTTTGTGGTCAAGTGTTACTAAAATGTGAGTATGCAACAAGCCCCGTTTTTGTGATTCTATCACATATACAAAAGCTTTAACTGGACCAAAAAAGTTCTGCTTGGTGATTACATCAAGTAAATGTTTTTTTTTTCATGTCAAATACCCGAGTGCATATATCAGGCCTATCAGATGCTTCTTGATCTGGTAAGAGATTCTCCTGGACTTCTCTCCATTTTGGATTACAAGTCATTTTGGTAAAAAGATCAGGTTTCCCATGTACGCGAACAATCGCCATCGCATCTTGGTAATGCTGCATCCATATTACGAGGAGAACTAACAAAAGTTGATGGCAAAATGATCATTTTTCCAATATGATTCCCTGACTCTTCTACTGTTCTATTGAGATGATCGATGAGTCCCGAGTATGATTCAGCTCGTATTTTTCTTTGGTTCTGTTGAATGAAATTGAGACGGTTTTGTTCAATTTTCACCCAAAAATCCACAGTCCACTGTTGAAATAATCGTCGACCTAAATGAAGAGGGTTATTATCTCTATCACGAATGGCTATGCAATATTTCGCATAATCATCTTGAGTAAGCCTGGTTACCCCATCAACTTGTTTCATTTCAGTGCTCCACCCACGATTACCATACGGATAATACAGAGGATATATCCATGGTTCAATGTTTGGATTCAAAGAACTAATACATTGAAGATTTCGTGTAGTTTTGTTTCGAAAAGTCACGAAAGTTTGTGGAATTTCTCCATTTGCTGTAGTAGAGAATACTGCAGCAACCTCATTACAACGTTGAGGATTATATCGGCGACGATCCATATGAGGTTTTACTGTGAATAGTAATTGAAACTCTTCAGGTGGTGATGTGACATTTGAAGCTATAGCTTGTTGCCTCTGAGCTTCTAATTCTTCTCCCATCATTTGATACAAATGAGCAAATACATTGCGTTGTCGCATAACTTGATCGATCATTTCCAGTAAATCATGATCGAGAAATGTATTTCGCGTGTGGAGAGCATCTACAGCTTCATCTGAATCTACAATGAATAGCTGACCATAACTTGGGCGTTCATTTGGCTCAGGATATAATGCAGTATTAATTTTATAGTAAATTTGTCCATGGATCTTAAAACATTAAGGACCAGGACGTCTGCCTGCAAAATTCTCCATGTTAACATTGAATGAAGCAAATGAAAATGACCCATTGTAACTTCTGATATGCTGAAAGAAATGTCTTGATTTAGAATGTGTTTCCTGAAATAACGAGTTTAGAATTTCTGGTAATTCTCTGAATGGCTGTAGCTGTATGCGTCCATGTCCACAATAAGTATTATAAGAATCAGTCTTATTGACAACTCTTACTATCTCAAAATGCTTAGCATGACAGTGAATACAAATTTTCGTAATTTGTCCTCCGTAATGCTCTTCTGTAGCGTCACTACCTGCAGCATTGATTTCATTCATTCTCCGTTGAAACTCTGGTTCATTTGCATCCAATGTTGATTCCGATATGTCATTTACAGGAATTCCAGGATCAACATTACCAATAACATCACTGGATTGATGAAAAGAACTTTCTGCAGAAGGAAACTGGTTTATTCTCCGTTGGAATTCTAGTTCGTTCACATCCGATGCTGATTCCAATGTGTCATTTGCAGAAATTACATCTGCAGAAGATGTTTCTGTATTAAATTCATTGGTTTTTGTAATATTAGTATTATGCTGAGAACGTTGCTGCTGCCTATTTCTCCGTGATCTCTCTGCATTTCGGATTTTTCTTTGTTTTTGGAATTCTTGTTCTTCCTCCGGAGTACGATAAATCTTTCTACGCCCTATAGTTTGTTTATTAATGCATACTAATAGGATGAAATTAACTATTGGTTCATCAGTACGTAGAAGGAGAAAAGCGTGAAATGAAGCTAAATATCATATTGAACGAATTTATTAGCAGAAGCTAAATATCATATTGAACGAATTTATTCATTTAAATCTATACTCATATATAAAAATTTTATTTGAACACGTGAAAGTTTTTATTCAAATTTGGAAATCGATTCAACTGCACGGACTTCGATCCAAAATTTCCCTCTGAATCAATCTATTGATCAGAATCAAACACAAACTGTTCAAGATGAGAAATGAATAAGATAAACAAAAATTCAACAGTTACATTATTTTAAATATATTCATGTAAAAAAAATAATCAATTTTTCATGAAACCAGATCAATGTAATTCATATGCATAATATATTTTATAATTTCACTCAAAACAATTCAACAGTTATTTTATCAATCATCGGTTAATGCCTCATTTTATCAAATAATCATTCAAATCAATTCATATCATATTTAATTCGTATAATCTTCATTTTGTTTCATATCCAATTCATTTCATTTTACATTCATTTCATTTTCGATTTATTTAATTTTCAATTTATTTAAGTTTCAATTCATTTAATTTTCAATTCATTTAATTTTCAATTCATTTCATTTCATATTTTAATACATTTCATATTCAATTCATTTATGAAAAAAAAGTTCTTCAAATAAAAAATGAAAAATATCTTCTGTGGCACCTCCCGCTCAGGAGAAATTTCCACCCTGAAAAATCTTGAAAAATTGAGGTTGATCGGCAGAAAGTGGCCGCACAATTAATCACTGGATATCTGGAAAAAATAAAAAAAATTCAATAGTGATTAACACAAATTCCTTTTTTCAATGTTATCAGTCAGTTCTAATAGAGAGTTGTTAATTTTCAATTCTGAGGATATTAGCCACTGTCAAACGACCATTAACCACTTTTGGTAGGACACAATTCTGAAACTTTTCGAGATATCAGAGCTATTTTTATTGCAAAACTCCTGAACACTTTGTAAAATATTTTAATGAATTTCGAGATTGACATCTCCAATAAAAATAGACTTCTCAGAATATGCATAAGTCTGGTAATACTGAAGATAATTATCGTAAGTGCCATGAGAATAATTCTCATAAACACTTTCAGCCACTTGAACAAAAAAAGTAACAGCATCTCAAAGCCTTTCACACTTATGTTACTGTAGTGGCCCCGGTGTCAGACACTTGAGAGCTAGTTTCTGACAGCGTGAATCGAAAGCGATAACTATTTGCTCATTGAATGTAATTTAATCATTTCAATACATATTTATTGCCATAAACGAGCTTCACAATTGAATATTAGAAATAATATACTGTACATTTAGATAGAACCGAGAAATTCGCAAAAATTGTCAGTTACCGAGGCACTATCAGAAACTGGAGCTGCCACAGTATTGCAAAAATGATTTATTTTCGATTCTGAAAACTATTCAATACCTTTTTACTGATTGTTCATCGGGATATTGGAAAAAACATTAACAACATCAAATTATTGTTCAGTGTTTTGATGTTGTTAATGTTTTTTTCCAATATCCCTATGAACAATCAGTACATTAACTCATGAAATGGAAGTGAATCCGTTAATTATCCTCAATATAATACGTCAACTGTATTTGAGAAAACGTAACTCTAAAGGCATCTGAGATTTCACTATTATTCCTTTTTTAGAGACTTTAAAAGATTATATACAAATATTTCCACCCATTTTGAAATCAATATCTTCAATAAAATCTGGCTTCTGTACTTTTAGATTAAAATAAAGATGTATATAAGTCTGATGTTATTGGAGATGATGATGCTGGAAACCATCACGATACTCCCTATAACCTCCTGAAGCTACTCAAAAAAATAGTGATAAATCTCATAGAGTCCAAGTCTTTCTAATAAAATAAATACTTCAACTGTATTTGAGAAAACGTAACTCTAAAGGCATCTGAGATTTCAACTATTATTCCTTTTTTAGAGACTTTAAGAGATTATATACAAATATTTCCAACCATTTTGAAATCAATATCTTCAATAAAATCTGGCTTATGTACGTTTAGATTAGAATAAAGATGTATATAAGTCTGATGTTATTGGAGATGATGATGCTGAAAACCATCACGATACTCTTTATAACCTCCTGATGCTACTCAAAAAAATAGTGCTAAATCTCATAGAGTCCAAGTCTTTCTAATAAAATAATAATAATAATAATAAACATATTGACGTTTAATACTTTCATCAAAATGATAGGTATATAAATTTACTAACCTGAACTATTTGTATATTTTTAACACTTAACACTAATAATAAATTTAAACACTTTTTTCAGTCACAGTCCATCATCACTTTTTTTCCTTTTAATTCTGAGTGACACACGACATAGCTGTGGATGATCCTCGATTTTCTTTATTAATTGTATTAAAATTGTATTAATTTAATCCAATCTCATTGACCTGGCCTTATGAGCTGTCAAAATATTATATTATTGTTTTTTTTTCTGTTGATTTTTTCTGTTGATTATTGATTTTTCTTGAACCAATCACAAAACGAATAAATGTGTACGCAGCCAACTTTACTCTTATCCCATCTACTTTATTGTAAAGGAATTCCTGGCCAAGATACTGGTTTTGTTCCCCAGTCTATTTTTCCCGATTTTTTTATGAGGTATTGTTGGTGTATCTTAAATGTCATATTTGCGTCTATAATGACTCCCAAACATATTTCATTTCGTATACTCTCTCTAATTCTATTCCATTCTTACTTTGCAGCGATATTCTTTCATCTTTTAACTGTCTTTTGTGCTTCAGAATCATAAATTTCGTTTTCTGGACATTGATTTTCAATTTATTACTCTCTAGATAATCTTCAATTGCATGTAGGTTCGATGTAAGTTTTGTCTGGATATCATCTGACCCTTGTCCATCCACATATATGACCATATCATCAGCAAATAGACGGATTTCACATTTTATACCAGAGCTTCTTATGATGTCATTGATGAAGGTGAGGAATAAAATAGGACCTAACACTGAACCTTGCGGAACTCCCTTCGGTACTTCGATAGTCTCTGATTTTCCCGTTCGATAATATCTACTCTGGGTACGTTTTGATAGATATGATTGGAACCATTTTAAAACTTAGCCTTTTATCCCTAGTTTTTCCATTTTCATTAGTAGTAAATCTCTATCTACTATTTCGAACGCGCTTTTCAAATCTATGAACACAGCTCCCACAATATTCCCATCACTTATTTTCTTGCGCCAATCCGATGTCATTTGCTGGATTGCTTGTTCACACGATTTTCCTTCTCTGAAACCGTGTTGTTCCTTCACAAGTAAATGATTGGTTTCAAGATACTCCACCAATTGTTTGGCCACAATTTTCTCCAAAATTTTTTCATATTGCGGTAGTTTATTTATGGGCCTGAATTCTTCCATTTTCACTGTATTCTTAACCTTTTGAATTGGCGTAATTTCGGAATGTTTCCATTTATCTAGAACCAGTCCTTGTTCTATCGATTTATTAATTATTTCACGAAGTTCATATCCAACAGAGTCATTCGCCAATTTCATTATTTCTGTTGATATACCTTCACTGGTACCTCCCTTATTGGGCAATCCCTTCATAATTTCATCAAAATCTTTTGCATTAATCGGCTGAAATCTTTCCAGAATAGTATTACATTCCATTGGGTAATTTATTGGGTCTCTTGGTTCGATACTTTGGATGATTTCATCTATGCTAGTCACGAAATATTCATCAAATTCATTCGCTATTCTGTTATCCCCATTAATTGTGATATTGTTCAGAGTTAATTTATCCGGCATTTCAATTCGATCGTTTCCTTTCATTACCTTTTTTAGTGTTTTCCACATTTTCTTCCAATCACTTTTATTATCATCTATTTTCTTATCATAGAATACAAATTTCTTCTTTCTTATTTCCTTAACTACTAGGTTTCGTTTCTGTTCATAATTCAGCCAGTCAGATTCTGCATTTGTATTTTTTGCAATATGGAACAATTCTTGTCTCTCTTTAATATATTTTTTTATGTCGTCATTAAACCATTGTTTTGTCTTGATTTCGTCTCTTATCATCATCGATTTGATAGGTGCCAGTTTATTCAGTGCGTTGATGATTTCGTCTATCAGCATGTGCGCTTCAGTCTCCAAATTATTCATTTTTCTAAACTCTACTTCTAAATTAGATATATTACTATTCATTATTTTTACAAATTCTTCCTCATTAAATTCTTTATGATTACGTTTTTCAATTCTAATTTTTTCCTTAATGGTCTTCAAATTTTTCATTTCACATTGAATTAATGTGTGGTCAGTAATTTTTGGATTGTGAATCACTTTGGCATTTACGTTGTAATTAGAAAATAGTAAGTCGACAGTGGAAGCCGAATTTTCATCGATTCTTGTCTTCTCTTTTATATATTGTTTCATTCAAATTACATTCATCATTCATACTATCACACACGTTCTCAATATGCTCAACAAATATTGCATCACTTGAGTTTGGCGAATGATACGTCGCTAATATTGCACCTTCATATGAACTACCATTAATTTCTACACCAATAGACCAACAATTATTTACAATTTTTTCTTTGATTAATAATTTATAATTGATATTTTTTTTTATGTACATTACCGTCCCACCCATTGTTCTTTTTTCTGAATCACATCGTATTACATTATAGCCTGGTATGGAGATTTCTGAGTCTTCTATATGCTCGGTTATACGAGTTTCAGTTAGCGCCAGTATAGATGGTTTTTTGGTTTTTATAATCAGTTCTTCAATTTCATCCTTGTTCTTTAAAAGACTTCTCGTGTTCATGTGCATTAAACATCTTTTTTTCTTTGCATTTTTTAGCACTGTTGTCTATGTTACCATCGTGTTCCTTTCCTTGTGTTTGTCTAAAAAATATTTGTATGAAGAGCATGATTTATCTTTAACATGATGCTTCAATGCATCATCTGTCAGTTTCAATTTGTTCTTATGTGTTGTGCAATTTATACATTTCAGTTCACTGGCACTAGCCTCACACGTTGAAGGCGGGTGGTTGCCTGAACATTTGGCACAAGTTGTTCCTTTCTTGCAATTTTTTGCCTTATAATGAAAACCCCAACACTTGAAACAGTGGGTCAGATTGATGTAGTTAAACACTTTGCATTCATTCCATCCGATATTCAAAAATCCTTTTTCCACTAACCTTTGGTGTAATGACTCATTTACCTCCATAACCAGAGACATACAATCATATTTTTCAATCAACCATTTATTTACAATTTTCAATTCTTTATTTTGGTCATTTGCATTCATTCTATTCTGTTTAAAGATTTCTTTTATTAATTCTTCATCTGGTTTTTCATAATTATCTCTGCTAATATTCGTAATTTTGATTCTTGGAGTGATTTTTTTTGGAATTACAATTGAATAATCATTAGGTAATTGTTCCTCTAATTCTCCAGCCAATTGCTCTCTGTCATTGTCATCTTGACAACCAATTACCACTTTTCCCCTCGATGCCTTCCTCATCGTGCAGGTATTTACTCCAAGATTCACAATGTCAACATGATTTTTCAGAATATTTGCAGTTACATCGTATTCTACGTCATTTTTTGGTTTAATGATAATATTAGCAGTATTTTCAATGACTTTTCTCTTTGTTGCCATTGCGTATGTATTCGTACTTTGTTCATTATTGTTAATATTTAATGTTTGGTTCGGTGATTTTGATGTGACAGTTGGTTTGACAGATATAACCTCTTCCATGAGATTTTTCATATTTAAAATATCATCTCTTATGGCTTTCATTTCAATACTTAATTGTTTCTCTATTATTGATAATTCATTTTTCAGCATTTTTTTGACTTCATTTAAAAAATCGTCCTGTTTCTCATTATTTTTTCTTAATTCATTAATTTCCACCGAGAGTTTGTCAATTTCATCATTTAATTGCCCACTCCTCTCTCTGATTCTATCCTCCTCATTATCCCCATATTCTCCTTGTTTTTTCCTCTTCCTTGTTTGGAGGCGGTTGTTTCTGTTATCTTCAATTGGATTGATGTGATTATCCATACAATTTTGGGTATCATCAGTTATGTCAATTGGGCTTTGTTCACTTAATTGATTAAGATATGAGGCACTGTTGTTATCTCCAATTTCTAAGTCATTTGATTGTGTCATTTCATTTCCGTTGGAGATACTGTTACTTTCCTCTTGGACCTTGAAGATATCAGCGTCAGGTGGAATAATTTCTATTTTTCCTGTACACAAAACTAATTCTTTTGAAGGATTGTATGCTTTATGTAATTTAATGCATCCTTGATGGAAAAATTTCTTGCATAGTGTGCATTCATGTTTTTCTCTCACAATAATTTTGTTGCATTCTGCACAATTTATAATTTGGTAGAGTTTACGACTGTCAATTTCCATAATTTGATGATTTATGAAATTATGTTTGACGTATTAAAGCGTGTAATATTGTATATTTGAATATATAAGATGTTGTGGATGCTACGTTTGACACATATATGTTGAGGTTATGGTGACATTGTTATTTGATGAACGAAAGTTCAAATCATTTAATCAATTGTTTACTGATATAACTCACTTTGTTAATTAGGCACTTAATTACATTTATCACACATTTTTTTTTTTTTATGAAAAATATGATTAAATTCGATTGATTGAGAAATTTCATGGGATCCACCGGTAAACACGAGGAGAGAGAGAGAGAGAGAGAGAGAGAGAGAGAGAGAGAGAGAGAGAGAGAGAGAGAGAGAGAGAGAGAGAGAGAGAGAGAGAGAGAGAGAGAGAGAGAGAGAGAGAGAGAGAGAGAGAGAGAGAGAGAGAGAGAGAGAGAGAGAGAGAGAATCTTCTGAAATATGGCGCTGACCAGCTGTGCATAAAGCCGCTGCACCCTCTACGGTGCGAAGGCCCAATACCCAGTGCGGCATCAGGCCACTGCACCCTCTGGGGAGTATTTTCAAAATTCAAATGGCGTCAGTCGGTAATGAATCTCTTTTCATTATCCACTGAAAGACATTCAAATTTTGTTTAATCTATATACTGTCACGTATTTTTCAATCCACGGAAATTAAAAAAACTCGTGAAACTCAAAATACAAATATTCAAACTTCGAAACAAAATCAAACAACGTTAATTATTGGGCGCCAGGACGACCTTTCGCCCGAAATCAGAAAATCAAAAGAACTACAAAAAAAATTCCCAAATGAATGTCCGACGAGACAGCAACAAAAGAATTCCCAAAAATCCTAATGACCACGGAGGCGGCTAGGTTCCAAAATCCACCTGTAAAATCTTTGGACTAGGAATACAGATTTGAAATAAAAAATAGCAATCAATTTTAATTTTAAAATATAATTAGAGCGATATTTTTTTTAACTTTTGCTCTTTGCAAAAAAAATGAAATAGAATTAAAATTTAAAAAAAAACGAAGTAAAAAAAATAAATATTTCGTTACCGAATTTTTGTTCTTTTAAACATTTATAAAAATGGCCATTGTTCTTGGGAAAGTTTCACACAATTCATTCATCATGATTCGATACAATCATTTTTAATAATAATAAAAAAAAATATAAAGAATTAAAAGAATCAGAACTAATTCGAAAGTCCCGACAAAATTAATTAACACGACAAAACAAAAATGAACAACACAATTCAAAATGTGGTTATAAAGAAGTAATCAAGAAATGCTAAAATTGAAATTTGAATCAATACTGATTTCCCGTGGAAGCACCTTAGAGCTTCACAATCGCGTGTACTATCAGCACCTACTAGAAACACGCCTTTATGATTTTCAGCAATGAGTTTCAAATAGAAAAAAAAAATAAATAAACACGACCATAAATCGTCGTTAATGAAATGAAATGATTGGAAAAAAATTAATAATAATGATAATAAAATTTTTATCAACAAAAATAAAAAAAATTATGGCTGAAAATCTTTTGAATCGCTGATTTTCCAAAAATAAAATCACAATAAATTTTATAAACTTCCGACGATATTAATTTCCGAAAATGATAAGAAAATATTAATTGACGAGAAACGAGAAAACATTTAACAATTCGCGTTTATTTAATTGCGCGAGCAAAATAAAAAAAACTAACACGCCACGGGAAAAACCGAAAATGGCGGCTACCGGCGTCACAACGACGCTAACACAAAAATATGTCCAAAAATTATGCCGAGAATAAATCACACGCTTACCGGAATGTTGTTGATTTTTAACCTCAAAATTCAAACAAATTCTAGTTGGTCCCCCCATTTTGGAATTTTTCATTTTTAGGAATAGCTATGAAAAGAAAATCGCTTGACGGGTTTTGACAGATCATCCATTAATATGAAATATTAATATTCTTCCTTTAATTTCCATAATTCCCTATTCCGGTTTTGAAAATGCATAGAGTTTTGATTCACAAGTTCCACACCAGAGTCGAACCCAGTCTGAGAGCCCAGGAACTGGTGACGATGTTAAAATTGTACGGTTCGAGTAAAGCAGACAACATTTTAGGTGAAAGTGAAAATAAATTTAGATAAATTGATTGCTACATTTTTCATTTTCAAAATGTCTTGGTCTTAAGCTATTGAATTATTTTCCATTAACACTGCCATTCTCCGTTCTTCATCACGGCTCGATGATGAAGAATCCTGTAATTCATAACAATTCAATTAATCTGAGCTTATTTACAATTTTTTTTGAATTTGTTGTCGTCCATGATGATGAATATCAAATTTTTGAGGTTAGCGAGATATTGGACAGAAGAATAAATAGTAGAAGTCAATCTTCACATTTATTTCTTAAAATCACGACGTTTCGCTTCTGATTAGAAGCTTTTTCAGGCTCTATAATGCTAAATAAAAAAAAGCATGGCCTTTTTTCATGTGACCGCGGGACGCTATGCATTCATAATATATGTATATAATATATATATATATATGGGCGATTCCACCAATTCGCGAATAGAATTTCGGCTGCAAATTTCGGGGGCTGACTTTTTGGTTCTCATCGATCACAACCATTAAAATGAAGAAAATGCTAAATTCTAAACCATTTTGCCCCAGTATCGAAGCGAAAATCAATGAATTTTGATATCTGCATCAAACTTTTCCCTCTGGGATGACGTGAGTAGCTAAATGATAAAAAAATACAAAATATCGATTTTCATCGCAAATTTTCTGAATTTCCTGGAAAAAATATCGATTTTTGTCTTTCTTCTTGTTTTCGAGGCGAAAATGCTCCTTGAAAACTTCAAATGCTTGGTTCGAATCGTTCCCCAAATGTTTTCTAAATTTTTTTATTTTTTTCTGAAAATTTCGAAAATTTGCTAGAAACGATATAATTTTTAGCCCCTGCTCTTGAAAACCCAGGCGACTAATTAAAAATTTGGAATCTAATACTTATCAAGTACCAACAATGAATGCAAGTTGAAAAGATGGAGGCTGTATCATATCCGGGGTTTTCAAGAGCAGGGGCCAAGAATCGTATTGTTCCTAGCAAATTTTCTAAATTTTCAGAAAAAAAAAAAAAAATTGAAAAAAAATTTGGGGAACGATTTGAAACAAGCATTTGGAGTTTTCAAAGAGCATTTTCACCTCGAAAACATGGACAAAGAGGAAAAAGGATATTTTTTTCAGAAAATTCAGAAAATTGGCAGTGAAAATCTATATTTTGTATTTTTTTTTCATTTAGCTACTCACGTTATTCCAAACAGAAAATTTTGATGCAAAAAGCAAAATTGATTGATTTTTGCTTCGATACTAGGGCAAAATGGTTCAGAATTGAGGATTTTCTTCATTTTAATGGTTGTCATCAATGAGGACCGAAAAGTCACCCCCCAAAATTTGGAGCCGAAATTCAATTCGAGAATTGGTGGAATCGCCCATATATATATATACATATTAGGGTGTGCCAAAAAAAATCGAACTGTTTTTTTTTTTGCTCTCCGCCCAAAATATCACAGAATATGCCAAAATATGCATTCGGTTGGAAGTGGAGCTCTTAATTTCAATTTTTAGAGGTTCTCCATGGACCTTCAAGTTTTCCCATTTGAAAAACATGGGAGATAGGGGTTTTTAACATTATTTCGTCCGGCAAGCTGTGAAGAACCTTTTTTCGACTAAATAAATGAATAGGTCTTTTTGAGCATGAAATTTTTGACCAAAAATTTCGTTGAGTCGAAAGTCAATCGTCAAAATTTAAGTTTTTACAGCCCTCAAAAATTGGGACTTCGCGTTCTTTGCATTTTACAGCTAAACTATTGGAGATAGAAAAAAAAGTTGACTGACAATTTTGTAGTTCATTTAACGCCCGATAAAAAAGTTCCAAACGGATTTTTTGTGTCATTAATGAGAACAAAGTTACAGACTTCAGAAGTTTCATTTTCCGGAATTTTCGCCATTATCAACTGGAATATCAATAACAAAACAAAAACTTTGTGCAAACTCTGTGCAAAATTTGCAACAAAATTGGATGAGTGAGATATTCCGTATTATCAATAGTTAACAGCTCATTTTCATTAAGCGTTACTTTTCTCAGATTTGTATGAGATACTCGTTGACTTAATAGGAGAATCATCAAAAATCTTGGAAGAAATTTTCTGATGATTGAAATTTGTTTAAAAAATTTCGACGACTTTATAAATAAATTGTAAATATGTTTTTTTCTCGACAAATTTTGGCTTACGAATGAAAATATCTCATCCAAAATGAAAAAAAATGTCTGAAAACTTTTTCGAAAACATTTTTGATGATTTTCGATTTTTTTCCACAAATTTCATAAACTGAAGAAATGACAAAGTTTCTAAATTGAGGCAATGATGACTCAAAAAAAATTCTTCAAATATTCCTGATCATTCTCTGTTGATTCGACGAGTATCCAATACAAATCCGAGAAAAATAACGCTTAATGAAAATTTCCCGTTTTAATCGTCATTAATTAATGTTTAAGGAGCAAAACCATGCTCCTTCAATTGACCATTCGGGAAAAAACGGCCCATAAGAGGCTGTGTATAACCAGTAGATTGTGCCAAATTTAACGACTATTTTTTTTTCGGCTCCCAAGTGAAAATCACATTTTCCGTTACGAAAAAATAATACTCCCCAAATCCGGGCTTCCTATCTTCTTTTTCCAGTTAGCGCTCGCGTAAATAAGGATTTTTCAAGGAAAAATTTTTCAAAAATGATTTTAAACCTCAAAATTCATGCAATATGATCTCTAAAAAATTTAAAAACGCATCATTCCCTCGAGAATTCAATGCTCAACGAAGATAATCGTGGACGAAGTCAAAGAATGGCCTACACGCCTTGTAGACCGAATATAAAGCGAATTTTCCCTCAATTTATTACTAACATTTATTCTTATACACATATCAAACAATGAATGTGTAATTGAAACTTGTGAATTCCATGTTCTAGACAATCCTCATGATCCAAAGAACTAATTTTCGTCCCTCAATTCTTCTCTATATTTTTTCCTTCAACTAAAAATCATAATAATAGCAAACAATATAAAAAAAAATTATATCATTTCATCATTCATTACTCACAACTTTTATTGACTCAGAAGTTTTTAATCAATATTCATAACGTTGATGCTTATATTCATGGCACCAATTATAGTGATTGACATTCGTGAGTGATTTACCAACATGTTACTCCAAATATTAGTCAGGAGATGTTGCTAGCTTCTTTTTGAAGTGAAACTTCCTATACGAAATCCTCGCGTTTAACGCTGTTGCGTTACTTTTCCACGCTTTGGTGGTGGGGGAAAAGAAAGAGAGAGAGAGAACGAATGTGCGCATGTGCACTCGTATCCCTGCAGCATTGCTCGTCATAGTAGGACTAGCGAAAGGATCAACATCGGCTTTCCTCGACGTCCATGCCCCACCAAATAATCTTTGGCTTTGGCATGCCTCGTGTGTCGACTCTTTCGTAAGTACAATACCTGTCCTGTTACTGTTTATTTTCTATTATCAGTTATTCAAGAATATCTCGGAAACTAAGTGGGATAGAGTGATTCTGCTTTCCTCCTTTTTTGTAGATCTTTAAATTCTCGAAAAGAAAGCTCAAAGTTGGAACTGATTCATCTTATTCAGATTCCGAGATATTCTCAAGAAACAATTGACAAATAAACCAAAAAAACAGAATTTTTTTTTTTTTGTTGATAATTTTCTGGGAATATGTCAGAAACTACGTAAAATAGCGTTATTTTGCTCCAATCCTTCTTCATAGCCTTAGAAATTCTCTACAGAAAGCCTTCAGGTAAAATCGTTGTATTTCGCTTAGCTTCCCAGTTATTTTCGAAATACTATCGACAAAAAAAAATCTACTTTCCTTGTTATTCGAATTATTTATTCCCGAAAGTTTTTTTGAGAATACTCAGAAACGGAGGAAGATGCAGCGATCTCACTCTGATTTTTTTTCTTGATTTTCAAGACAAGCTGTTAGAAAGGATTAGGTCAAAATGGCTTTACCTCGCTGAGTTTCCAAGATATTCTCAAAAAATCATTGGAATAGAGATACTTTTCTTTCTAAAATGAGTTCATTTTTCGTTATTTGTTTTTGATAAATATCCCAGAAGCCAAACGAGATCGCATGATTTTGCCCTAATCCTTCCTTTGTTGAAGTTTCAAGAGCTTCAGAAGAAATTGAATCAAAAAAGGCGTTTCTCCGTTAGATTTTGATATATCTATGAGTCTATGTTCTGGTCGTAGGATTTCGATGGATTTCTCTCAAACTAAGCGAGATAATGAAATTTTCGTAGAGATCCTTTTTGTAGTTTTCGAGATTCTCCGCAAAAAAAAAATCTTCCGAAAAATTTCGTCATCTCGCTCACTTTCCGAAATATTCTTGAAAAGAAATGGATGTTGAGGAAGAGAAAAATATCAAGTTTGTAGACAAATTGAGTGCTCTTTACCATCAATTTTCTTTGAATGTCTCGAAGTCTAAGCAAGATACGGTATTCTTGCACTGATCCTTGGACGATCAGCAAGAAGTTTCACTTCTGCCGCGCGTGAATTTCACGCACCCTATTTTTTTTCTAAGCTTTACAGGTGTCAAGTATTTTTATTAAATCATTATGATTTCAGTTTAAAGAAAAGTGCAAAGAAGAATAAAAAGAGCATGAAAATTAGTTTTATAGATCATGAGGATTGTGTAGAAAATGAAATTCACAAGTTTCAATCACACATCAATTGTTTGATATGTGTATACGAATGAATGTTAGTAATGAATTAAGAAAAATTTCGCTTTCTACTTGGTCTACAAAGCGTGTAGGCCATTGGTTTGACTTCGTCCATGGCTATCTTCGTTGGGCATTGAATTCTCGACGAAATAATGCTTTTTTTTTAATGTTTAGAGATCATATTCCATGAATTTTGAGGTTTAAAATCATTTTTTTTTAATTTCCCTTGAAAAATGCTTATTTACGCGAGCGCTAACTGGAAAAAAAAGATAGGAAGCCCGGATTTGGGGAGTATTATTTTTTCGTAACGGAAAATGTGATTTTCACTTGGGAGCCGAAAAAAAAAATAGTCGTTAAATTTGGCACAGTCTAATAACCAGGGATTTTTATTAAGTGATTACGTCCAAACTAGGTTCAAGAATGAATTAAAAATTTAACACGAGTCGTATGAGATGTTTAACAATAACATATTAATTTTCCAGAATTTTATGATTTGAACGCATTTAGTAACCAATCTCCTTAAGTTGTGAAGGACCGTAAAAACATTAGTCATTTTCACAACATTCGCAAAAGTTTGTATTGATTTTTGAAAACACCAAAAAACGTCATTTTTCGGTGCGTTTCCAAATGAATTTTGGGAATGGAAAAATAATTAAAAAATTTGAAAAAGCAGGAGCTCATAGATTATTAATCCAAGTTTTGAAAATACACCACTTGCTCGCTATACGATCAGTAGTTCCCGAGATACTGGTGATTGAATACTGAAGAGTGATTTTGTACTTAACAGACGATATCTCAGCGAAAAATGGTCATAGTGAAAAAAATACAATCGAAGTTCGAGAATCAAGCTACACGAGCCCGTGGACCATTTAAGAAAAAAATAAAAAAAATTGGATTTTTTTTCCCGCTCATCGATTTTTTCATGCCATGAGGAATGTTCTTAAAAAATTTTCCATCTAAATTTTCCGTGACGTTACAGCCGTTTGAAAATTGCTCAAAATTTCGGAAAAATTTTCTCCCCCCTCAATTTTTTTACTGAGTGTATGTTGACAATATTTTATGTCTATTATCAATATATTTCATAATATAGTTGGAAAATCATGAACATAAGATTCAATAGGTCTGTAGCTTTCAACTATTGATAATACCAAATATCTCACCCATCCAATTTTGTTGCAAATTTGATGTGCTAACAAGTTTGCACAAGATTTTTTGTCTTATTATTGATATTTCAGTTGATGAAGACGGAAATTCCGGAAAATGAAATTTCTGAAGCCTGTAACTTTGTTGTTATTAATGACACAAAAAATCCGTATGAAGCTTTTCTATCGGGCGTTTAACAAACTACAAAATTGTCATTCAACTTTCTTTTCTATCCCCAACAGTTTAGCTGTAAAATACAAAAAACGTGAAATTTCAATTTTTGAGGTCTGTAAAAACTTAAATATTAACGATTGACTTTCGGCGCAACGAAATTTTTTGTCAATAATTTCATGCTCAGAAAGATCTATTCATTTATTTAGTCGGAAAAAAAGTTCTTCACAGCTTGCCGGACGAAATAATGTTAAAAACCCCAATCTCCCATGTTATTCAAATGGGAAAACTTGAAGGTCCATGGAGAACCTCTAAAAATTGAAATTAACAGCTCCACTTCCAACCGAATTCATATTTTGGCATATTCTGTGATATTTTGGGCGGAAAGCAAAAAAAAAAACAATTCGATTTTTTTTGGCACACCCTAATATATATATGAGGTCTTTGTAGCGGCACCCACGCTACATGTAAGATATAATAACACGCGAAAGTAAGCTGGACGCGTGGCGCAGTTGGCTAAGGCCAACTCTTTTCACCACCGGGGATTGAACCCGCGCGCGGCAATTGACTCCGGTTGAGAAGAGTTGGCCTTAGCCAACAGCGCCACGCGTCCAGCTTACTGTCGCGTGTTATTATATCTTACATGTAGCGTGGGTGCCGCTACATACCTCCCCTGGTGTGCGAATCGTAGTCGTTACGATTCGATTGCCTTTGTGTTGTGAGGATCTTCGTTGTTATTTGAGTGCGTGTTTTTTGTGTAGAGAATCCCGTGCAGATCCGTAACTCTCTGACCGACGGAGCGGCTCAGTGAATCGGCTCGTTGTGCTCGACGTACCGGGCCAGAGTGTAGACAGTAGATGGCGTGAGATTACTTTCTTCTCACACTCACGCCGTGTCTAATTGTTACGTTGTGTGGAGCGATGGGCGAGGGTGACCAATCCTACTTGTGTCCCATAGTTGTTTTTCCAAGTGTGTGTGTTCGTTTCTGCTTTTTGTTGTGTTCGTTCTTCGTCTTATGTGTGTCTGCGTTGATTGGTGGATCCTCTCACTGTTTCATCCTCGGGGGATGGCGCTGGTGCTGACTCCTGTGGTGTTCGGTGGTTGCGAGTTACTGCCGACGACCGATATCACTGATGTTGGTTGAAGAAGGCGCTGTCGCTGCTGCTGTAGATGTCCCTTGTCCGTGTACAGGTGTTGCGTGTGTATGAAGACATTCGTAGGTGTCTCATATGTGTGGATGTTCGGTGTCACCAATGTAGATGTGCGTGTAGTAGTGTAGACGTCAGGGGTCACCAATGTAGAGGTTCGCTGGTGTTGGTGAGCAGCGCTTTGACGAACCTCTACAGCCGGGGCTTCGTGTATGTGTGAGACCCATTGCTAGGCTGGAAATGGTGAAAAAATTGTTTTCACCACCGGGGATCGAACCCGCGCGCGGCCATTGACTCCGGTTGGAAAGAGTTGGCCTTAGCCAACTGCGCCACGCGTCCAGCTTACTTTCGCGTGTTATTATATCTTACATGTAGCGTGGGTGCCGCTACATATTCCACGTGAAAACGGCGGACTTTTCCCCTGACCCCTGCCAATCTGGTTCAGTTTTTTTTGTATGATTATATCAAGTCCACAAGACACCCCGAAATTTTTTCAGATTTTTCTACATAACCCTTGTTGAGAAAAAAAATTTTTTACCTAAAAAAAAAACGTCCAAATTTAAAAATCTGAGAAAATTCTCAAAAATACGTAATTAAATGTAGAAATTTTCAAGCCATCGTCCAGAGTGGAAGTACGATTCTTTCTGTGTTTAACGAGCCATTAATATTGAAATAACTTTGCAAAATTCGAGAAAAATTCACTTTGGGTAAATAATTGAACCCTTTGACTCACTGACAGATTTTCTGAGGGACAAAGGGCCTGGATATATATCAGGAGGCATCAGCGGACCAGATCCGTGCCTTAATGATTGAGTTTGCTACATTTTTTTGTTAAGTTATAGTATAAAATTTGAGAATTGGGTCCCGATTAAATTTAGGGAGACATCGGCAGTCAATATCCGTGCCCAAATAGTTATTGTAGTCATAAAGTGTATAGAATCCCGGAAAAGCGTGCCAAAAAATAGCTGGGTCGTGAGAAAAAGAGTAATAAAGATTTATCCAAAGTCCCGTGTCAATTTGAATGGAACCGCGCGAAAGTCCCGTCGTGAACGTGAGTGTCATGCACCCTGACGGCGAAAAGGGGCATGAGCTGGCTCAGCCGAACGAGCACGTGAAGCTCGTGAGTACAATCGAACGTAAACAAAGATGCAACACGTGGGCTACTCGTTCCGTTGAATTCATCAAGTGCAGTGAATTAGTTTATTTTTGAAAGAAAGAGAGAAAAGTGAGTGTATAAGTGTGTGAGTGTGCAAGGATATGGAGGATTAATAAGGGAAGAGGACAAGAAGTGGTGAAAGACAGGAGGAATGGAAGGAAAAAAAAAGGCGCTGAGTGAGAAGAAGCCGAGTGATTTGGTGAGTCATCGTGCTGTAAATATATAAACCCACGTTTGCTAACTCTTGTAGAAATTTCCAATTAGTCCATTCCTTGTTTGACTTTTTCCCGTAACATTAATTAATTAATTTATTCGAGTTTAAATCCCGTTGCCGTTAATATTTTGTTTCGTACGAGAGAGAATAATGATAAGCCCACGCACCTCCCCACCACCGTTCGTATCAAATAAATCAATTTCCTATAATTGTTCGTAAAGCTTAAAATTTTTATAAAACTACCACCTGATCGTCAAATCACGACTCCACAAGAATTATTCAACTGGGCCTCTCAACCAACCAATTTGCCGAATATCGTAGTCAAATTTTCTCCAAAGGGAGATTACGATGTAGCGAAAGACATGCTCGAGAATCGGTACAAAATCGGAAGACCAATACCGGGAACTCAGAAGATCCACTGTGTACTTCCTCAAGCAAATGGAATTATTTTTGTGAAGCCATTTTCCGCTTGTGAAGACCACAGATCTCATAAGATTTTGAAAGACAATTAACTTTTTTTTATGAACAAAAATGACATTGAACTGCTGTCTTCTAATATCAAACAAAACAAATAAATAAATACTCCTACTATGTATTATAACTCAGAATCGTTGTTCTGTGATCCTGACATTCCGTGAATTCCTGGAAAATAAATTTTTCTTTAAGTACGAGCGTTTATTTTCTAAAAACGCGACCATGAATTTTCTTCGAGAGGCTGGCTGGTTTGCAAAGAGTGGAACAAAATGAGAGTAGGTTTTTCGGCAGATTGAATATTTTGAAAAATAATTCAACAAATCGTAGAGGGTCAAAGTCGAATGGCATCGAGTTGGTAGGTAGGTAAGATCTCTTGAATTCAAATTGATAGCAGGTCTTTTCAGCTGCTAGCTGATCAAAATTCATATTTGTAGTTTGATTATTCAGGAAATAGCAAGAAAATTCGATTCTGGTACCAAAATATCGAAATATCTGCTCAAAGTGAATTTTTCTCGATTTTTGCAAAATTATTTCAACATTAATGGCTCGTTAAACACAGAAAGAATCGAACTTCCACTCTGGACGATGGCTTGAAAATTTCTACATATAATCACGTATTTTTGGGAATTTTTTCAGATTTTTAAATTTAGGCGTTTTTTTTTAGGTAAAAATTTTTTTTTCTTGCAAGGGTTATGTAGAAAAATCTGAAAAAATTTCGGGGTGTCTTTTGGACTTGATATAATCATACAAAAAAAAAAAAACCAGATTGGCAGGGGTCAGGGAAAAAGTCCGCCGTTTTCACGTGGAATACCTCATATATATTTATATCATATACATATATTATGTATGCATAGCGTTTTGCGGTCACCTCCGTTCGGACTCCTTAGAAGGCATATTGAGTGAATTGGAGGAAGAAAGACGAAAACAGAGAGAGGGAATGCTCCAAATCCGATGAAATGAGGTCCTCCAGCTGGAAAAAGTCACCTGCAGTAATCCATGCTTACTACACATTGAAAGTTTTATGGAAAATCGACTGGGATCATAATTTCCACTTCCTGCATAAAAGTTCGAACTCCTTAGAAGGCCTATTGAGTGATTTGAAGTGAGAAAGACAAGAACATAGAGAGGAAATGCTCCAAATCCGATGAAATAAGATCCTCCAGCTGGGAAAAGTCGCCTGCATTAGTCCATACTTACTACACATTGAAAGTTTCATTAAAAATCGACTCGGATTCTAATTCCCACTTCCTGCATAAAAGTCCGGACTCCTGAGAAGGCATATTGAGTGATTTAAAGGGGGAAAGATAAAAACAGAGAGAGGGAATGCTCCAAATCCAATGAAATAAGGTCCTACAGCTGGAAAAAGTCACCTGCAGTAATCCATGCTTACTACACATTGAAAGTTTTATTGAAAATCGACTCAGATCCTAATTTCCACTTCCTGCATAAAAGTTCGGACTCCTTAGAAGGCATATTGAATGAATTGGAGGAAGAAAGACGAAAACAGAGAGGGGCAATGCTCCAAATCCGATGAAATAAGGTCCTCCAGCTGGAAAAAGTCACCTCAGTGGTCCATGCTTACTACACATTGAAAGTTTTATGGAAAATTGACTCGGATCCTAATTTCCACTTCCTTCGGACTCCTAAGAAGGCATATTGAGTGATTTGAAGGAGGAGGATAAAAACAGAAAGAACGGTTTTTTTAAGGATTCCGCTAAATAATGGAGATATGCCCTTTTTGCTCTAATGATGTTTTGTAGAGAAGTTTAAGAGCTACACAAAAGAATTTCCGTGAAATTATTCCATCTTACTCGATTTCTGAGATATTCCTGAAAATAGGAAATCCTAAATAAGAAAAAGCACGGCCTGTTTCGAGTCACCGCAAAACGCTATTGTGATTCATTTGAATCGATTCTCTTTTGTCGACAGTTTTTCAAAATGATTCTGCTAAATAATGGAAATACGCCCTTTTTGTCCTAAGCATATTTTGAAATTAGATAATTTCGAGAATCTGTTGATTGTTAATGCTAATATCTAATGAAATTTTATAGACATAAATTTTTGCAATTTTGTTTGGAGACAATTTTTTTAAAAAGATCTTGGCAAATACTAGAGATACGCCCTTTTTGCCCTGAAAATGTTTTGTAGAGAATCGAGAACTGGAAAAGAGGATTCTCACTTAGGTTTTGAGATATTCCTAAAAGGAAATTGTAATTTTTGTTTAAAAAAAAATATTTCATCTTCAAATTCCAAAAAATCACTTCTGACATATCATTTTTGGAATTTCCTCAGCTTTCTGATGGAAACAACAGCACAAACCTATCACCGCCATTTCACTCATTTTTAAGAATAATACAACAAAATCTGTTGATTGTTAATAATTGCTAATATTCAATTAATTTTTATAGACACAAATTTATACAATTTTATTTGAAAATAATTTTTTTGAAAGAATCTTAGTAAATAATGAAAATACGCCCTTTTCACTCTGAGAATGATTTGTAGAAAATTTTAAGAGCTACGAAAAAAGATTCTTGCAGAATTGCTCGATCTCACTTAGTTTCTGAGATATTCCTGGAAATAGGATGATTGTAATTTATATGAATTAATTCTATTTTGTCAACAATTTTTCGGAAGGATTCCACTGAATCATGGAGATACGCCCTTTTTGCCCTAAGAATCTTTCGTAGAAAATTTCAAAAACTATAAAGGAGGATTCCCACTCAGTTTCTGAGATATTCCTGAAAATGAGAAAATAGTAATTTTTGATCAAAAAAGAAAGATTTCACCTTCAGATCCAAAAAAATAACTTCTGACATGTCATTTTTATGTGAAATTTCCTCAGCTTCTCATGGAATCATCAGCAAAAACCTATCTCCGCTATTTCACTGACTTTGAAAAATGATCCAAAAAAATCTATTGATTGTTAATAATGGCTAATGTATAATGAAATTTTATAGAGAAAATTTTGTTCAATTTTATTTAAAAACCATTTTTTAAAAGAATCTCAGTAAATAATACATATGCCCTTTTTGCTCTAAGAATGTTTTATTGGGAAATTTGAGAGCTACAAGAAAGAATTCTTGCAAAATTGATTTATCCCATTCAGTTTCTGATAATATAGAAATTTGAAATATAATTCATTTAAATTAATTCCATTTTGTCCACAATTTTCTTAGAGGATTACGCTGAATAATAAAGAAACGCCCTTTCTGCCCTAAGGATGTTTTGCAGAGAATTTCGAAGATCTGTTGATTGTTAATGCTAATGTCTAATCAAATTTCATAGACAAAAATTTATGCAATTTTGTTAAGGCACAATTTTTGTTTTTCAATCTTGGTAAAGAATAATAGAGATATGCCCTTTCTACCCTGAAAATGTTTTGTAGAGAATTTTAACCCCCCAAGTACGGGGTCCATATACGTATATGAACCCTCGTGCCTGTCCCACCGGCCGGGGTCTCTATGTCATAGAGACCCTCACCACGCTGCATAACAATTTCAATATCTCTTACAATTTTCAAGATTTTTAGATTTTGCAAAATGCGTCGTGAAGGTGGATAATTGAAGTTTGATATGCAGCCTTTAAAAAACAATTAATTCGATTTTAACTGATTAATTCTTGAGGAATTTGTTTTTTTTTTTCAATCTTCTGATTTTACATGTCACAAGGCGCCCGGCCGCTAGGACAGTTAAGCTCGCTGAGGCCCCGTACTTGAGGGGTTAAGAGCTACACAAAAGAATTCCAGCAAATTGCTCTATCTCACTTAGTCACTGAGATATTCCGAAAAATAGGAAGATTGTAATTTATTTAAATTAATTCGAATTCGAATAGAGAATTCTTATATAATAAAAATTCTCTTTAATCAACATAACCTGTTTTTTTATCAATATATTAAGGGTAGAAAGACAATTCATCGATTAAGTAGACTATTATTAGGCTGTATTCTTAATTTATACATACATGATTCGGCTGGTGCCTCAAGCAGAGTTATACGGGCGCGTAGCGCGCGAAACAGCCTAGTTTCAATAAAATTAAAAAATACATTAAAAAACATCAAAAACTGCCTGTGCCATAATTTTATGAATGAATAAAAAGTTTCAAATACCTTTAGATGAACGTAAATCGTCATGATATCACAATTAAAATTGAAGAACGGTTATATTGTACTATCTCAGTCTCCATTGTTTTACCTATTGCTTTTCTATACGATTCAACAAAACACTATTTAATAAATTAATACATAAAATGACAGAATAAACGGATAAACGAATTGATGGGATTCTGTAGACTCAGTTGGACCTCATTTTTGTATCGGTCCTGTCTTCAATCTTGCTGTGGAGTTGTTGTATACTGGCGATGTTGTAGAAAGCCAGTTTACAGCCATATTCCCGAACACATTTACCCATTTTATGAGATAAATCCACCAAATACGGAAAACTACAGAATTTCTCTTGTTTATTTTTATTATTATCACTCTTGTCCACTAATTCTCGCTGGTCTTCATGTTGAAGAAGCTTCTAATCAGAAGCGAAACGTCGCGATTTTAAGAAATAAATGTGAAGATTGACTTCTACTATTTATTCTTCTGTCCAATATCCCGCTAACCTCAAAAACTTATTGACAATTTTTCCTAAACTGTTGATTGATTCACTCGAACCGTACAATTTTGGAATCGTGGCTAATCGTGCCGCTTTGGCTAGTTCAACCTTATCACTGAAATATCACGAAAGCTAGTTGGTGACATCTCTCCATCGCGGTGCTGCTAAAGGGGGGGAGGGGGCTACCCCACCACTATTAGTTGCACCAAGTATCACCCCCTTGGTCACTTGCCATCGAACTCGAGACGACGTCAGATCGTGAAAGTATTTTTTAAATCTCAACAGTTTTTTTATCATTTTTTAAAATTATCGTCACCGCGAAATATCTCCAATTTGGAGAATGCCGCGTGATCGGAAAGCGAGCGTGAGTATCAAATCCTCAGAATATCTCGGAAACGAATGGAAGTACGCCTTTTTTGTCCCAACCCTTTTTTGCAGAAAACTTCAAAAACTACAAAAGAAGGTTCAAAGCAAAATTGCTTTATTTCACTCGCTTTCTGAGATATTTTCAAACACTATGAAAAAAATTGGCTCAAATATATTGATAAACAATGGCCGAAATGGGGATTAATGGATATTTCCTTTACGGTATTTATGATGAATGGCTTCATCGATCTACGTCTGACTATGTATAGTCGATTGTTAGTCAATCCATATACCCAAGAGCCTTCAATCGACGACTAATCAAATAATAAAATTTCTGGAGTGCGTGTCGATTGTAGGTGATGAAGTGGCCTATCGACCAGCAGTCGACTATTTGACTGGCTGACAAGTGCCAAAAGGTGACAATTTGTTAGTGTTGACGGAAAATTATGATCAGGGTATCATTCGATTTGGAATGACATATAGAACATTTCTGAATCGTATGAGAACCCGCTCGTAAAAATTCTCAAAGTTATTAACAATTTAAAGAAAGAAAAAATAGGGTTTTCGTTTTTTGCAAATATCTCGGCAAATATTGAAAATATTTATCATGAAAAAATACATGAAAATAATTTCTTCATATTTTTCAATCGTATTGTTCAGAAAATTTTTATGAATAAATGCATTGTTTATGAGATAATTCGAAATTTTTTTTTCACAATTTTATTTTTAATGAAACCCATGATTTTTAACAGAAAAAAATCCTCAAAAACGTTTATTTTCTTACTTGAAAATTAAAAAAAAAATTTTTACAAAAAAATTTCAAAAAATGGAAAAAAATCATAACTGTTTTAAGTTTACTGAGAAGTGTCAAAAAAAAATTAGAATTCCGAAAAAAATGGTTAATAACAATTTTTTTTCAATAAACAATAGAATATCGACCAAAAATATTTTTTTCCGTGCAGATATCAGAAAGCTGTACGAATTATGATTAAAGGAAAAAAAACGGTTCCGTAATTTCCATAATTAGCTGCTCAAAATATGATTTGATTGATAAATGCATTTTTAAGTATGTATGATGTTGTATGATGCTGTTTGCGGTGGCCGGAAGGGCATATTGAGTATTACTGTTATACGCCCGCCTAATGACGACCACCCTGGTTCCAGGGTTCAAGAAGATTGATAAGCCTAGCAAAGTTAAGTGGATCCGAAAATCTCCCACCTCTCTCTTTCGAGTCCAGTGCATCTCGTTAGTAAGTGGTGAGCATTCCCTGCCTCCATCCCACATTTGTCGCAGGTAGGTTCCTTTTCAAGTCCCAGCCTGTGTAGATGGGCCCTGGTAGGCCAGTGTCCTGTGATAAGTCCAATCAAGCTCTTTCCGTCCCAGCCTGGTGATATTTCCCGACAGTGACTTATCCGGAGCCCCAAAGAGGCGCCTGGTATGCGCCAGTTCCTCGCTGTTGTGTCAGATCCTGTTGAATTCCTTCTGTGTCCTGGTTTTCAGCCACTTTTTCAGGAGTTCTGGTTCGGCACCTATGTTCTCCTCTCCCTCACCAGTCACATGACTGCAGCACGTAGAGGCGAGTGTGTCTGCCCTTATGTTACCTTCGATCCCCGAGTGACCCAGTACCCATAGGATTTTGAGGTTGTTCTTCGCTGCTATATCATTTAGCAGGCTTATGCAGTCTTTTAATAATTGAGACGTTATCTTAGTCCTTTCCAGTTCTCTCAAGGCTTGCTTACTATCCGTGCATATGTAGATATGCTTATTCCGGACATCCAGTTCCAGTATTCTTCTGGCACAGCCTTTCAGTGGGGCTACTTCAGTTTGCAACACCGTGCAGTGTTGGGGGAGTCGTGTTGAAGTGTTGGTCCTGGGTCCCTCGGACCATATCCCAGCACCCACTCCACATCCCTTCTTGGCGCCGTCCGTATACCACGTCGGGCCCTCAGATTTAAGGAAGGGCCTATGCTCTAGTGCCCATTCCTCGTACGTTGGTCGCATGACTTTAAAGTTCCTGGTGAAGATCCTCGTGCCCCCGCACACATCGCTACCCAACTGGAGCACTTTTTTCATGCTCCTGTCGTTAAGCAGCGACGCGTGCCCATAGGTCTAGTTCCTTCAGAGGCCAGCAGACTTCAGTCTTACCGTGGCACCCCTGGCTGCCTCCATTGCCATTAGACGTAGCGGCTTCAAGTCTAAGATAGCCATCAAGGCAAGAGTAGGTGTGGTTCTTGGAGCCCCACTCATCCCTATTCCTGTCCATCTTGCTATCCTGTCTGTTATCTGTATGATAGAGGTTTTTGTTAGTGCTCTCCACCATACTACAGAGGCGTAGGAGAATTGGGGCAGCAGCATCGCCATGTAAGTCCACTTCACCACCACCGGGCTGAGTCCCCAGGTCCACCCCATCATCCGCCTGCAGGCCCAAGGCGTTTGACACCTGCTTGAGCTGTTTGTCTACGTGTGCTTTCCAACTCAGTTTCCGATCGAGTCTCACTCCCAGGTAGTCTACCTCGTTTGAGAACTTGAGTTCAGTTCCAAAGATAAATGGAGGTTTCACCTTCCACCCCTTTCTCCTGGTGAAGAGCACCATTTCTGTTTTGTTGGGGTTCACCCTGAGTCCATGTCTGACACACTACGACTGAACAAAGTCCAGTGCCCTCTGGATGTGCCAGTGTAGTTGTCCGGTGTGTCCCCCACTCACCACGATAGCCACGTCATCTGCGTAGCCTATCGCCTTCACTCCAAACTGTTCAAGTTCAACGAGCAGATCATCCACGACGATTGTACAGAGGGTTGGTGAGATTACGCTTCCCTGAGGGCAGCCCCACTTCCTGGATAGGAGTCTGAGTCTCGTGAGCTCTCTGTTCTACCAGGCTACTTTCTTTTCTGTCCTGGCTTCTTTGGCTTCACAGTGGTCATGATAGGCCTGGATGAGATTTTCCTGTATGTACAGTGCCTTTCTGTCCAGTTCTTTCTGACCCCTGCGACTGCCCCCGAGGGCCACCTCCAAGAATGGGCCAAAGTCCTCCAAGTCAGTGTTCTGGGGTTTCTCTCAGGGGTTGCCTCAGGGTAGTTGTTGTTTCCCTTGATTTGGAACCTCATTCTCCTGTGGTCTGAGAGTGAGTCCTCATCGCAGACTCCCCAGTCCTCATAGTGATCCAAGATGGATTGAGTGCATAATGTCACATGAATTACCTCCTGGCATCTTGTGGTAACAAGGTCGAAGTGGATCCCCTGTTAAGAAGCTCCCAGCCTTCCCCCATTAGGAATTTCATGAGGGCTTAACCTCTGTTAGTCGTTTTCCGAACGCCCCATAATGTGTGCTGTGAGTTCGCATCACAACCCACTATCAGTTGCACCTTTAGTTCCCTACAGTACCTAGCTAGTTCCCTCAGTTCTAGGGATGATGGAGGGTCGACCGAGTCATGTGGTAGGTAAGCCCAGCAGAATACTACATCCCGTTTCGTTCCACCCAACGCGATCCTCGCCACTACACCCACTCAATCTCTAGTACAGAAGTTCCTCAGTAGTCTAGGCTGGCAGTTGTTGTCCATGATGATGCAGGCTCTAGGTCCTGGCTCACCCTGTGCGTAAAAGGTTTCTTTCCCCTGAACATTCAAACCTCTTATAAGCCCCCCTACAACCCAAGGTTCCTGTATTAGGCATACATCCATTTGCTCCACTACTATGCAACGGTGCAGATATGCCACCGCCGCTGTGCAGTGTTGCAGATTAATCCGTGAGCAAAGAGTGTTCCTGGTGCCCATAGGGACACCGGTGTCCACCCCTCCCCTTGATCCCGCCAATGAGTGACCTGCTTGGTTACCCCCTGGTATGGCCCCTAAACGGGTTCATCCTCCTGAGTCCTGCCAAAGGGGTCCGCTGGTGACGGGAGGACAGGAAAGATCCCCTCTAGGGTACGCTGAGTGCCCCCCGTATTCTCTGCCTTGCCCCCCCCCCCCCCGTCCCCGCATCCCACTCCCTGGCAGCCTACTTTTCCCCCTGGCCCCCCGCGGAGTCCTCGAACACGCAAAAGCTCCTCTTCCTGGAGTGAAAAGCACACGGTTGCCCATCTGACTCCATGATGATAGCCCTGCAGCCATCCTCAACGAGGTCTGACCAGTACCCACGGTGCTTAGAGCGTCTTCTCCTGCGGGTAGTGCCCTTTGGTCGCCACCTCCCTTCGTCTGTGCGTTTTTCTTCACAGCTTCGTAGAACCTCGCTTTTCCGAGGCCTTAGTGAGGGGTCATGTTAAGCCCCCTCAGGACGTCGAGTGCAGCTTGGTCCACACCCACCACTAGGTTAGTGCAGCTCTTACCTGTCGCGACGTTTCAAATTTTCCAGTTCTCAGTTTTGAGTCCTGGGTTCTGTCGTGCCAGCCTGTTCAGAGCCTCCGGGCCCCCATCGGTGGACCCGGCAGGGTTGCGGTTACCCTGAAGAGCTTCGGGATGAGGACGTCCCTGTGTTTTACCACCAGGGCTGCTTCCTTCCAAGGTGTCAGATTTGGCACGATTCTGTTCAGCCACGAGACTGAGTCCACGTCAGAGCACGTCACCCAGAAAAGACCGCCCTCGAGCCGCGTACCCTCGAATCTCGGGGCCGGTGTGGATGCGCTGTCAGGGCCAAATATCGCCTCCATCAGTGCACACTCTAGAGATTGGTCTTGCTCTTCGTTCAGCATTGCCTCCGAGAAGGTTTCGAGGAGTACAATCCTATGGCGTACCGTCCTCCTCCCGCAGCAGCCACGCTAAACAAGGCAGCCATCTTGCCCTCATTGACCCTCGGCTTCTTCTGGGGTCCTTCCGAAGGAGGTGTATGGCCCGTCAAACGCGGTCTTTTCTCTCCCTCTTCGGTTCTCCCTTCTGAAGCCGGGTCCTTCGATCGAGTGGTGCCTGTTGCAGGCAGGAGTCCAGCTTCTATCTTCCTCTGCCTGGCCCTCCTCCTCTTCTGCGCCCCACTGGATCCCTCTTTTATCTGAGTGGGTTCGTTGTTCAGGAGGGTTCCCGTGTTCCCAGTATTCACTGGTTCCACAGGGGGACCTTTCTGTCCACTGAACCCACTCTCGGCGGACAATGAGGCTTTGGCCAGGGCCTCCGCCACCTCGTCCCCCATGTCAGTTGAGGCCCCTTGGTCGGTTCTGCCGCCAGCAGTCCCGACTTCGGGGGGTCCCTGAAAGTCCTTGTGGGTGTCACCAGTGGTGTCCCCTGAAAAGGTGTCAAAATTTTGATTATTTTCTTGGTTATCCATATGATTCCCACGAGTATCTGGGAAATAAAGGTCCACACCGGGTCAAGATACAGTGGGGTTGACCTGGTACCCCAAGAACATCGTTAGTGACACAACGACCCAGAGTTTTATCAACCCTGTGTTACCCCAGTGCCATTCAGCCGTAGGCACGATAGGTTTACACCATTGGCTTGGGGAAGCTGGTCCGCAGTAAGGGCCTTCGTTCGACTGCCCGGGCTTTTACCTCCGTCTTCTCCCTTATTGTACCGTCACTCCACCAACATTTCCAGAGGTTACATGACTGGATCCGACTGTTCTACCAATCAGCTCCCTCCTGTCCCCTCCTACTGGTGCTGGCTACTTCCCCTATCCACCATCGGGGTCACGCCTTGATCGGTAGCTCAACAGCCAGGGCCAGACTCCCATTTCGAAAGTCTGTCCTGGATCGAGGGCATTTTTAAGTAATAAATAAATGTTTTTAAGGAATTTTTTTTTCGTTAAAAATCATGGGATTTATTGAAGATGAAATTGTGAAAAAAAATTGAATTATCTTATGAACAATGCACTTGTTTATAATTTTTTTTTAAACAATACGATTGAAGAATGTGGAAAAATTATTTTCATGTACTTTTTCATGATATGAAAAAACGAATCAGTGAAAAATTTGGGTAATTTTTTTTTCATGTGTTTCTCTATATTTATAATATTAAATTGTTCATAACTAAGTGGGAAATTGTTATTTTGTAATTTTTCCAACGGGAATCCTTTCTAAAACCGTTGAACAATAGTTCCAGTGAGTTCAAAAAAATTAGAATCTTTTAATTCGTTAATTATCGGGTATTTTTCATACCGTCTCAAGAAATCGCTTAATTAACAATCGGATAGTTAATTGAAAAATGGGGGTGATAACTTCGTTTGACCTGAATAATATACATTGAAGTATCCAAAAAGTGCCAAATTTTTTTTGTTCCTTAATATTCACATTTGAAAGGCGTAATCATTTTTTTTGAAGTGAAACTTCTTATACGAAGTCCTCGCGTTTAACGCTGTTGCGTTACTTTTCCATGTTTTGGTGGTGGGGGAAAAGAAAGAGAGAGAGAACGAATGTGCGCATGCACACTCGTATCCCTGCAGCATTGCTCGTCATAGTAGGACTAGCGAAGGGATTGACATCGGCTTTCTTCGAAGTCCATGCCCCACCAAATAATCTTTGGCTTCGGCATGCCTCGTGTGTCAATTCTTTCGTTAGTACGACAATACCTCTCCTGTTACTGTTTATTTTTTATCATCAGTTCAAGAGTATCTCGGAAACTAAGTGCGATAGAGTGATTCTGCTCTCCTCCTTTTTTGTAGATCTTTAAATTCTCGACAAGAAAGCTCGAAGTTGAAACTGCTCTATCTTATTCAGATTCCGAGATATTCTCAAGAAACAATTGACAAACAAACCAAAAAAACAGGAAAAGGTTTTATTTCTTGATAATTTTCTTGGAATACACTCGGCAAAAAATTGAGGGAACGCTAAATTTTGTCAGTTTTTTGCTTGATTTTCAAATGGCTGTAACTTCGCCAAAAATCATCGTATCAGGATTTTAAAAAAATGGTTGGAAAGCTTGAAGTTTCTACTCTTGAAATTTTGAGAGAAAATTTTTTTTTGACCGTCCCTTATAACGAGATAAGAGGGTTGAAAGCGGGAAAATTTTTTTTCTTTTTTTTTCATTTTTTCGAATTGTTCCACGGACTTCAAAAAAATTTTCTCGCCTTAACCCTTATCAGGATCGTGTAGCCTGGTCTTTCAGCTTCAATTTGTTTTTTTTCTTTTTCCCTACGACCCTTTGTTGTTGAGATATCGTCGATTAAATCAAAAAACACCCTTTTGTCTTTAATCGTCGATATCTCAGGAACTACTGATCGCACAGCAAGCGGGTGATGAGATTCGTAAACTTGAATAAATTTCCTATAAGATTCTTGCACTGCTTAATCGACAAAAAAATTCTTTCCACTTTTGAAATTGGTTCGAAAAAGTACCGAAAAATGGAGTTTTTTTTCTTTTTTGAAAATTGCCCTGCATTTCGCGAATTTTGTGGAAATTGCAAATGTTTTAACGTTTTCCTTCAGTTCAATGTGTGCTGAAACACCCCCTAAATTTTCAAGCCAATCGGCCTGACCGTTTTTTTCCCCGAGTGAACAAAGTTTCCGCAAAAATTAAAGGAACACTTTTTTGTCCTCAAACACCAATTAATGATAATTAAGGCCGAAAATGTTTTTTCTCCGTTATTTCTTTGTGATTTTTTGTGCAAAATTTGTTGAATTCTATCGAAAGAAGAAAAAAAAAGAAATCAAAAAAAAATTTAAAAAAATCAAAAAAAAAATTTTTTTTTTTTGATTTTTTTTCAATTTTTTTTTGATTTCTTTTTTTTTCTTCTTTCGATAGAATTCAAAAAATTTTGCACAAAAAATCACAAAGGAATAACGGAGAAAAAACATTTTCGGCTTTAATTATCATTAATTGGTGTTTAAGGAACAAAAAAGTGTTCCTTTAATTTTTGCGGAAACTTTGTTCACTCGGGGAAAAAAAACGGTCAGGCCGATTGGCTTGAAAATTTAGGGGGTGTTTCAGCACACATTGAACTAAAGAAAAACGTTGAAACATTTGCAATTTCCACAAAATTCACGAAATGCAGGGCAATTTCCAAAAAAGAAAAAAAACTCAATTTTTCGGTACTTTTTCGAACCAATTTTAAAAGTGGAAAGAATTTTTTTTCAATTAAGCAGTGCAAGAATCTTATAGGAAACTTATTCAAGTTTACGAATCTCATCACCCGCTCGCTGTGCGATTAGTAGTTCCTGAGATATCGACGATTAAAGACAGAAGGGTGTTTTTTGATTCAATCGACGATATCTCAACAACAAAGGGTCGTAGGGACAAAAAAAAAACAATTGAATCTGAAAGACCAGGCTACACGATCCTGATAAGGGTTAAGGCGAGAAAATTTTTTTGAAGTCCGTGGAACAATTTGAAAAAATGAAAAAAAAAAAGAAAAAAATTTTCCCGCTTTCAACCCTTTTATCTCATTATAAGGGATGGTCAAAAAAAAATTTTCTCTCAAAATATCAAGAGTAGAAACTTCAAGCTTTCCAACCATTTTTTTTCTATCCTGATACGATGATTTTTCGCGAAGTTACAGCCATTTGAAAATCAAGCAGAAAACTGACAAAATTCAGCGTTCCCTTAATTTTTTTGCCGAGTGTATGTCCGAAACTACGTAAAATAGCGTTATTTTGCTCCAATCCTTCTTCATAGCCTTGGAAATTCTCTACAGAAGGCCATTAGGTGAAATCGTTGTATTTCGCTTAGTCTCCCAGTTATTTTCGAAATACTATTGACAAAAAAAAACCTACTTTTCTTGTTATTTGGATTATTTATTCCCGAAAGTTTTTTTGAGAATACTCAGAACCGGAGGAAGATGCAGCGATCTCACTCTGATTTTTTTTCTCGAATTTCAAGACAAGCTATTAGAAAGGATTCGGTCAAAATGGCTTTACCTCACTGAGTTTCCAAGATATTCTTGAAAAATCATTGGCATAGAGTTACTTTTCTTTCTCAAATAAGTCTGTTGTTTGTTATTTGTTTTTAATAAATATCCCAGAAATTAAACGAGATAGCGTGATTTTGCCCTAATCCTTTCTTCGTTGAAAATTTCAAGAGCTTCAGAAAAAATTGAATCAAAAAGGGCGTTTCTTCGTTAGATTTTGATATATCTATAAGTCTATGTTCTGTTCGTAGGATTTTGATGAATGTCTCTGAAACTAAGCAAGATAATGAAATTTTTGTAGAGACCCTTTTTGTAGTTTTCGAGATTCTCTGCAAAAAAAAAAATTTTCAGAAAAATTTCGTCATCTCGCTCACTTTCCGAAATGTTCTCGAAAAGAAATGGATGTTAAGGAAGAGAAAAACATCAAGTTTGTAGACAAATTGAGTGCTCTTTATCATCAATTTTCTTTGAATGTCTCGGAGTCTAAGCAAGATAGGGTATTTTTGCACTGATCCTTGAACGAGCAGCAAGAAGTTTCACTTCTGCCGCGCGTGAATTTCACGCACCCTCTTTTTGTTAATGTCTCTGATACGCCCGGTGCGAGTGGGAGACGAGTCGCGCGTTTTCCACCGGTTTTTCCCTGCTCGATGAAAATTATAAATATTAGTCCTACAGTTTCGGGAGTCGGAACTTTTTCATAGGGGATTTTCTGCTCTTTTCGAATCTTTTTTGATATTTTGAATATTTGCAATATTCGCCGAGATATTCGCGAAGAACGAAAACCCTGTTCTTTCTTTCTTTAAATTGTTAATAACTTTTGGAATTTTTACGAGTGGGTTTTCATACGATTCACAAATGTTCTATATGTCATGCCGAATCGAATGATACCCTGATCATAATTTTCCGTCAACGCTAACAAATTGTCACCTTTTGGCAGTTGTTAACCAGTCTAATAGTCGACTGCTGCCGATAGGCCACTTCACCACTTACAATCGACACGCACTCGAGAAATTTTACTATTCGATTAGTCGTCGATTGAAGGCTCTTGGGTATATGGACTGACTAACAATCGACTATACATAGTCAGACGTAGATCGATGAAGCCATTCATCATAAATACCGTAAAGGAAATATTCATTAATCACAATTTCGGCCATTGTTTATCAATATATTTGAGCCAATTTTTTTCATAGTGTTTGAAAATATCTCGGAAAGCGAGTGAAATAAAGCAATTTTGCTCTGAACCTTCTTTTGTAGTTTTTGAAGTTTTCTACAAAAAAGGGTTGGGACGAAAAAGGCGTACTTCCATTCGTTTCCGAGATATTCTGAGGATTTGATACTCACGCTTGCTTTCCGATCACGCGGCATCCTCCAAATCGGAGATATTTCGCGGTGACGATAATTTTAAAAAATGATAAAAAAACAGCGACGGAATCCAATAATTCCATCAGCAGAAATGCTCATTTTATCTGAAGGGGGGAAGAATTCAATTCTTGCTCCCATTCAAATGTTCGCGGGCTACACTTGGGCCGATTCTCGTGTCGCTCTGTTACTGAGCGACAGCAACAGAGCGCGCACGCATCGCCTCAACTGGACACGCCGCCATGTTCTCACACATGGTGACGTGAAACCAGTTGCGTCCGGGATATCATAACGAGCACAACGAGTGCCAAGTGTTGTGCCAAACCACGTGCACAATAGAACGTGAGGGCTAACAATAAGTAACGGACAATTAATGAAGTGTTGGACTTACCCCAGGAGTTCTCCCTCAACCCCAGGGCAACCCCAACACACCGAGAGGACTGGCCGAGAGGACGGAGACGAGGAGAGCACGTGAAGGAGGGAGGTTAACCCCCAAGTTCATAACACAAGGGAAAATTGCTAAAGTGAGTCGTTTTCTTTTCTTTGGCCACGCGGTCACTTAATTATATTCTTTTATCTCGGGAAAAATATTAATTCTCGCGGGAGAATTATTTAATTAATGAAACCCTTAGCTTCACGTATCTAAAATCCACCCTCCGAAAGGGTTGTACTGTGCTCGCGAATATTTCCCGGCATTTTATCGTTTTCCGCGGATTTTCAGGGCGTCGAGAATGGCAGAGTCCATTATTGCGCAAGGGTGTTAGGCAGTTGGCGTCGGCCCAAATTTGCACCCCAGCGTACACGGCTTACGCAACTCCACCCTCGGCCTAATTCAGGGGTCAATAGTAATTGTCGCATGGGGCTCGGATATCTGTTTTCCGGAAACCGGCCCGAAATCAAATAGGGCTCCATCCCTTGGATTTTTCCCATGATTTGGGGCGATAGTAATTGTCGCGTGGGGTGCGGATATCTATCGTCCAAAAAAAAAACACCCCTAACTCACAATCGGGGAATCCTGTTGATTTCTCGTGTGATTTGGGGAAGAAAGGTGGTGATTGGGCGTCTTTGGATATCTCTTGTCCAAAAACCACCCCTCAATCACAATTGGGGGATCCTGTTGATCTCTCGTGTGATTTGGGAAAGAAAGGTGGTGATTGGGTGTCTTTGAATATCTCTTGTCCAAACCCCCCCCCCCCCCCCTCCCTAAACCCCATTCGGAGAATCCCGGGGATTTTTCGTGGGATTTGGGTGAATAGGCTGACTATCGAGGGGCACTTGGGCATCTTCTGCTTAAATCCACCCCCAAATCATACTCAGGGACGCCTCTCGGTTTCTCGCAGGATTTGGGGAGGACTGGCCCTACTTGATAGGCTCTTGGGTATCTTTTGCTCAAAACCACCCTTAAATCACCCTCGGGGAGTCCTATTCTGTCTCGGGTGATTTGGGGCGGAAAGGCCATTAGTGAACGTCTCATGGGTATCTCTTGCCCAAAACCACCCCTGAGTCACAATCGGGAAGTCCTCTTGATTTCTCGTGGGACTTGGGTCGAAATTACACGGGTTGAACGACTCATGGGTATCTTTTGCCCAAAACTACCCCCAAACCTTAGTCGAGCCAATCCTCGGGATTGTTCACTCGATTCAGGGAGGAAAATCAGGTCGTGGCGAACTCCCCAGAGGCGTTCGCCCAAAACCACCCCCAACTCGAATTCGGGCCTCCTCCGAGATCGCGTAAGAGTTGGGGTTGTTCCCGATGAGGTAAGGACTCTAGTTGAGAGTCAGATGAAGGAACCACCCCCAGGGGTGTCTTCATTCATCCGCCGTGGTCAGGAGACCACCCCTCAGCGCACGCAGGATGGACGACATGGACCAATGGACTTGCCCCCTCCCTTTTTTATATTATCATAGTTATTATTCATATCATTATTATATTTTGCATTTTTGTTGAAATTCAATAAAGGAACACGTAAGGACGATCTTTGTGTTTTATTCTGAGTTCACCCTAGTGTCCCATCCTCACCTAAGAATCCACCCCCTCTCTCCACAACCGAGTACTGAGCTGCCGAGGGGTTGTTCCGCACCCTTCCACCCTCTTTAGTTTAGGTTTAAGGCTTCCGTTACGTTTAGGTTCCCGGTTCCGTTTAGGGGATGATTAGGTTTAGGTATTTTAATTTGTTGGCTGGAGTACTCGCGGTGTTGGTCCCGCCAAATCAGACCAACTGGTGCCCATTTTTAGCCCCTGCGGGGGATATTCAGTTTTAGGTCGACAAGAGGGTGAGGAAGGAACGAAGGTGTCAGCATTTTTCTATGTGTCGAGAAAGGTCACGTCACAAAACTGTTGAGATTTAAAAAATACTTTCACGATCTGACGTCGTCTTGAGTTCGATGACAAGTGACCAAGGGGCTGATACTTGGTGCAAATAATAGTGGTGGGGCACACCCCTCCACCCCTTCAGCACCGCGATGGAGACATGTCACCAACTAGCTTTCGTGATATTTTAGTGATAAGGTTGAACTAGTCAAAGAGGCATGATTAGCCACGATTTCAAAATTGTACGGTTCGAGTGAAGCAATCAACAGTTTAGGAAAAATTGTAAATAAGCTCAGATTAATTGAATTATTATAATTTACAGGATTCTTCATCATCGAGCCGTGATGAGGAACGGAGAATGGCAGTGTTAATGGAAAATAATTCAATAGCTTAAGACCAAGGCATTTTGAAAATGAAAAATTAATCAATCAATTTATCTAAATTTATTTTCACTTTCAGCTAGAATGTTGTCTGCTTTACTCGAACCGTACAATTTTAAAATCGTCACGAGTTCCCGGGCTCTCAGATTGGGTTCAGACTCTGGTGTGGAACTTGTGAATCAAAACTCTATGCATTTTCAAAACCGGAATTAGGAATTATGGAATTGAAGGAAAAATATTAATATTTCATGTTAATTGATTGTCTGTCAAAAACGGTCAAACGATTTTCTTTCCATAGCTATTCCTCAAAATGAAAAATTCCAAAATGGGGGGGCCAATTGAAATTTGTTTTTTGGACAATTTTGGAAAATTTATTTTAAAAAAACTATTATGCGTCAAACTTTAATAATTATCTGTCAATCACCGTCAAACGATTGCAATCGAAAAAATTGTAAATATCCATACATGGGGGGTTAACTTTACGGAGTTGAGTTTCCTAGTTTGCTTGGCAACAGTGAGGGAGAGCCTCATGCTCTGCTCCCTTCATACTGATGCAGTTGTTGAAAGAAAAAAAAAAAAAAGAAATACCTTGTCTCAAAGGTAAACGGAAAATACGGAGAATTTTGGTTGGAGTCATGAATTCCCAAACAATTGGGGAATTAACGCTCAACAACCAACTCATTCCGGTATTCTTTTCCGAGAAACGGAGACAAACAATAGGTATCATGAGTGCGAGAGAGATAGAGAAAGCCAGCTCTACCCAAGCGTGGGGGCACGTGTTCAGAGCGTCATTGCATCAGTCGATGACGTGATGATCAAAAGTGATGAAAATGTGCTTGGATATTCCTGAAATCATCGGGAAAAGTTATAGAATGCATTTCTGCCCATGTCTCCTCATCCTGCCATTAATTAAAGTTGAGAGAACCGGCCAGGAGAGAGGAAGAGAGCCATAAGAGAGCCGAGAAAGTCCGATGCCTCGTGTAGCGTCCTTTCTCGCGTAGCACTGCTGCACTCGTAAAATCTGCCTTTTTCCCCTGAAATCGCGAAAAGTCCACAAATGCATCGTTGCATAATTTTCTCCTCATTTATTTCCCCTCGCTGGCCTTTAGGATTAATTAAGATAGCCGGCCACGAGGGAATTGAGAGAACCGAGAGATTGAGGTGACGCTACAGCCACATGGCCCGTCATTTTCACTAAATCTTTTCACTGGCTAAAGAAACACTAAAAACACTGAAAATCGCGATAATTAATGTATCACAAGACTCACCATTTCCTCCTCCGTCTGTTAGAATAGTTCTTCGGGACGACTGGGGGTATGGGAGACTTGTTTTCCGTGATTTCCCGTTTTTAATGTGGCAGGTGAGGTGCACACTTCGACGACTCGTGGTGAAGTGACTACTTGAGGTACTAGGCGGTAGGGATAAAATGGCCGAAGCTTAGGCTTCGGTGGGAGAAATTCAAATCCATGGAACTCGGAGTATTTGAATTCTTCCTAGAATAAAATACTTCGATTCATTTAACACAATCGGGATATAATCGGAAATAAATTGGGGATCGGAAAGGGTGATTGGTTGAGGTTTTGAGTTTGATCTTGGGAATCTATTGCGGAATATAATGGAGTATGTTTGGACTAAGGGAGGAATTTTTGGATGAGATGTAGGGATTTCCCTCTGATTGAGGCTTGAAGTCTTTGAGGGGATGTTTTCCTTTCTCTCGAGTGGATAGTCGTTCCTTTGAAGGGGCACATCTTCGGGGGAATACTCGGACTCACCTCGGCGATAAGATAAAGCCGGATTTTGTCGATCCCCTCGACAGGATGGCTTATTTCTTATCTCAGGGTCTTTCAGTCCGAGGGTCTGAATATTCCCGCAAAATCGGAGCGCGGCTCTCTTCCAACCGTCCTCTGCACTCACCTCCAAGGACGACCGCGAGAGTGGTCCAGAAGCTCCAGGAAACACGTTATCTTGGTCATTAAACCTTGGGTGCTCCAGGGCCCTCCCTTCCACTCGAGATTTGGCAGAGCGGATTCTCGTAACGGAAAAAATCAGACGAGAGTGGAATGGTGGTATTTAAAACGATAATTTATGTTTTCACGAGAATTTCTTTAATTTACTCAAATTACGATTTTTATTGACATAAAGAGCTCAACCCTGAACTAAGGGAGTTCCTTGCCTTTAGGATAGTTGAGAGAACCACAATAGATAGCCATAAGTTGGTTTTTTCCTCATGACCTGGAGGGTTCAAGGTAGCCTTGAGTCGGTTTTTCCTCATGACTTGGAGGATTTTTGAGGTAGCCATAAGTCGGTTTTTCCTCATGACCTGGGGGATTTAACGAATTTCTCTCTCTCTACTCACTAATTTTTTCCTCTCTAAAAATACAGGTGGCGTGGAAAAAAACCAGGTCACAAGGTTATGCATAGGTTAGATTATTCCTGATGCTCGCTCAACGACAGATGAAAACACCAGCAACAATGAGAGATGGAAATTTGTGAAAGACTCGATCTGAGAGGTGGCGAGGGAAGCCGATATGGTGAAGAAAACCAAGAAGCCGTTGGCCACAATCAGGGAGCCAGCATGGCTTCATGATGAGTATAAGGAGAAAAGACATCAAGTCTTGGAATGTTTGAAAGCGCCCGTCTCAGAGAGCCATTTTCGCAGCACTTGGCTAATAAGCACCTTGAAGAAAGATATTCACTAACAAAGCTATATGACCAGAAGAAAGAAGAATACAGGCAAGCCGAAATAAAGACAGTAGCGGACAGCAAAAGCATGTCTGAATTCAGACCGAGAAAGGAATGAAAACTCGGAAAAATTGCACAAGAAAACTGGATCCAGCATTTCAAGAAAATGCTGGGGAGCGCAGAGGGTATTAGCAGGTACTTCAGAACCAGGGGACAACAACAGGTATCAGAGGCACTGGGAGGAGAGCATGCGCCCCCTGAATATCCCAGGAACAAAGCCAGAGTACCATATATCAGCAGAAAATAGACCGGAGGAGCCTGAAGAGGCTCAAGACCCCTTGGGAAAATATTTATCAATGAAAGAGGTTATGGTGGCAATAAAGAAGCTTAAAGATGGCAAAGCACCAGGGGAGGACGGAATCCCCAAAGAGTGTCTAGCAGATCTGCCGCCTCAAGGACAGAAAAAGGTATATAAAGTCCTAGCTGAAGTTTGCAAGACAGGAAATCTGGTAGAAGAGGCTGGAATAAGGCCAGAATATTCCCCATTCACAGAACTGGTGATGAAGCGATAGCCAGTAACTATAGAAGAATAGCTTTTCTTGAGATTCGTTACAAAGTCCTCACGAGAATCATGACTGATAGGCTGACCAAGTGGGTAGAATCCAGAAATCTATTGAACGAAAGCCAGGCCAGATTCAGGGCAGGAAGAAGCAGAAGGGACCACATATTTGTCCTGAAAGCGAAGAGAGGTAAACTTTACGCAGCATTTGTGGACAGAGAACTGCTGCTACATAAGCTTTGGCAAAAGGGGATAAGAGGAAGAAGGTATTCTCATAATATATCGCAAGATGGAAAACGATATCATCGTTGGCCAGCCCGTAACTGAGAGCTTCTTCACAGAGACTGGCGTGAGGCAAGGCTGCCCCCTACTCTTCGCTCTGTTCATTGATGACCTAGAAGAGAAATTCAAGCTGCACAACGCAGGTGGCTCGGTCGTAGGTGCAACTAAAATCTACTCACCTAAGTTGGCTGACGACGTTGTGCTGCTGGTGGCAAAGGATAGCCAAGCTCTGAGCGAGATGCTGAGATTATTCGAAGCTTACTCTGAGGTCAATAAGCTCACCATCAACACACAGAGAAAACTAAGATAATGGTCTTCAGAGGTGGAGGAAGGAGGGAGGCAGCACAACAATGGTTTCTGGTTTTCCACGACAAACGCGTACGCCAGGCACTTCACAAAAATGGCTGCCAAGGCTCAGAGAAGGCTTTGTCAACGTGACATGGGGAATTAATAAAAGAGGGCATCTCGCAACTCAGTAGGCGCCTATATCTGCACAACATCATGGCCAGGTCTGGCTGCATATACGGAGTGCAAAACTCCAAATTATATTGTAAGACTGGAATCGCCAAGACTTTTACTGCAATAAAAAGAGCAACCACCCACATGGCTCAAGTTTTGAGCATGGAAGAAACGAAATGGCCCCGTATCTGTCTACTGGAAGAGCTGAGGAACGTGGTCAATGGCTACCCAACAAAGTGGGGCAAGATGATGAAACATGTGTTGACTCGAGTAAACGGAAAATGAAGAAGCCTTGGAAAAGCTAAGTACAGTTGCAGAGCAGGTGAGGAAGCAAGATAGAAAGACCAGGATATATTGAGAGCTGTAAACTTTTTTACAATGAACTAGCGAATATTTGAAATATTTTGAAATTTTTCGATATGTAATGTAACCAGGTGGCCATCAAAAAAGCTCCTGAGCCCCCCTTTCCACCAAACCCAACTGCCCATCTGTATGAATGTAGCGAGTGAATGAGAGGAACGAATGAAAATGAGACTTGACCCGCCATCCGGTGGATTCAAGAGGAAGCAGGGAGCGAGAGTGGCCATGTTCCTTGCCAGCCGGCATGCACACACACACAGAGACAGACACAACGAAAATAGACGCCAAACTTGTTGCATCGTGTTTTTCTGAGTGAAAAGAATTGGAAGTAATTTGTGTAGATAATTAAGGGGAAAAGTAGTGAAGCAATTAGCGGAAGAACGAGACAACAGTGTGAAGAAGCCATTGGAGGAGTACATAGAGAATGAACTGCCGTAATTATCCCTGAGAGAAAGAGAAAAAGGAGAATCAAGGTACGGGTGTCCAATTATTTCATATTTTCTCGGCCACGTGCCTCGATCTTTTCCATCGTATTTTTTTCTGTTGAGTTAACTAACGCGGTGACTCTGTTGTGAGTGTTTGAGAGATCCCCTGAGATTTAGCCTGTGATTTCTGCTGAACAGAGGACGACCACTGAGTCTCCATTATTGATTGAATCATATAAAGGATATTATTTCTGGGAAAACCCCCCTCCTTTTGTTCTGCGTGTCTTTCTCTAGTGCCGCGAGAATCGGTACGATATTGTTGGACGTTTTCACCGTGGCGTCAGGACCAGGTCATTTTACCAGGTGGTAAATTCCCTTTGGTAATTCGACGGTAATTTCCGGTAATTATTACCAGATCTTCTCAAATCATCCCCCTTTAATTCCGTTTCACCCCTGAGGCAACCCCTGAGATTTTTATCAATTAATTGGAGACTTTTAATTGTTGTAAAAGGAGAAATAGGAGCCAGATTTGGAATAAAGAATTATTCTACCTAATAATTTCTGCAGTTTGGATTTATTCTTGCCTTCTCCCAGTTTTCCCGAATATTTCCCTTTGATTTGCGAGCCACAGCTCACAGTAATTATTGATTATCTTTTTTTTTAATAGATTTTTTTATTGTTCAACTGTAGGTCTAGGAGACAATCTTATGGAGATGCTACCATTGAATCCGTGTAAAATATGCGTGATGGATCAGAATGTACACTCAAATGCCTCATTCGTCCTGAGCATAAATTCCGAAGTCAATCATATGCTGTGACCCTCGTTTTAGATACAGAAAATGTTTCAAAAACAATGCAGTGACAAAAAAATCTATTATTTTTTTTTTTTTGGATTCTCCGGGTGGAGGTAAGTATGCAGTTGCTTTTCTGATGTGGTTGCGCATAGAACAAGTGAAGAGCCGTATGTTAGCCCTGAAGAGTTCGATTTAAAATGATTGAATATTTACGAGAGATAAAAATAATTTAATTCTTTATTAACTAAGTATAATTTAAAAATAATACACGTTACTGTTTCGCGAATTAATGGCCAAGAGACTTCTTCGGCCATCGTTTAGATATTATCGTTTTGTTGACGCCTTCGGTGTTGCATTACCTCACTCCCAGTGAGGTAAGCGACAACGTAAGGAGGTGGAGTAAGACTTGAAGTGCTGAGCTTGCACTTCGTAGCCTTACCAATGCCACTTCTTTGTGTTATCATTTCATAATAAAATGGAATCTTATTTTATATATTATTTGGGTCATAACATCCCTCCCCGCCAGGGAAGAAGATTTTTATCTTTTCAAAATCTTCTCCTTTGGATTATTTAACTAATTAAATTACATACAAATATATTATTTTTTTTTTTTTTTTACATATTATCATACTTATAATTATTTAAGGCTGATGAATTTATTTGAAACTTGTGCGGGTAGAAAGGAAGATGTTATCATGGAGGATATATAACCTCCACATTGAAAATTGATTTGAACCCTTCTTCATAGAGAAAAGGTACTATACTCCAGCGATGACCGTTGTAGGTGTTGTCCGTCGACACCAGCAGTATAGTGTTACTCCCGCAACTATGGCGAATAAGATCATCACTCCGGAGCATATTGTTGATGGATGTGTGATGAATTCCCGATACTTAAATGAGGAATTATTCTCTTCTAGTTTTTGTTTTTCTCGTCCTAGTTGTAGTTGAAGTCCGTTGATTTCTCCAACATTACTTATGACGCTTTTTAGTCGGACTTCCTTCATCTGGACCCAGCTTTGGTTCAGATTCTCTTTCTCAACGTCACTCAGTGATAGATTTAACTCTGGCTGCATATGAAGATCAAATTTCATTCCTGATGACTTGCGACCTCTTATTGTGAAATCTGATGTTACAATTTCACAGAAGTCCGTCACATGAATTATTCCAGTCTCTTGCAGGACTTCCCTTGATTCTTCGTCTTCACATTTGACTGTGATCTCTTCTGATTGTGGAGCAGCATAAATCCAGGAATTACTTTGATGCATGGTGATCAGTATTAGATGTTTAAGAGGCAAGTATTTTGATACACAGACCTCTGGCACCTCTCCTGGACTAGATTACATTTGTACTTCACAAGGACTATATGACTTAATAGCCTGCACTGGGAATATCTCCGTACAGAGATATTGTCCACGTAATCTTTTACATTCTTTTAATTGCTGTAGTGTTAATAGAATGTATTGCTGCGTTGCCCCATGTATCGTCAGAAGTTCATTGTCCGGCTCCAAGTATGAATAAAAATCGGTCGACATTCTCACAGGAATTCCATGTGTCATGAAAATATCGAACACTTGGAAGTTGACCAGTGGTATTTTCACGAGTGTAATGACCCGCAAGCCAACTCTGTGTACACTCACTGTTGATACCTCCTCCATTTCATATATTCCGCCGATTTTTATTTCAAATGGGAAGCTTAAACCTGTTGGCAATTGGGCCCTTTTTAATATGGTCACCAATTGATTTTCCGAAAGGATGCCTGTACTCAGTATCCTTCCTCCAGTATTCGTCAAGAGTTTGATTATCTTTGCAGCATCTCGCAGGACTCCATTCATGACCGCCTCCACTAACATGAAGTGTTCATCCAATGCCACTCGTGTTGTGAGTCGATCAGCTCCAGCATTTAATTGCTTTAAGGCTCCCTTTGTGGTTTCGAGCATGATCTGTTCATTTTGTTGAATAGTTTCCTCTGCACTTCGTAATTGAGATAATGTGGAATTGAGGATTTCAATTTGCTTTCCTGCTGTTTGGAAATAAGCTGCTTTTTCATTTTCCAATCGCTCCAATCTCTCATGAATTTCTTGAGCGTCCTCAGCATCCATGGTACCGATCAGCGATTTCACAACAGTTCCTAGGCCATCTATCAGGCCTCGCTTTCTCTTCGCAGGTTCTTCTAGCCCTAGCAATCCTAAGACAAGTTCTTGAGTCTCTTCGAATTCGGAAATCCATTGCTCTGCAATCATTTTGAAATTTTTTCCGTGTTCCTTTGCAGAACCGTTATAACTCAAAACTTTTGTCTTTCAAAGATAGTCTTTCACTTGATCAGCTCTTCGAATCCAAGGTTCTATGTCGGTTGAAGCTGCGATCGTCCACTGATAGTTGCTGAGATGAAGTTTCCCAATAGGCTCAAAGTAAATCCCAGGAGTATGGACAATTTCTGTATTATATCGATCGAATCGTGTAATTGACATCGGAATTCTTCTCCACAATGGTATAAGGTCCAATCCAAGGTTGAGTTAATTTCTTTGTTCTTCCACGTCGAACTACGTTGTTTTTCATTAGTACTTGATCTCCTATCTTGAACTCAACTTGTCTGGAATCTTTGTCGTATTGAGTTTTTGATTTTTCTTCCGACTCTGTGACGTTTTCTTTCGCAATTTGCCATGCTGCTCGTAATCGCTCTCGCAACTCTTGCGCATAATCATCATACGAGTACGTTAACCTTGGTGGTTGCTTCACTGACGTTGGAATTTCAGCTTGTTTTCCGTATAGAAGTTCAAACGGTGTCATTTTGGTCGATGTGTGTGGTGTCGTATTGTATGTAAACATAGCGTACGGCAACCAATTATCCCAATCGGAATGTTCCTCGTCTATGAAACTTCTCAAATATTCGGCTAATGTACGATGAGATCTTTCCAGAGCTCCATTCGTCTGTGGATGATAGGCTGTTGTCTGAATCTTCTTAATTCTCAGTAATTTACAAACGTGTTTAAATAATTCGCTCGTAAAATTTGTCCTTTGATCTGTGAGTAGTCGCTCAGGTGCACCATGCTCACAAATGATTTTTTCAACGAAAACACGTGCTATTGTAGATGCTTCTTGGTTTGGGATGGCAATAGCCTTGCTGAATTTCGTAAGAGCGTCTTGGAAAGTCAATATATATTTATTTCCCAGCTCAGACTCCGTCAGTGGTCCTACAATATCCATGGAACACTGTTCGAATGATGTTTCTGGTGTATTTGAAACGATCATTGGCACTTTTGTAGTTTTTCCCAGTTTATTCAGCTGACATTTCTTGCAATTTGTGACGTAATCTTCAACACCTCTCTTCATACCAGTCCAATAGTATTTTAATTTCATTTTATCATACATCCTCTTAATTCCAAGATGTCCTCCCAAAGGTGTATCATGATATTCCTGAAGAATTATTGGGATATCAGCAACAGGTGGAGTCGTCACATCGTCATTGCACAATATCGTTGACTTATTTTCCTCATTTTCTTCTGTCTCTTTCTTTTGCTGAGCCCGCGTCATAACAAACATTCGACTCAATGCATCAGCATTTGTATTTAGTTTACCTGCTTTATGCACCACCTCGTATTCATACTCTCCTAGTTTCAATCGCCAGTGCATTAATCTTGATCCTGGATCCTTGACGTTGAAAATCCATTTCAAGGGTCGATGATCAGTGATGACGTAAAACTTCTTCCCATAGAGATAAGGTCTGAAGTGTTTCACGCCCCAAACAATAGCCAATAGTTCTTTTTCTATTGTGCTATAATTCGTCTCTGCTTTATTCAATGTTCTACTAGCGTAGGCGATAGGCAAGTCCTTGCCAATTTCTCCTTGAGAAAGAACTGCTCCAATAGCTCTATGAGACGCATCTGTTGTTAATAGAAACGGCCTGGTGAAATCTGGATACTGGAGAATCGGTGCTGTTACTAGCTTCTCCTTCAAAGTATCGAAAGCAAGTTGTTCTTTGTCACTCCAGGTCCATTTTGTTTCCTTTTTCAAGAGTTCAGTCAGTGGTTTAGCTATTTTAGAAAAATCTCTTATGAATTTTCTGTAATATCCTGCTAATCCTAGAAATGACATGACTCCTTTAGCATTTTTCGGTACAGGAAATTCCTTTACAGCCTCAATTTTAGTCGGATCTGTTTTTACACCTTCTTGGCTTATCACATGCCCTAGATAAACAACCTCTTTTCTCAGGAAATTACATTTATCTGGCTGTAATCTGAGATTTGCTTCTTTCAATTTTTGCAAAACTTCTCGTAGTCTTTCGTTGTGTTCTTTGAGAGTGGCTCCAAATATCACGATGTCATCCAAGTACACAAAGCAACGTAAGCCCTGTATTCCGGCTAAGACAGAGTTCATCAATCTCTGGAACGTAGCAGGCCCACCTTTGACCCCAAAAGGCAATCTATTGAATTCATAGTGTCCCAGTGGTGTTGAGAAGGCAGTTTTACATTTATCCTCCTCTTTAACTGGAATCTGATGAAATCCAGAGGCCAAATCTAGTGTTGAGAAATACTCTGCTTTTCCCAGTTGATCTAGAATTTCTGTAATATTTGGTATTGGAAATGAATCTCCAATAGTGATTTCATTTAATCTTCTGAAATCCACAACAACCCTCATTTTAACCTTTCCAGAAGCATCAGGCTTCTTTGGAACAACCAGCAATGGCGCGTTCCATTGGCTGTGACTTGGTCTCACAACCCCATTCTCTAGCATCTCTTTGACTTGACGTTCGACTTCTTCTTTCTGTGCATGCGGCAAACGATGTGGACGTATATTCGCAATTGGCTTCTCTGGCATTGTAGGGATTGAATGTTCCAAATGATTGGTAATTCCAGGTGAATCTCCTGGAAGCTGTACGATAGAACTGTACTCTTCCAGAATCTCTAGTATGCTCTCTTTTTCTTCTTCATTTAAATCATCTAATCGTAGATTTTCATGCAGGAGCTTAACTCGATCTTTCTCCACCGATGTTCCTCTCAATTGCATAATTTCCAATGTGTCACAGTTAGGTAATTCTTCCAAGTCGACAGTCGGAGTATCCAAATAAACATTTTCGTTCGTAATATTGATTACGCAAACGATTGCTCGATTATTTTTCGCTTCTGTCAAACATTCTCCAAGAAAAATTCCTTTCTGTAGTTCTCTCTTTTTTACAACACCTCGTTCTCCATTTTTTTACCGCAGCCCAAATTAATTTTTCAGTTCTAGCCTCGATTTTTAGAGGTTTCCTCCCCCTGAGGAAGTTCAAACATACTCCATTAATAGAGACACTTTCTCCTGGACTTATTGATATTTTCAAGTCTTCAGCCTCAATAAAATCTTCTCCCAAAATTCCTCCTATGCATGGAAAATTGTCCGGAACAACGTGAAATAGATGTCCCAACTCCTCTCCATTCACTTGCAGATAAAGTATTGCAGTACCAATGGTTGTGACGTCAGTATCTCCTATTCCTCTCAATAGTTTGTTCCCTGAATTTATTTTGACATCATCTTGTAAAAGTCCCGATTTGATGACGGATGCAGACGCTCCTGAATCCCATAGAAACATTGTTGGCTCTTTCAATCCTTTAGCTGGAAAAATCAGATGATTTTTTTGTGCTGATGGATCTCTTGCCTTCACCATTCTTTTTTGTACGACATTCTGACTGGATTCTTCATCTTCTACTTTTACCATTTGAATTTGGAAGGCTCCCCTGGTAAAGTATTTTCCTTCACTGCACCATCATTCTTCTTTTTGGAATTATTGAGATTTTGAGTCGTTGCATTATTGACTTTGTTTGTTGCTCCATTCTTGGCTTCAAGAATTGCAGATTCTTGTAGCCCAATTTCTTCTTTAATCGGTAACAATTCATTGCATCATGCCCTGAATGTCCACAATATTTGCATGCTTGCGTAAAAGCGTTGACGCTGCGTCGGTCAGCAACTGGTAATATTGTTTTTCGTTGACCTCCTTTGCCATTTTTGCAATCTCTTGCAACATGGCCCAATTGACCGCAACTGAAACAACCTCCTCCAGATGATTGTCTCCCCATTGATTGTCTGCTACCTCCCTGAGAATTTTATTATTATTATTACTAGTATTCGCAGTAGGTCTATATCTTCCCCCCAAATTGGTGGAAATAGTCTTCTCCAGTTCGATGGCCCCAATGCATGATTCATGCAAGGTTTTATAATTGTTAGCCCTTACAAGAATTTGCACTTGGCCTCGCAAACCTTGTTCAAAATTAGCCTTTGCTAGGGTCGAAATCCCTCTTCTCAGGCCTTCTCTTCCGTTTTCATCCAAATCTGTGTTAACGGTTTGGATTGCTTCAACCAGCTCCATTGTTACGCGTTCTGCGCGTGCTGCGAACTTGCTCACATCTTCCTCAGGCCTCTGTTGAAGTTTATTAAAATCTACTTGTAGACCGATGAAAGATGTAGTTCTTCCAAATAATGCCTCCAGTTCCCGTTTCAGCTCCTCAAAACTTGACACTTCTTTATGTTTTAATTGAATTAGTGCTTTACCTTCCAATTTACTTCCCAAAATCAAAGTGAGTAATTTATCTCGTTTCGATGGATGGACCATATCCTTTGCAGTGTCGCAAGAGCGCTGAAAAGCTGCTAATTTTTCCCAACTTTCCCCATTGTAGTCTCGTACTAACTGCAAAGCTGATTTGAGGCTAAGAAATTCCTCATTATCTGCTTCATTGGAATTTCTGTCTGTTCTCTGCCTCAATCCCCAGTTTTCAGTGTCACGTGTGTTGAGTCTTCTACACGCATCACGTAACTGTCGTTTTAAATCTTCTTTTTCTCTTTGTTCTGCTTGAAGTACACCTTCTGCAAGATCTAATTGTCGTAGAACGTCATCTGCCAGTGCTCCTCTCTCGGTATCATTCTCCCAAGCTAGTCGCATTTCGTTGCGCAATCGATTGTTTTCTTTTCTAAGCAGTTGTTCGGTAGTGAGTTCTGGCGTAAAATTCCCCACCAGTAAAGATCCTCCGGGAACTGAAAACGGTGTCCTCAAATTAGGAGTACTGAATTCTTCATCGATGATGGGCGAATTCTCTACATCCTGTCGTGTAGTCGAATTCCCAACTTGACCATTTATGGTCCTTATCCCTGCAATTTCCACAGCTTCTCCGTCAACTCCACGTTGATCCATGTTATTGAGCAAGCTTCCGTCAAACGATTGATTATAAACGCGTTGAGTTTCCACTCCACGTGAATATCTTTTTCTATCGTTATTTTCTGCGTCTGCAGACGTCTGGTTTTCCGGTACAGGACTCAAATTTCCAAAATGCAATGTTCTCCTAGCGGCAGGGCGCATCTGATTTAGTGCACCACGTAAATTGCCGACAATCCTTGAGAACCATGTCTGACTCATTCGAAGTCAATATAATTTCTTTGAGAAAGAAATTATTCTCAATCTCAACAGAAAATAAATCAGCTGTCTATCTCTGAAGACCCTTCTGCTGATTCCTCACGTTATTTGATAACGTCTAGTTCTTCTCTCGAGAGTGAAAAAAAATAACAATAGTAACGCAAAAGTTAAATAAACAAAAATTTAAAAAATTTCTCTCCGCGTAAAATTCCTGACAGTGGTTGATCAGGCCGCTGTCTAAACTTCGCTGCCATCAAAATGTTAGCCCTGAAGGGTTCGATTTAAAATGATTGAATATTTACGAGAGATAAAAATAATTTCATTCTTTATTAACTAAGTATAATTTAAAAATAATACACGTTACTGTTTCGCGAATTAATGGCCAAGAGACTTCTTCGGCCATCGTTTATATATTATCGTTTTGTTGACGCCTTCGGTGTTGCATTACCTCACTCCCACTGAGGTAAGCGACAACGTAAGGAGTTGGAGTAAGACTTGAAGTGCTGAGCTTGCACTTCGTAGCCTTACCAATGCCACTTCTTTGTGTTATCATTTCATAATAAAATGGAATCTTATTTTATATATTATTTGGGTCATAACACGTAACACCAACAGATATTGAATGCTATAGGCGAAAATCAATCCTATCCCAAGTTAAGAGATTTTGCTCCTGATAAAAAAGTACAAAGAGAATTAAAGGAAGAACTGTAGACTTGTTGGTCAATTTTATTAGTCAAAGAGGAACTTGATGTCAAGAGTTTTTTGCTTCCGAATGGAAGCATTGTAATCGTCATTTTTTTCAAGTTCGAGATTTCATCGGATGATGACTCCAAATGATCTGAAATGTCGGAAAAAAATATTCCTTTTTAAATGTCTGTGTGTATGCATGTGTGTGTGTATGCGTGTGATGACACATTCTATCACTTTATTCGAAAACGGCTGCATGTATCGATATGAAATTTTGAGGGTATATTAACTACGCGAGCGCAATGTTCTCAGCGAAATTTCAGCTAAATTGGTTCAATGGTTCTCGAGAATAAGCGAATTGTCAAAAAATCGTTTTTTTTTATTTTCTCAGCGAAAAATCAATTGATAGCACCTATCCTCCGCGAAGAGATGCGCACTGATAGGGTGCACATTAAACCCCAAGGGTGACCAGTGCTCCGATTTTCGATTTTTTTACTATATTTTTTTTACTGTGATTTTTGAAAAATCGTGGTTATTGGAATAACTTAAGAAATATTTGAGCTAGAGACTTCAAATTTGGTGTGTTTGTACATCTTATGAGTGTCAACTTCGCTTTCAAATTTCAGCGAAATCGGCTCAATGGTTCTCGAGAAAAAGGGAATTATCAAAAAATCGTTTTTTTGAGTTTTCTCAGCGAAAAATCAATTTACAGCATCTATCCTTCGCGAGGAGATACGCACTGATAGGGCGCACATTAAACCCCATGGGATGTGAGTGCTCCGGTTCTTGGTTTATTTATTATAATTTTTTTACAGTCATTTTTGAAGAAGCGCGGTTACTGCGATAACTCAAGAAATATTCGAGCTAGAGACTTCAAATTCCGTGTGTTCGTACATCTTATGAGTGCCAACTTCGGTATCAAATTTTGGCAAAATCGACCCAACAGTTCCTGAGATATTTGCAAAAAACTATTGAATGAAAGAGAGTATATGTACGGAACTGCTTGTCTGATTACATCCACGTTGAGCTGAAAATATCAATTTAGATGAGCATCACCAATCCTGAATATTTTAGATTTTTCAAAGGATTCTTCTACAAGAATGCTGAAATTTTTTTCTTTCATTGAAAGAAATTTATCTCAACTTTTTCTCAAGAACACTAGTATTTATTATTTCATCATTAGAAAGTAGATACTTTTTGCTGAAAAATAAGACCGCATTCATCCTGATATCATTTTAAAGGGTCTAGTGGAATAAGTACTGACAATTAGCCCCCATTGAATTTTGTGGCGCCAATTTTTTCAAAGATTCATTACCGAAAAAGAGAATTTTCTGCAAATTTACAGTTTTCTACATTGACTCCAACCACTTCTATATTGAAAAAACGCGTTTTTTTACCATAATTCGCTTTCCATGCAGCTAAATGTGTCATAAAAATCTGAAAAAATTCTGAAAAATTGGAACTCCTTGAAAGTTTATAAAAAAAAAAATCCAAATTTTTTACTCATAAATTCGATCTTTTATGATTCAATCTCCATTTCAGATAATCATTTCAACAGGCATCGACTGGCCTACTATTATGGCAAAAGTTGATATAATTCTACTCCTCATTTTCAGTACACTGAAGAAAAGAAAATGTCCAAATTCGACCTGCAACATATTTAAAAAAAATGAAAACTCGTAAAATTTCACATATTGCGTTCAAAAGTTATCAATGAAGAATCCCTTGCATCCAATAAATCATCATGGCTGGAGTGGTTAATAAGACATAACAGATGTAAATCATCATTGTTCATTAATTATTCTGGTTATTACAGTCCTTAAGATTGTTATAATGGTTAGAAGTTCATTAATAGTGCACTCTGGAGAAACATCACTTTGACAAGGAGCAACTGCTGACTTCACTGAAATTCTAAAATATGGAACTATTGATCAGAGCCAATCAGTTCAAGAACTCTTTTATTTCTCAACATAGGAGTCTGTCCACTTTCATGTCCACAAATATCAGTAATTGGGCTATCTTGAATGAAAATCCTTCCCGGGAAAAAATCGTCATATGTGAACATATATGTACATATATGGGACGGATATGAACATATGAAAAAATCCTCACGCAAGCCATATAAGAACGTGAAAATAATAAATTTGGATAATTAATGGTAAATACACGTTCTGTTAGCTGTTTACCGCTTACTTTGAGAATTTAAAATTCTGGCAGCTTTCGAAAATCAGTTTTTTCCGGTATCACTAAATTATTCCCAATGATTGAAATAATTCAATTGAATTCACTTTTTCCAAGTCCGAAAGACATTGATCACTATATGCGGATTAGAATTCATTAAGCAGGTATGTGAAATGAGAATAGCGAAGATGGTAGGATGATTGGCGCATCATAGGACGGTCCCGGGTTCGATCCCAGCTGGATGTTTTTGTTTTTTTCAATTGAAATTCGTTATTAATGAAAAATTGAGTGATGAAGGGAATGAATACTGATGTATTATGTCCATATATTAGAACATTTAGATAATATATCCCGGGAAAATATCGACATATATGCCCATATATGATCATACATGCCCATGTATGGTCATATATGGGACTGCTATACCCGGGAAAAAATCGGCATATATGGACATGGCTCATATATGTTCAGATATGTACATGTACGGTCAATTCGCATATATGTCCATGCATGGGAAGTTCATATATGATCATATATGATCATGTATGAACATGTATGATAATTTTTTTCCCGGGTTTCATCAAGTTTCTAAACTCCGAAAGGATTCTTATTCAAGATAGCCCAATTACTGATATTTGTGGAAATTAAAGGGGAAAGACTCCTATATTGAGAGGTAAAAGAGTTCTTGAACTGATTGCCTCTGATCATTAGTTCCATATTTCAGAATTTCAGTGAAGTCAGCAGTTGCTCCTTGTCAAAGTGATGTTTCTATAGAGTGCACTATTAATGAACCTCTAACCATTATAACAGTCTTAAGGGGTTACATACGTCCAGCGGCGCCGAAAACGCGCTAAAAGAGAAACTTCTTTTAGAAGGGATAGGAATGGAAATTTGTAAAAATAATGTTTGCACATTGTTAATTAGTCTTTAAACTTCATAAAAAAATTCATTTAATTTAATTTTTTTTTTAATTACTATGTAAAAAATAGAGTCCCGCGAGGCACTGTAAAAAAAATCGCTCCACGGTCGGCATCATTTCTCCTTGAAATGTTGATGGATCTGCAAAATGTGGAAAGTTTCTTGTAGAAGAAGGTTGTAGTTATAGTCTACGGAGCCAGATTTTTTAATTTTGAAAAATTAAGCAATTTACAGCAGTTCAAAAAAAAGTTTGCGTTTTGCGTCATAAAATTCACACTTTAATAATTTTTTAAAAATTGTTCAATTACAATATCAAAAATCCGGCCCCACAGACTATAGAGAATGCGATTTCGAATGGTTGAAAAAAAAGAACATCCAAAAATATTGAAAACTGTAGGAGTTATCATGCCGACCGTGCCGAAGAAAGTGGTTTCGAGGAAAACGCATTTGAAGTTTCAAGTGCGTTTTGCTCGAGGTTGCGCGCAGCAGAAGCAAGAACTTTATGGATTTTTAATTTATTTTGGTAACTTATGTCTCATCTCCCATTCCAGCTTTATATAGTATGCCTTCCTTGTCAGTAAACAATTGTTGTTATTGATGAGCTGTTCTGACCTCTTTTGCTGCTTTCGTAGCTTTCGTTGCCGTCGTCGAGCAGTCATGTTCTCTAGCATAACTTCCGATCTATTGGGAATTTTTACAATCGATTTCCACAGAAATAAGCCCAAAAGTATAAAGAATAATAATCGGTGAAAAAAAAATCGATTCTTTGAAAATCCTGGACGTATGTAACCCCTTAAAGACTGTAATAACCAAAATAATTAATAAACAATGATGATTTACATCTGTGTTATGTCTTATTGACCACTCCAGCCATGATGACTTATTGATTGGATGCAAGGGATCCTTTATTGATAACTTTTGAACGCAATATGTGAAATTTTACGGGTTTTCATTTTTTAAAAATATGTTGCAGGTCGAATTTGGACATTTCCTTTTCTTCAGTGTACTGAAAATGAGGAGTAGAATTATATCAATTTTTGCCATAATAGTAGGTCAGTCGATGCCTATTGAAATGATTATCTGAAATGGAGATTGAATCATAAAAAATCGAATTTATGAGTAAAAATTTGGATTTTTTTTTTATAAACTTCCAAGGAGTTCCAATTTTCCAGAATTTTTTCAGATTTTTATGACACATTTAGCTGCATGGAAAGCAAATTATGGGAAAGAACGCGTTTTTTCAGTATAGAATTGGTTGGAGTCAATATAGAAAATTGTAAATTTGCAGAAAATTCTCTTTTTCGGTCATGAATCTTTGAAAAAATTGGCGCCACAAAATTCAATGGGGGCCAATTGTCCGTACTTATTCCGCTAGACCCTTCATAAAAAATGAAGAGTTAAAAATCCCATTCGGAAGCTTTATGCCAATTGCATTGGCATAATATTAAATGTTCTTTGCAATAATTTTTTCAATAGTAAAGACACTCTCAAGTAAATAACGAGGATTGAAATTTACGAAGAATGCCCCTGCTTGTTTTTTGTTGATATTCAATAAAAGTCGAATGTCTAAGGATTTATGTGAAAAAATCGAAAAAAAAATAACTTAGAATCAAGTGGACTGTGGACTGCTTTAGTTTACATTGTCATACACCTGATGAAACTTTAGTAGAATTGCTGCTTGGTGGTGAACAAAAATTATGTAATACTCGAGCTATGAAACGAGGTAAAGCATTGGAAGCAGTCGTTTCACAAAAAAATGTGGTTAGGAGCAGCTTCATCGAACGCAATCAATGACAAGTTTGTTGTAGAAATGAAGTGCCCAACATCTGCAACAAGTATCATGATGAACAAGTATCTCCAAAATATATATCACTCAAATGCAAATGCATTTTACAGGAAGGAAAAAAGCGTTATTTATTGTTGTGGATCCGAAATTTGAAAAAACGAAGGAATTCACGTCTAAAATTATTGATTCTGACTCTGAATTGATAGATAGAATATTACAAGATTTGAGTAGATTCTGGAAAAGATGTATTTCCAAACGTTGATTCCATTCTTTACAATAACTATATTTATGAAACTGAAAGCAAACAAATGACAACAAGCAGAAATATACGAAATGGCCCAAATTCGTTGGGATGCATTTTTGCGGAAAAATTCTTCTAATACATTGCTAATTTATATTTGAGTTGTTCCCTATTTAGTTCTTAAAAGAATTTTTTTTTTCTTGTTTTCCATTCGAGTTTTTCCTCATTTAGTTGTTAAAAGAACTTTTTTCCATTTGAGTTTTCCTTCGCTTAGTTCTTGAAAGAACTGATTGCGTTGCAAGTTTCTTTTCTTCTTCTTCTTCTTCTTCTTTTTTATGGCTTTGATCGTTTGATCATCCGGCCGTAAGTTTCTTTTCTACTGTCGCTTCTCTCAAATATGGGGGGGTTTATATAGGGAGAGTCGATAGTGTCCCCGAACAAATAGGAATCGAGTGACGTGTGGCGTCGCATGACGACACTGAGGAGAACTAATCAGAATTGAAAAAATTATTCTCATTGCCTGCACACAAGGACGTGATTCTTTTTCTCATTTTTTTTTTATAATTTATGATTTTTTAAGTTTTTCAGGAATTTTTGAAGTGAAACTTCTTATACGACGTCGGACGAGCGTCACCCTCATGTCACATTTCCACGTGTTAAATTTAACGCTCGCATCTTAGGTATAGGAAAGAGAGAGAGAACCGATAATAGTGGAAGAGTGGGGCGGCGCCTACGCTCAGGGCACAGCAGTCCCAACAATATCCAAAGCACGGATGTAGTTTTTTTTTCAAAAAACATTCGTTTGGCATCAGCGCCGAAGCTGATGTTTTGTCAATGTACGTAACTAGACCTTGCACACATTGCGCATAATGTTCAATCTTCTTTTGGAAATATCTCGAAAACTAAGCGAGATAGAGTGATTTTACTGCATTCATTTTTTATAGACTTTCAAATTCCTACAAGATAGCTATAGGGTGAAATTGCCGTATCTTGATTAGTGTCCGAAATACTTTCAAAAAAACAATTTAAAAAAAACTACTTTTTCTTTTTTTTTTTGTATTTTTTCAAGTTTACAATAATTTCTTGAGAATACTCAGAAACTAAGGGAGATACCGTGATTTTACTCTGATTTCTTTGTAAAAAATTCAAAGTGTTGCAAAAGGGCGTATCTCTATTAGATTTCGAGATATTTTCAAAAAATCATTGAACCAAAGACTATCCATAAGTCTATTATTTTTGTCGTAGAATTCTGATGAAAATCGCGGAAACTAAGCGAGATGATTTCTTGTCGAAACTCTTTTAGTAGTTTTTGAAATTCTCCACAAAAAAGGTTATCAGATTAATGTCGTTATCTCGCTCAGTTCTCGAGATATATTATTCCTAAAAGAAAGGATGCTGAAAAAAAAAGTATCTCATAATCCAAGCAAGATAGGGTGATTTTGCACTAAGCCTTTCATGTAGAGAATTTCGAGAGAGCGACAAAAAAATGGAGGCAAAATAACTTCCAAAATATTCACAGAAAACTATGATTGAAAAAGGAATCGATTCATCTGAATACTTCATAATCGTGGAAAAAAATGTAATTTCTAAGTGAACAAAAACCATATATGCTATAGGCAGATATTCAAATTTTTAATGCGTAATACTTATGTTTATTGAACAGCTAGCAGACCAGTGTATTTGGTTGTTTATCTCCAAGCTCCTAATGCATCCGCTTATCATTTTCACAACTATTATCTCTTGTGAGAAAATACTACTGATTCATCTCTATCTATCCTAATAAGCAACAAATTTTACTTCTGTTGCGCGTGGATTCCACGCACCCTCTTTTGCACTTGTCGAGATTTGAATATGTCTAATTAGATACAATTATATAAAAAAAATAAAAATTCTGTCATGTGTAATCTTCGGCTACTGAACAGTATTTTGAAAATGATATAATAGGATTGTGATGGGAAAACAACTGTACCACAAATCTCGTGCACCATCCAAATATTTGGGGAGGATGAATGAATGAAGTTTGATTCTTAATACGTAATGCATGTATTCCAGCATTGTAAAAAACAAGTTTCACTTCTTACGCGCGGCATTCCGCGCACCCTCTTTTTTTTCAATATGGTCATGAGGGGCAAAATGGACACATTTGAGTTTTTATGCATATATTATGAAAAAATCTTTAAATGAATTAAAATATTGGAGATAGATTTTTTCAATGATTCCATCGAAGAGCTGAGGAAAGCTTTTATTCGAGAAACATGTGCCAGGAGTAAAAAGCCTGTCGATTTTTGAGCGAAGTCAGTTTTTTTGGAATATCTCTGGTTCTATTGATCGTAGCGACCTAAAACCGATTTTAAATGAAAGGTGAGATCATTTCCCTTCGATTTATGGGGTTTCGAATTTGAAAATATCAATTTTTCAGATAGTTATGAGACAAAAACCGATGATGATAATTTTTTACAAAAGTTCTCATAACTATTTGTAAATCCAATATTTTTAAATCCAAAACCCCATGAGTCAAGGGTAGAATTATCTCACCTTTCATTTGGGATTGGTCCCAGGTCGCTAAGACCAGAAGAACCAGAGATATTCCCAAAAAACTAAATTTGCTAAAAAAGTGCAAGGCTTTTTTGTCCCTCAAAAATGCCCAGAAAATATCGAATTCTCAATAAATTAAAAAAAACTAATTTTGGCACATGTTCTCGAATGAAAGCTTTTTTCAGCTTCCCGATGGAATCATTAAAGAAAAAAATCAATCTACAATATTTTTTTTATAATTGTGATTTTTTGTCAACTTTTTTGCAGATTTCCAACTGATTGAAAAGTTCAATTTTTTCGATTAATATCTATAAATCTTTTAAAAAAATATATAGAGATAATAAAAAATTAACTACAAAATTTTCCCAGAAATGTTAAATTCCCTGACTTTCCCAGTGTTTCCAGGTTTTCCAGGTCAATCGCCACCCTGAAATTATAGTGGGGCGTGTTCAGCCAGTGGCCAAGCTGGGCGGTTCCCCGTATTTTTTGAGGCGCGTGCCCAACTGCAAGAGAAGACTTTTGAGAGATGATGAAAGGTGAGATTTTTTTTTACTTCAACATACACATATCTTTGGTTCTATTTTGGTTGTAGCATGAAAAATTCGAAACATGCTGAATTTCAAATAAATGAATAAATAAAATGAATTTTACTTTTTCAAAACTTGCATTTGGGGAAAAACTAAAAAAAACAAAAAGGCAATAATTTTCCCCGTTATTTTCTCCACGAGTACTTTTTTTTCGTACTAGAGGGAAATGAATGAGAAAAAAATTGGTCCTTTTTTTATGTCTCTCTCGCTCTCACAGTAGTTGTGATTTCAACCACATGTGGCAGCTCGTAGTAGAGTTTGGGTTTCATCGGGCAGCGACCCTCATAAAACCCATGCCTAGTCAACGGAGGAGAGATGCGCATTGAATTTCTTCCCTCTCTCTCTCTCTCTGTTCTTTTTTTCTCTCTCTATACCTGTACAGAGATGTTGAGGAAAACCCCTTTCCCCTACCTCACATGTTCCTCTCCCCACTCCTCACTTGACGACCTCTTTTAAGGAATCGCAAAAGGATTTTCCGTCAATCCCACGAAACACTACTCCGAGTCTGGATTGGTAAAGATATCTCGCGAATTTTCATTGAAAACTAGCTGCGAAACCCGGCGTTGCCTGGGTCGAAATACATCGTACGCTCAATGGTAATAGGATCACACACATTCTAGAATGTTCTCGAACTTTCTGGGATATTCAAAAAGACTCTGAAAACTCATGGAACATTCTAGAAGATTCTTGAACCTTCTGGAACACTCTAGTATGTTCTGGAACTTTTTGGAACATTCCAAAAGACTCTCATGACTTATGGAACATTTTAGAGAATTCTCGAACCTACTGGAACATTCTAGTATGTTCTTGAACTTTCTGGAACATTCCAAAAGACTCTCAAAACTCATGGAACATTCTAGAAGATTCTTGAACCTTCTGGAACACTCTAGTATGTTCTGGAACTTTTTGGAACATTCCAAATATCTTCGAACTTTTTTGAACATTCTAAGAAATTCTCGCACCTTCTAGAACATTCTAGAATGTTCTCGAACTTTCTGGAACATTCCGAAAGACTCTCAAAACTTATAAAACATTTTAGAAGATTCTTGAACCTTTTGGAACACTCTAGTATGTTCTGGAACTTCTTGGAACATCCCAAATATCTTCGAACTTTTTTGAACATTCTAGAAAATTCTCGCACCTTCTAGAACATTCTAGAATGTTCTCGAACTTTCTTGAACATTCCAAAAGACTCTCATGACTTATGGAACATTTTAGAAAATTCTCGAACCTACTGGAACATTCTAGTATGTTCTTGAACTTTCTGGAACATTCCAAAAGACTCTCAAAACTCATGGAACATTCTAGAAGATTCTCGAACCTTCTGGAACACTCTAGTATGTTTTGGAACTTTCTGAAACATTTCAAATATCTTCGAACTTTTTTGTACATTCTAGAAAATTCTCGAACCTTCTAGAACATTCTAGAATGTTCTCAAACTTTCCCGAATGCTCCAATTTATCATTGAACCTTTTTGAAAGTTTTTGAGAATTCTGCAACCTTCGGGAACATTCTAGAAGGTTCCTAAATTAATCCCGAGAACATTCTAGAATGTTAAAGATATTTCTCGAATATTCACACATATATACACTTCATGTCATTTAACACAACCCCGAGTCTATCTCAGCCATACAATGCGTTGGAGAAGGATGGAAATATCTCAACTGACATTTTTGCCACCCACACCCACCCACTTCCACCCACCGAAGCCAAACTCCCTTACTTGAGAGTGCAGGCCACGGGCTATCTTCCACTACAACCCCTTGTGGGTGGCAGTGGGTGGTTATAGAGAAAAGGCTGGACAAACCCACTAACACTTTCCTTTTATATATATATATATATATATATATATATAGATATATAGATATAGATGTATGTAAAAAAGGAAAAAAGGAAATTCATTTACTTACTGCTTGTTTGTTTTTTTGTTTATAGAAATTTTTCATTATGTTCAAGGAATAAGACTGATGTGAAACGCTACAAAACCTGAAGGAAACGCAGGGGCAACAAAAAATTCAACACTTACAGCAATAGTGAGAAATGCCTTCAATCGTTCAATGACATTGAAAATGAGGACCAGTTTGAGGAGGAGGAGGGGGCGCAAGCAACCAACTATCAACGCAATTTGGATCATTTCATCCATATCAAGAAGTTGATTATAATTGTGGAGACGAGGACCAATATGACGAGGACGAGTTGGACATGCCCAATGAGGACGAGCCTTGTAGAAAACCACGTAAGTAAATGAAAAATTGCCTTTCATGATGATTATTTCTCGAAAATCATCATAAAATTGGAAAAAAAATGAAAAAGGGGTTTTTTAAAGGAAACCTCAAATAGTTATCGAGACAAAACAAAGCATTTCTTAAAAAATCCTAAGATGGTGGGGAAAAAAAAACAAAATCTAATTCAATAGTTTGAAATGATAAAGATCAATGTTAAATAATTAAAATAATTCATGTGATTATATGGATGGAACACATTCTCAATGTAATTGCTCACTTAACACTCGTTTCTTCTTGTTAGTTGAAATTGCAAGCAATGTATTCACATTAAGTGAATTTCCAGACGTATTCGGTAATAATTCACAGGCCGTGAAGAATACAGATGTCCTCATCCAGTATTTTGCTGAATACAAAATAACTTTGGTTTATCGTATCGCACCAGCTCTAATATTGCCTATCCATATCAATGGATATTTACTTTACAGGGGAGAGTGAGGCAAAATGGACACTGTAATGAAAATGAGTGTCAGATGTGTATTGTTTTTTTCATTTTTTTTTTCTTCAGAAAATTCGATATTTTTCGGCTTTTTTGTTGCGGGGAAAAGCCTTTCCTTTTTTCTAAATTTTTATTTTTTTGCAAATATCTTTGGTTCTATTTGTCGTAACGTGAAAATTCCGACGGGAGGTGAAAGGTGAGCTCATTCTCCATTGATTTTAGGGGGTTTTGAATTGAAAAATATCAAGTTTTGGGATAGAGTTATAGGCCAAAAAATGTTTCACAAAACTGTTGCACAAAAATGGCAATAAATAAATACCTCAAAAATCGATATTTTTCAATTGAAAACCCTATGAATCGATGGCAAATGATCTTTTCTTTTTTTCAGATACGACTGATAGAACCGAAGATATGTGAATTTCCTCAAAAACGGAAAGGGAGGGAGGTTCTTTCACTTGTCTAAAATACTCAAAAAAAAGTCAAAATCGCCAAAAATTCAGTAAAAATTAATTCCGGCACTTTTCCATCGATATACTCTTCTCTCATGGTAGATACTGGAAAAACTGAGAAAAAAGTGAAGTTTCTTCTCCAAGTTGGATCAATAGTTGCTGCCGATTCAAATGATTATACAATCGATCTACCAGAATTTTTTGATACTAAAAAATTTCACTTTGGTCATGATGTATTCAGAAAAAGAATATATTTACCATGATGATTGCTAAGTCATCAGGATTACCGCTTTTACTCGCCGTACCCCATCGATCGTCAATATTCTCAAGTTTATGAAACAAAGTGCAAGTCCTTTTTGCAATTTTCCAAAAATTCCATTTTTTGCGAGAGGGAATGCTAAAAATAGGGAGAGGAGACGATAGTGCCCCCGAACCAATAGGGTTCGAGTGACGTGTGTCGTCGCGTGACGACACTGAGAATCAATGAGAATTAAAAAAATTATCCCCATTGCTTGTTACTTTGAGTTTTCCCTTTCTTAGTTCTTGAAAGAACTGATTATTATACATTCACAACGGTTGAATATCTTATTTATACGAGTTTTCCTTTGCTTAGTTCTCAAAAGAACTGATCACTTTGAAAGTCTCTATCCAACTGTCACCTCTCTCAAATATGGAGGGGTTTATATGGGGAGAGTCGATAGTGTCCCCTAACCAATAGGAATCGAGTGACGTGTGGCGTCGCGTGACGACCATGAGGAGAACTAATCAGAATTGAGAAAATGATTCTCATTGCCTGCACACAAGGACGTGAGGATGACACATGGTATCAGGGTTGTTATACCCAGAACCTCTCATCAGTGAATCAATCTTTTCCTGTGCCCTCCGCTTCAGACTGTTGCCTGATTCGCAGACCCTGTTTTTTAGCGAATCTTTGAGAGACATGTCATTCTCAATCACATCGCCTGCAACATTAAGGCCCGTTCGCAAAGCCTCTTTCCCAACCACTCTAGCACCTCTCTTTAGCCGAGGTAAAACACGTCGAAACAAGCCACCTAAGAAACTTCCTATTCCGTGCCCCTTCTGATTTGGTGTCCCAGTATACACATTACGTATTCCATCGTGATTACCCCTACCACTGCCGTAACCAGAGCCACGCTGCATTAACTCGTTGAAATAATCCTCTTCCATTCTGAGACACTCAATCAATCCTTTTGAAATGAAGTGTAGTGGTCAACGTACCGTATTCAAATGGTATCTTCCGTCCATATTCATCTCTTATATCTATTTCAACTGTCTGAAATTTGGAGCGTAGCAAAGGAATATGCAATGGTGCCGAAAATGTCTTGATTTTCACAGATCCGTAGGTGTAGTTTTCAATTCCTAAAGGCACGACTCGTAATAAAGGTGAGTGAACATCCCCTGTCATGTAACTCTCACGAATATCTGTATAAACAAAAATACTATGAGGTAATGCTCGTGACAACAGTACAGTATTGATTTTGAAAATTTCGGTGCTCCAGCCAACTTCATAACCTTTCGCAAACGCTGCTTTGGCACTACTGATACGAACCAGATCGCCACATCGATATTTAATCTCTTTCGGTCTGTGTTCACCCGTTTTTCGATTATATCTTCTTTCGATGTTTTCTGCAGCTATCGAGGCGTTATGTAACCGGACATTCACGGTCGCCAGGTGATTTTACCTGTGAATCACCTAGATGGTACGGCTTCTTATGGATTTGAGCCCTTTTCCAATTGATTATCTTGCAGAGTCTACACTATTTTCATCTTTATTGAATAATTAAACTCTTTCATTGATAAAAGCATGCGATTTATTTTGTTCCAACAGAATATAATTATTCTTTTTCTTTTTATATTTCCTAACAGAGATTTTTACAGTAAGTAACGTTTCAATTATGTCTTATTTTCAATTTGAACAATATTTCACAGTCTCTTTTCTTATGCTTAATCATTTATTTTCAGGTCACTTCTTCTCAGGCGTAAGTATCTTTAAATGAGCTCTTTTTTTATACTAATCACCCTTTTCAGGCTCCAACAACATTACATTCAACGTGAGTATTCTTTTATATCCCTTAATCTTTTCTTTTTCAGGGTTTTAACAATATTAAATTCTACGTAAGTATCTTTAAATTAACTCTTTTATATTAATTAACCCTTTCTTTTTCAGGTTTTCTAACACTAGTAAATTCAACGTAAGTATCTTTAATTTAACTCTTTTCTCTTAATCGATCTTTTCTTTTCAGGTTCCTCAGCAACAGTGAATCCACCGTAAGTATCTTTAAATTAACTTTTTTATCTTAATCACTCTTTCTTACTTATATTTTTACGTTTTTCATAAACAATCTACTTATTTTATTCCCTTTTTTACAGGTTTTTCAATACTCCTTTCTCACTTTTCACCTTTTTCCGAGATGCCAATCCACGTGTCACTGACAATCACTTTTATTTGTTTTCAACTTTTAGGTAAATCAAATTAACTACTTTTTTCCATTTTTAGGATTTTTTGAATAATGAAATTTTCATCCGAACCGAGCAGCGGTTGGATTCCGAATAAGCTCGCGATCTCCTGCGAACGGGGAATTTATACCCCGTTTGATTGACAGGTGTCTTTTCGTTTGATTGACAGGTAGACTGACAGCTTGATTGACGTACAAATTAATTTAACAATTTTTAAATTTGACAATAAAAACTTCTTTCCTTATCGACTGACGCTCAGTTATCGTCAGTTGGTGAGGTAAATTACTCTCTTTTTTGTTTCTTTTTCGTATTAACTATTAACAATTTTCAACAGCTTCATACGAATATTTATGAACTTAAATCTACGTGTGAAAAGTGTTAGTGCGGTTATTGGATCAGCTAAATTTGGCAGGATTGGAGGGGAAATATCAGGATCCGCTATTCCTCTTAACAATTCCAGTATCTCGTTGACTGGAAATGACAACAAGCAGAAGTGCTACTCTTTGTGCGTTACTGGCAAGCCCCACTCCTTGTGCGACATTTAATATGTTGCCAATTCGATTGGCAAAATGCTTCCGAATGGAATTTCATCAATTTTGCATCAAATCGCTATTCATGTATTCCATTGCTCAAACAAATAACATCATTTTTACGACAAATTCGCACTTAAACATTCTTCCGAATATTGTTCCAGACCGTGTCGATCTGTTCAGGATTCAATCTTAGGACCTGCAGTCCTAGCTTACAATAATCGAGTCAATTGCAATAATGTCATATGATACATAAATTTTCAATATTAGATGAAAACTGAGATCCTACAATAAAACTTAAAAATTGAAGTTCAGGTTTCAAATAGGATTCCTATTCTTTCCGATTGTCGACAGAAGAAAATGTACTCATTTGGTAGGAAAAATTGTCTACTTTCGAATGGTGAAATAGAAAATAGAAGTGTTCCTAGGGAGAAAGCTAAGAAAAACCGTGATTTTTGAAAAAACTAAGTTATCGAAAACTCTTACAAGAGACTGCCTCTGAAAAATCTGAAATTCTCACCATTTGTGGGGCTCATTGAGATGAATCTTTTAAGCTGAACTTGGGTGAAATCGCTCCAGTAGTTTTCGAGATATAACCTCTTTTCATAAAATGGTTTTCGTGCAATATCTCAGAAACTACTTGACCGATTCCGCCGAATTTCAATACCAAACTTTTCGTTCATTAGATGCACAAACCCACGAAATTTGGAGTCTCTAACTCAAATAGTTTTTGAGCTATCGTGTATACAAAATTCAGGATAAAAAACACTGTAATTGAAATTATCCGCAAACGAAAAATCGCAGCGAAATTTACCCCGAGTGAAAATTGTGTGTTCAAATGAGATGAATTTCATCGCTGAGAGTGGGGGCTGTGAATCAATTTTTCGCGGAGAAAAATCGAAAAAACGATTTTTCGAAAATTTGATTTTTCTCGAAAAGTACTCAACCGATTTCGCTCAAATTTCACGGAGAGCAATTTGCATGGGGCTAGAAAGTACTGTTAAATTTTCAGGTCACCAAGTATTACCGTTCCGGAGCAATGAGCTGATATCTGTCACACAAACACACACACACACACACACACACACACACATACAGACATTTTTTAAAAATGTCATTTCTCGACGTTTTGGAACATTCTGAGTCATATTCCGATGAAATCTCGAGATCGAAAAAAATCGCGTTTACAATGCTTCCATTCGGAAGCAAAAAATAGCCGTACGGTTTCAGTTATCATGGAACACATCACATGGTCTCAAGCGCGTAGCTGAATGCTTGGTCTGATTATACGCATGTACTATTTTTGGTAAGACATCCACATACCGTTTGATTCTAGAATGCGTGAAATAACGCCATAATCTCTCTTTCAATGTACGGTTGAAACGCTCGACGACGGCTGCTTTAACATCGGGGTTTCGAACAACACGATACCATATACCATATTTTTCCAACAGCTGTTGAAACTCAAAATTAACGAATTCTTCACCCCTGTCTGTCTGCAAAAGCCTTGGGATTCTGTGTATTTTACCACTTTTCTTCAAAATGCGTCTAAAAGCCTGTGTTACAAGTTTTCCACTTTTTTCAAAAGAGGCTCCACTCATACATATTTACTGAGAACATCAATAACGACTAAAATGACTGTATAATCTTCATTGTATGTCGATAAAGATCGAACATCCACTAAATCAGCCTCCCATACTCTGTCAACCTCGAATACATTATAGCTACGTCGGTCGAAGTGCCGACGAACCATCCGATGTTTATTATAAGCGTCTTGTGTTCCTAGCCATTTTTTCACATCATCATCATCGTGAATGGTACTACCTTGTGAATTCGAAGACCCTGTGAAGGCCGAGGGGTTTTCAGGGTTATAGTAAATTTTCGCGAGATCTTTCATATTTTCAACTTTAGCCATCGAATTCGTTTCTCACGTATTGTTTTACCCTTGCCACTTTGATCAGGCAGACTGTCGAACGTCTCCTCGTCTTCGTCTTCTTCCTCCTCTCCTATTTCCCGTACAGAACTATTTAATGTTCTCTTTTCCGTAGGTGTTGAGGCTTCAAGATTCAAAGTGGTCTGCATCAACTCACTGTTACCAATGTACTCTCGGGGGATGTGATGGTTTTTTAATACCCTTCCGAATTCTTTTCGGCAATAGCTTTCTTTTTCTTACGAGAGGCATAGCTTCATTCACAAGATCGACGATATTTGAGTTTTTAATGATCTTTCCGTTTATTGTTACAACTCCTGCGCCATCCCATGATATTAGATCATACAACATGTCTTGAAGTTTACGAAGAAGCTAAGCGGCGTTTCTCCTGAACTTTTTTGGTACACTTTCAATAATTGCTTCTGAAGAGATCCGCTCTCTTAGAAGGCCTTGAATTCGTGAGCTATGAAAGCGAGGCCTGATAGATGATATTTGTTCTTGGCTTTGATATCGATGATCATCGTTTTTGCTTCCGAATGGAAGCATTGTAAACGCGATTTTTTTCGATCTCGAGATTTCATCGGAATATGACTCAGAATGTTCCAAAACGTCGAGAAATTACATTTTTAAAAAATGTCTGTATGTATGTGTGTGTGTGTGTGTGTGTGTGTGTGTTTGTGTGACAGACATCAGCTCATTGCTCCGGAACGGTAATACTTGGTGACCTGAAAATTTAACAGTACTTTCTCTCCCCATGCAAATTGTTCTCCGTGAAATTTAAGCGAAATCGGTTGAGTACTTTTCGAGAAAAATCGAATTTTCGAAAAATCGTTTTCTCGATTTTTCTCCGCGAAAATTTGATTCACAGCCCCCACTCTCAGCGATGAAATTCATCTCATTTGAACACACAATTTTCACTCGGGGTAAATTTTGCTGCGATTCTTCGTTTGCGGATAATTTCAATTACAGTGTTTTTTATCCTGAATTTTGTATACACGATAGCTCAAAAACTATTTGAGTTAGAGACTCCAAATTTTGTGGGTTTGTGCATCTAATGAACGAAAAGTTTGGTATTGGAATTGGGCGAAATCGGTCAAGTAGTTTCTGAGATATTGCACGAAAACCATTTTATGAAAAGAGGTTATATCTCGAAAACTACTGGAGCGATTTCACCCAAGTTCAGCTTAAAAGATTCATCTCAATGAGCCCCACAAATGGTGAGAATTTCAGATTTTTCAGAGGCAGTCTCTTGTAAGAGTTTTCGATAACTTAGTTTTTTCAAAAATCACGGTTTTTCTTAGCTTCCTCCCTAGGAACACTACTATTTTTTATTTCACCATTCGAAAGTAGACCATTTTTTCTACCAAATGAGTACATTTTCTTCTGACGACAATCGGAAAGAATAGGAATCCTATTTGAAACCTGAACTTCAATTTTTAAGTTTTATCGTAGGATCTCAGTTTTCATCTAATATTGAAAATTTATGTATCATATGACATTATTGCAATTTAATCGATTATTGTAAGCTAGGACTGCAGGTCCTAAGATTGAATCCTGAACAGATCGATACGGTCTGGAACACTATTCGTAGGAATGTTTAAGTGCGAATTTGTCGTAAAAATGATGTTATTTTTTTGAGCAATGGAATACATGAATAGCGATTTGATGCAAAATTGATGAAATTCCATTCGGAAGCATTTTGCCAATCGAATTGGCAACATATTAAATGTCGCACAAGGAGTGGGGCTTGCCAGTAACGCACAAAGAGTAGCACTTCTGCTTGTTTTCTTTTACATCTTCGTCGATTGTAGTATGCTGTTGGTGTATTAGAGCAAGGTATCGTTGCAGTATTCGATTGTAAGCATTCCATTTTTCATGTTCATTAGGGTAATTGTCTGAGTTTAGAATTTCTTTCATTTCATGATCAAGACGTGTCAGAGGCGTACCAACTGTTTGAACAGTCTCCTGTGTGACAACACGATTATCAGGTGCGATAATAGTTTGTAGAGACTTGTCACATCTGGAGGCAGCTCTATCTTCAGGTATCAGAACCATTCGTCACGCGTGCTCCATATTATTAACGGGTAAAAGCGTTTGAAATCAGAGTACCTAGAATCAGTGCCAGTAGGAGAGGTAAGAAACCTCCTGTTTGCACTATGAAGCGTTTCTTCTTAGCTATACTTGCTTTTTCAGAAGCTAGAGAACGTAAAACTTCTTTATGAGGCTTCAGTTTGTTCTTCTGAGCCATTACCAATGGTATGTTACCTTGTAGAATATTAAGTGCACATTCACATATGCATCTGATCAGACAGGGATCAGCTTTGGTTAGTAATGCTTTACGCTGTTCCTTATTCAGATGACAAAGAGTTTGCAGAATTAACCTGAATTTCTTCCGAGGAAGGCCTCGGTGATCCGTGACGTATGAACAACTGATTAAATGGTCACTGCTCACCTTCCATTTATACTTTTTCGGGGGACGTATACGAGTTGTTTTGTGTCATCTGGAAATATTGCTGTGCGCACTCTATAATTTTCGAGAGTGCCTTGTTTTAAATCCAATAATAAGTACCCACGTGGCCTGGAGGTGGCGTCATGGTAGGCTTCCTGTGAGAAGCGAGGATTTTCAGGATAGATTTGTCTCGCTAAATATTGTATTTGAGCACAATCACGAGGATTTTTGAAGATAACAATGTAGTTTGTGTTTAACGATATGTCTCTCTGGCCACGCCCCTGGTGAAATATGTTCTGTGTTATGAATATTACGCTGAGATTTTCATGGTGACTACCTTTCGTGAAAAGATCCATGATGATTTGATTTGAGGCCTCGCGCATTAGATCATCAATAATGATCAATTCAGGCCTCATATCATTAGAGTAATCCTCAGGACTAGGTAAGCCTTCACGAAGCTCAATCGTTTTTGCATGAGGATACTGACGATAGGTCGGCTGCCATTCAGCATAGTATACTAGAATACGTGAAAATGACGTGCCCGACATATCAGAAATGTATTGCAAGAATTTCTTCACAAACACCGTCTTTCCACAGCCTGTAGGACCACTAATAATTGATGTCCACGGATGTTTCCACCTCATGTCCATGACTGAAATTATACCTGAACTGCAGCTGTACAGTCTTATATACCTTCTCTGGCCAATAGTAGATTATGAGGAAATAACATTCAGGCATTGATATCAGGAATAATTGAACAAAAATGTAAAGAACACTGATTTTATTTCACATATATTAAATATTATTGAAACCAAATGGTACAGTTCTATATACATCTTTACAACATCTCTCAGTACTACAAATAGAGGTCTTTTTTCCCTCCTTCATTGTTACTACTCTGTGAAAAGCCGTTCTACGTATTACATCGTATGATATCTCAATAGGACCTTCTCTCCTACCTGTAATCAAATCCCTGACAGACGTATAGTTGATATGTTGACTATTATTATAATTGAGTGTAATGCCTTTCACTTTACAAACTTCTTTCCGATCACCGCTAGGCTTTCGAACGATGTATGCATAAAATTTTGGACCCCCTGATATAAAAGATTCAATATAACTCCCTCTTCCATGCTCTTCTAATTCGTCCGTTAAGTCCCCTAAAAATTTTCCACACGCTGGTTCCCATTCCCCTTCTTTCGATACAAAAATTATTGAGTCTGTATCACAGTATAGAACTTTTTCTTTGAGTTTTTCCAGATAACTGTCAAGTTTGAGACGCGCGTGCGCTGTTGTGTATGCGGCAATTATAGCATTTGATGTGGGTGTCTGTGATATTGAATCTTCAATATAAACATAGTTGACATACATGACTTTAGCGTTAACAAATAAAATACCTGATACAATCATTTCAGGACTATTGAGCATTTCCAACAATCTTTGCCTCCATGTGGAAACTATCTCTGTTTAAGGTAGATTTTCCCTCTGACCAAATTTACCCCAGAACGCATTTAAAATCATCTTTGATATAGCTTGATACCCTGGATTCAATTCGATTTTGTCTTTCGCTAATAAAATACCTTCTTTTTCTGAATATTCTTGTATATAGCTGTCTTTATCTTCGTCAGTGATACAGTCCGAGGGATAATTATGGGCTTGTTGTTTCTCTTCCAGGAATTTATCTACGTATTTATTGAACAACCCTTCAGAATTATTTTCTCGATCATAGCATACAGGGTGTACCGGAAGTACAGGTACTCCGGGAAATCCTGGGTAGAGGGGTTCATTTGGAGCAGAAAAGTCCTCTTCCACTTTTCTCTCCGAGGAACCCCTGCAGAGATATGAGGGTGGAAAGGTGGGCCAATGAGAGCCCACCGATAGACGGCCGCACATCCGTGAGAGAATCACGGATGTGTTGGTGCGTCCCCACTCCGCGGGAACCGATCCCCTCCACAACCGCCGTGTCTCCCGCTCTCGGTGACGTGGAAGGGATCGGCGATTGTCAGCTGTTGCCTGTCAGCTGACGAGGCATAGTTTTTAAAAATAAAGGGGGAGAGGGGAGAGATGCCCTAATGCAAGGAAAATAAGGATTTTTTTAATTTTTTCTTCTAAATTAATATTTTCATTTTTTTTCATTTTTCGAATCTTTCCAAAATGATTGAAATTATGAGAAAAAAAAGGAAATATTAATGTGGAAAAAAAATTAGAAAATCATGATTTCTTGGCAGTTTTTCGAGACGTCAGGTGACCTTGACGTCTCGGAAAACGGAGCTGCAGTCTTTCCTGGGGCAAGGGAAATGAGGATTTTTGGAAATTTTTTTTTTTAATTAATTTTTTCACTTTTTTTCATTTTTTTGATGGTTCAAAAATTGAAAAATGAAGTGAAAAAATTAATTAGAAAAAGAGAAATCAAAAAATCCTTATTTCTACACAGTTTTTCGAGACGTCACGTGACCTTGACGCCTCGAAAAATGGAGCTGCAGTCTTTCCTGAAGGGGAGGGGGGCACTTTTATCACTCAAAATGTCTCTGTACTTGGTACAGAGACTCTTTGAGTCATGAAAACCCCCCTCCCACCTCTAGGAGAGAAGGGAGAGATGCCCTGGGGCAAAAAAAATTAGGATTTTTTCAATTTTTTTTTTTTTTAATGTTTTCATTTTTTTCATTTTTTTAATCTTTCAAAGATGATTAAAAATATGAAAAAAAAAGAAAATATTAATGGAAAAAAAAATTAAAAATTCCTTATTTCTTGGCAGTTTTTCGAGACGTCAAGTGACCTTGACGCCTCGAAAAACGGAGCTGCAGTCTTTCCTGGAGGGGAGGGGGGCACTTTTATCACTCAAAAAGTCTCTGTACTTGGTACAGAGACTCTTTGAGTCATGAAAACCCCCCTCCCACCTCTAGGAAAGAGGGGAGAGATGCCCTGAGGCAAAAAAAATGAGGATTTTTTCAATTTTTCTTTTTTTAATTAATTTTTTCACTTTTTTCCATTTTTTTAATTGTTCAAAAATGAAAAAATAAAGTGAAAAAATTAAATTAAAAAAAGAAAAATCGAAAAATTCCTTATTTCTTGGCAGTTCTTCGAGACGTCAAGTGACCTTGACGCCTCGAAAAATGGAGCTGCAGTCTTTCCTGAAGGGGAGGGGGGCACTTTTATCACTCAAAAAGTCTCTGTACTTGGTACAGAGACTCTTTGAGTCATGAAAACCCCCCTCCCACCTCTAGGAAAGAGGGGAGAGATGCCCTGAGGCAAAAAAAATGAGGATTTTTTCAATTTTTCTTTTTTTAATTAATTTTTTCACTTTTTTCCATTTTTTTAATTGTTCAAAAATGAAAAAATAAAGTGAAAAAATTAAATTAAAAAAAGAAAAATCGAAAAATTCCTTATTTCTTGGCAGTTCTTCGAGACGTCAAGTGACCTTGACGCCTCGAAAAACGGAGCTGCAGTATTTCCTGGAGGGGAGGGGGGCACTTTTATCACTCAAAAAGTCTCTGTACTTGGTACAGAGACTCTTTGAGTCATGAAAACCCCCCTCCCACCTCTAGGAAAGAGGGGAGAGATGCCCTGAGGCAAAAAAAATGAGGATTTTTTCAATTTTTCTTTTTTTAATTAACTTTTTCATTTTTTTCATTTTTTTAATCTTTCAAAAATGATTAAAAATATGAAAAAAAATGAAAATATCAATTGAAAAAAAAAATTAAAAATTCCTTATTTCTTGGCAGTTTTTCGAGACGTCAAGTGACCTTGACGCCTCGAAAAACGGAGCTGCAGTCTTTCCTGGAGGGGAGGGGGGCACTTTTATCACTCAAAAAGTCTCTGTACTTGGTACAGAGACTCTTTGAGTCATGAAAACCCCCCTCCCACCTCTAGGAAAGAGGGGAGAGATGCCCTGAGGCAAAAAAAATGAGGATTTTTTCAATTTTTCTTTTTTTAATTAATTTTTTCACTTTTTTCCATTTTTTTAATTGTTCAAAAATGAAAAAATAAAGTGAAAAAATTAAATTAAAAAAAGAAAAATCGAAAAATTCCTTATTTCTTGGCAGTTCTTCGAGACGTCAAGTGACCTTGACGCCTCGAAAAATGGAGCTGCAGTCTTTCCTGGAGGGGAGGGGGGCACTTTTATCACTCAAAAAGTCTCTGTACTTGGTACAGAGACTCTTTGAGTCATGAAAACCCCCCTCCCACCTCTAGGAGAGAGGGGAGAGATGCCCTGGGGCAAAAAAAATTAGGATTTTTTCAATTTTTCTTTTTTTAATTAATTTTTTCATTTTTTTCATTTTTTTAATCTTTCAAAGATGATTAAAAATATGAAAAAAAAAGAAAATATTAATGGAAAAAAAAATCAAAAATTCCTTATTTCTTGGCAGTTTTTCGAGACGTCAAGTGACCTTGACGCCTCGAAAAACGGAGCTGCAGTCTTTCCTGGAGGGGAGGGGGGCACTTTTATCACTCAAAAAGTCTCTGTACTTGGTACAGAGACTCTTTGAGTCATGAAAACCCCCCTCCCTCCCCAGGAGAGGTAAAAAGCCCCCTTCCGCCTGTAGGAGAAAGATAAGAGGAAAAATTGAAAAAAAAATGGTAAAACTCCGGAATATTTGGATCATACATCCAGATTTTTTCCAATTTTTTTTTTGGATGTTTTCTCTATTTCTTTCTCGAATTTTCTCGTTCCTCTCTCTTCACCACCAATGGACAATCGATGCTGAAAAGAGAGCAATCGGAAAATTAAGTCGGAAAGATGAAAAAAAAATGTAAAAATCCGAAATTTTTGGATTCAAAATCTAAAATCTTTCCTTTTTTCCTTCTCTTTTTATTTCTCTCTCAATTTTGCATTTCCGCATTTCTCCCTCTTCAGTATCAATGGACAATTGATGCTGAAAAGAGAGAAATGGACAAATGCAATGATCGAAGAGAGATTAAAAATGAAGGAAAATGAGGAAGAAAATCCGGATTTTCTCCCTTTCAAATGGTATCTGTACTGAGTACAGAGAGTACTGAACAATTTAGCCAGTTTCTCGTCTACAAAATAGAGAAGAATCATTTCTCCTGAAGAATCCAGATTTTTCGGCTGGAATAATTCCTGATAAGCTCCGTTCAATGGTAATATAGGATGCAAAGAAGATTCAGACAACATGCAATGGATTTCGTGCATTTAAAAGGTAAGTGTATATTTTCCATTGATAATTAATTCTATTTCACATGCAGGTAATTTATTAGTTCAACGGAAAATTGTAATAGAAAAGATTCAATCACTATCGAGAAGAAAATAATAAAAATGTAGGAATCAAGTGATTGATGAAATGAAAAAAAAGTGATTAAAAGTGACAAAAGCAGAATAGATCGTAATTATCGAAAGAATTGTTCGAAGTGTCCTCCGCCAGCTTGTATGCATCTTCTTGCCCGCTCCAATAAATTCAACCTCACGGCTTGCAGCATCTGTGGCGTGATGAGCTCCACCGTGGCATGCAGTCTGGCAATCATTGTCATTTCATCTGGGACCGTGACTTCAAAAATCTTCTGTTTCAAGTGTCCCCAGAAGAAGAAATCCAGCGGACTTAAATCAGGTGATCTGAAAGAGAAGAAGCAAGAGTTGGCTCTGGTATGATATTTATCATCGCGATTGATCTTACCGTGGAGGCCATGGAACTGGTCCGTATTTCCCTATCCACTGCTCCGGAAATGCATTATTCAGATATTCACGAGCAGTGAGGGATGTGTGTGCTGGGGCGCCATCTTGCTGGAACCAGACCTCCCTATCTCCTGGTCCAACACCAACAATGTCCGGAAGATTCTCGGCCAAAAAAGCCCGGTACGTATTTCCCTAGAAAAATGGTGGGGGAAATATTGAGGGAATACTAGGGAAGTTATCTGTGGATATTTGTGTCTGGGAATATGGAGCTTTTGGATCATCAGGATAGGAGAATCATTAATAAATTGGCAATTTTCAAAGCAGTATTTAAAATCCTCTGACTACTCACTGCAAGTGGATCAGGAGCCAGGCGGATGTGCACATCATCCCCCAAAATAGCACCCCACACGTTCAATCGCTGCCATCGATATTGGAAATTTGCGGGTTTCACCAGGTGAGGATTATCAACTGTCCAATAATGTTCATTATGGACATTGAATAGTCCTTCCCTGGTGAAAGCACACTCGTCGGTCCAGCACACATTAAAAATGAAATGGGGATCCTGGCGATTCTGATCAATCAAGAACCGACAGAAATCGAGTCTCGCAGGATAATCTGCAGGTAGCAGCTCCTGGACGGGGGTGTAATGATAGGCATGGAGATTTTCATTCTGGAGAATGCGATGCACCTGAGAGTGACTCGTTGCGAGCTGATGAGCAATCCGTCTAGTGCTGGTGGTAGGATCCTCCTCTATGGCATCAAGGACTGCCTCCTCCAAGTGGACGCGGTTTTGACGAACGGGGCGTCCTTCGCCTGGCCGTGGAAGTACGTGTCCTTCACCAAGACGACGATGCAGACTTACGAATGCACGAGGGCCAGGATGCTCAACGCGATTTGGGAAAGCTTCTTGGTACAAATGAGCAGCAAGATTTGCATTCCCATCAGCTCTTCCATACATGAAATGCATATCGCGGTACTCTGCTGCCGATAGAACCATTTTCACTTCACGGAAAACACGTGCGAATAACTGGGAGGACTCGATTGAACTGAGGAAATATTAGGAGGTGGGGGTACCGACGCGAAAAGGACATGATGAAACAAAAGACGATCGTCATTTTGTCTTTGTAGAATGTGGGAGGGAGAGGGAGGGGGGGGGGGATCATGCGAGGAAACGAGTCGTCACTGCTAGAGAAAATTGGGATTTTTTTATCGAAAAAAAATTGGCCGCTTCTCATTGGAGTGGGAGGGGGATTTTTGTGGCTCTAAGATTATCTGTACTTGATGCAGAGACACTTTGAGTGATGGAAATGCCCCCTCCCCTCCTAGGAAAAGGGGCCATCTGTTTTTCGACACGTCAAGGTCACTTGACGTCTCAAAAAACTGCTTAGAAATGAGAATTTCTTGATTTTTCTTTTCTTAATTAATTTTTTCACTTTTTTTTTCATTTTTTTGATCATTTTTAAACAATTAAAAAAATGGGAAAAAGTGAAAAAATTAATTTAAAAGAAAAATAGGAAAAATCCTCATTTTTATGCCACAGGGAATCTCTCCCGTCTCTCCTAGAAATGGAAGGGGGGTTTTATGACTCAATGAAGCTCTGTACCAAGTACAGAGACTTCTTGAGTGATGAAAGTGCCCCCCTCCCCTCCGGGAAAGACTTGTGCTCCGTTTTTGAAGGCGTCAAGGTCACTTGACGTCTCGAAAAACTGAGAAGAAATAAGGAATTTTTAATTTTTTTTTCCATTGATATTTTCATTTTTTTTAATATTTTTAATCATTTTCGAAAGATTAAAAAAATGAAAAAAATGAAAAAATTAATTAAAAAAAGAAAAATTGAAAAAATCCTTATTCTCCTTGCCCCAGGGCATCTCTCCCCTCTCTCCTAGAGGTGGGAGGGGGGTTTTCATGACTCAAAGAGTCTCTGTACCAAGTACAGAGACATTTTGAGTGATAAAAGTGCCCCCCTCCCCTTCAGGAAAGACTGCAGCTCCATTTTTCGAGGCGTCAAGGTCACGTGACGTCTCGAAAAACTGTGTAGAAATAAGGATTTTTTGATTTCTCTTTTTCTAATTAATTTTTTCACTTCATTTTTCAATTTTTGAACCATCAAAAAAATGAAAAAAAGTGAAAAAATTAATTAAAAAAAAAAATTTCCAAAAATCCTCATTTCCCTTGCCCCAGGAAAGACTGCAGCTCCGTTTTCCGAGACGTCAAGGTCACCTGACGTCTCGAAAAACTGCCAAGAAATCATGATTTTCTAATTTTTTTTCCACATTAATATTTCCTTTTTTTTCTCATAATTTCAATCATTTTGGAAAGATTCGAAAAATGAAAAAAAATGAAAATATTAATTTAGAAGAAAAAATTAAAAAAATCCTTATTTTCCTTGCATTAGGGCATCTCTCCCCTCTCCCCCTTTATTTTTAAAAACTATGCCTCGTCAGCTGACAGGCAACAGCTGACAATCGCCGATCCCTTCCACGTCACCGAGAGCGGGAGACACGGCGGTTGTGGAGGGGATCGGTTCCCGCGGAGTGGGGACGCACCAACACATCCGTGATTCTCTCACGGATGTGCGGCCGTCTATCGGTGGGCTCTCATTGGCCCACCTTTCCACCCTCATATCTCTGCAGGGGTTCCTCGGAGAGAAAAGTGGAAGAGGACTTTTCTGCTCCAAATGAACCCCTCTACCCAGGATTTCCCGGAGTACCTGTACTTCCGGTACACCCTGTATAACATCAAACTGGTAGATTTCAAAGACAGATATTATTTTGTACCAATGAATTTCCTATCTTCAACATTGTCGTGACTGCAAAGATCTTGCTGTCTCGTTTCACAACATAATCTACAGAGAGGAAACATCAAACGACCGTGAGCGCGAACAGGGAGTACTGGTATATACAGATCACGCGGTGCCAGCACGCTACATTTGACAAGCCCCTCCACAGTGTCCAGACTGTTGTTATTACCGATCAGTTGTAAACATTCATCGCCTACATATACTTTTGGGTGACCAATCGGATATTTACCGGTTTTATTGACGAAAAGATATAGAGATGTAACATCTAAATATTTCATCTTTTCTGTATTTTTCACGTCATACAGTGTAACATAATTTTCTGCACGATCGCCGAAGAAAGCGTCACGAGGATTGAGAGGCTCGTCAGTGATGAGAGGATGATTGTTCTCGAAATTTCGATCATTGGGTGTGATACGCATATGCTCATCATAAGCGCACTCCCATATTTCGATCAATTCATAACCCTGTTGGCGAATTTTGTTAGAGCATAAGAGTGTTGACTCGTACCTCACGTCAAGTGAATCACCATGACGCAGCTTTAAATGTCTATTGATCTTGTAACAGTTAATGCAGCCATGCCAGAAACAACCGTAAAATTGATAGACTTTTTTTGTACCATGTTCACCGTCATAATAACCGTCTACCATAATACCGCAAAGGAGGCGATGTTTTTTTGCATTTGCCGCATGCGTGATACGTTCACCCAGATGAACTCCTTCCAATAGTAACCATGAAATGGCCTTCTTAGACTGCGTGCTTGTGCATCTGTATCTACCGCCTTGGGGTAAAATACCGACAGTGTCGGGTTTAATGAACATTGTACGATAAACTTTAGAGCAAATAGAAGCGATCATACTACACTGCGTGAATGGACATATTCCGGTCTTTTCAAGTAAAATATTCCGAAAAGTAATACTGGCTCTACGTAGAATTATAACATCTTGTCGACAGTAAAACTCGAGCTCGTTTTTAAAATTGAAGATGAAATCACTCTGTGCTTTTTCTCTATGCCAATCTATCATTTTTGGCCTGTCTTTCTCAAACACAGTGCTAGGGGAAAAATACTCCAGAGCTGGTATAGGACCTACATAATCAATATTTTCAGGTGTATTGAAAAAATGAGGGAAATACCCCTTGGATACTTCATTTTCGAAACCAAACGCTTTTGGTAGTGCTGCTAGAGGCATATGAAAATAATTCGATGTGTCGACGAATTTGATGTTACCGATCTGCATCTCGATAATTTTAGTGCCCGCTAATACTAGTCTTGGGAATCGCGTTCGCTTCACGCTTACCAAATATTGAAGAACAAATTGCGCATCAAAACTCTTTGCGTTGTGTGCAAGACGAATAATTTTGTTGCATTTCGGGTAATCTTCAAATGCAATATCTACAAGTCCTGAGACTGCGTCCTCTTTGGTATGGAAAATGTATTCGCGGACCCCACATATTCTACATGCTGTCTCTATATTATTATCATTGCAACATACTGTACAAACTTTCTGTATTACACAAAAATTGGGTAAATGAATTTTCACATTTCCATCACCACGCAGCCTAACATTTTGTTGTGTTTCAAAATCATAAAATATAAATACTGTTAGTTTGTGATCAACTGGTTTTAACTGACTCATGAAGCAGTAGTGATTTGTTTCACGCCTACAGTTACATGTTCTGCAATAAGCAGTACCACAAATATGTCTGTGTCTATCTACTTTGACTAACCTAAAGCACAGCATGCATATTTTTAGAGCATCGCACACACTAGCATTTTTATTTTTTCCTTTCAGTTTCGCGGAGCCTTTTTGTCGATGATTATCGTAGCAAGTACGATTGAAAAACCAGCGATTACATAAATTACACACCGTGCACTGAGTGTTTTCGCATAGAGGATTCCTTTTGCATCGAGGACATTTCCGTGTACATCCATGCTCCACATTATCTCTGAAAGGTCGATCACCGAACTCACTGAAACCACGACCTACTATTGCTCCTTGGAGATTAGTAATCGGCTGAAAATGATTCGTTCTTTCATAATACAATATATAATGGATATGTTTGATATTACCATGTCTTTGTTGTACGCGCTGTCTACCATCGAAAACGGGATCCTCACCTCTACCCAACGTTAAAAACTCATAAACAACGATGGCCGTTCGATCATCTAAATAATAATCCTGAAATTTCCTAATCTCGCGTATATTACGCCCTGTAGGAGGTATATTGATATTGCACAACCTTACCAGATTCAGAGCCTCTTGCTGCTGAGTGTTACGAGTTCTGTTGATAATTGCCTTCCATTTTCTCTGGAGATCTCCTGATCTTATCTCACCTCTCTCAGCGTGGAGCTTGGCAACCACAAGAGCTCTCGATAGACAAAGATTGTCGGAATCGGTTATAGTAATGATTGACTTTTTAAAAACATCCTCGTATGTTAATGCTTTGCACCCAGATCTCTCAATGCCCTCAACGATTGCTGCAGTTATTACTAAATTATCATCCGAAAAGAGATCACTGACACTTTGCGAGATACGATTTACCACCTCCCATAAAATATCTGGTGTGTAATCTCGAGCTCTCCTAAATCGCGACCACACGGGTCCACTATTCAGCCTATCGAAATTCACACTAAGCCCTACATGATCATGTGGTTGACATAAATCAGTTATATATTTTGTGATATCCCGGAAAGCCCCCTCAAGCCAGTCAATCATGTTCTCGTTTTGAGGAGGATCTACAATTGTAATTACGTATTCTTTACCCATAGCTTTAAAGTTTCGATATTTTTTAGTAGTAGTTGACAGAACTTGGGAACGGTGCCCTGGAGGTAGAACACCTTCAAACACTTCTCCTTCTTCTCTGCTTTCATCATCATCATCATTTTGTACAGCAGTTTGTTTTTTCTTGTCTGAACGTGTAAGTACTCTTCCTCCAGTTTGTTGACCTGGCAATCAGAAATATCATTATTAATCATCGCTCTTCTATAAATATTTTCCGGACATACCTTCCCAATAAATTAGTTCCCATCATTCTTCAGGCACGTACCCATAAAATGAACGGAGATTTAGAAATAATAGAAAACGTATGAATTACGGGTCCTGAGCCTGATGAAGTGTAAAGGTCACACAATTTTTACCTTGTAAGCGGTCAATTTCCTCTTCTTCTTCGTTGTCTCCGTCAGCCCCATCATCCATATCGCTAATGTGATATTCAACAACCTCTATATTATGGCTGTTGTCATCTCTTTGGGACTCTCCTTCTTCTTCTTCCTCTCCCTCGCCACCACCGAATTCATCCGAGTCTGTGCAATATCTTTCTTCTTTTTTCAATAGTGTCTTCTTCACTGTCTATACCTCTGATAGACATTGAATCGCAGCTGTCAGATGAATAGCCGGATCCGCATTGGTACTGGGAAGCTTCAAGATTCATAGGCCTGTGCGCCTGTCTTACAGCATCGTATTGAATCCCCCAATATGCATCCATTGCTAATCTCTTAGCCCTCGTGTCTGCATCTAGAGTCCATAATTCTTGGCAGCAATCATCATCATCATCTGAATCTTCATAACGTTGTCTCTTAGTCTGGTTATGCTGTATTCCTGATGGACCTGGTTGTGGAGAATCTACACGTACCCTTTCATTTCTTGAAATTTTCTGGTAATTTGGAGATTGCATAAATAAATTTTCAGGATCTGTTTCGTCATCATTATCATCATTATCATCATCATCATCAGTAATATTGATACAGTCCACTGCCTCACTCCCCACTGCATTCGCATTTGTAACACTAAATTGCTGACGAATTGCCGATCTTTTCTTCAATGGTAGCGTACTTTGTTCATTTATATTCTCAGAAGGTTCTAAGTTACTCATCTCATCTTCTGAAGAGTCAACAAGATCTATCGTTGATTCGCTAATATCATCATCACTAGTTGAGGATGCTGAGGATTGTCTCTGCTTTTTTCCTAAAAATGAGAAGTATTAATTCCAGTCTGTAGTATTATTTTTCAAAATATTATCGAAAATGTGGGTACTTACTTGTGTAAATTTCTAAGGAAGGCTTTAAGCATTTGCCTCTCCATCTTGTCGTTCGACTCACTGATCTACCAACAATCCGTAAAATCCCTCGATGAGAAGTCAATAAACCTTCACTGAAAGCAGCACTCAAAACATTACACGGCGTATGATGTATAATTCTCTCTAATACGATCGAGAGAGGACCTCGATAATCGACACCATATTTCCGTTCGCTTTTCACAAAATATTTTTTTATATTGAGGAATTCGTTCCAAAATGAATTCAACAAGCCTCATTAAAAAATAGAAATATTTTCGTTTACGTGGGCACTCAAGGCACTGCATTTTAATTTACAGATTTTCACTGATTTGTGATCAAGACAAGAATGATATCTCGTAATTTTTCTCCAGTAAATAAAACGCAAAACTATGTTCAATACACTAACACATCTAAAAGCGTAAAACTCTGAAAACAGAAGAAAGTCACGTATAGCGGCACGTGTGAGCTGAATGCATTTCTTCTTTTCTGCATTAGAAGGTGCTACCTCAGTGCTTCCGATTCTTTGCATGATGACATATCACGAGTTCCACCGCACCCGTGACTGCGCTTTTCGCTGATAATGCATTTTCGAATGCGTTATAGCCTATTATGTTAATGATTCTGAAAAATTATTCTCATTCGGACGTTGTCCACTGTTGAAGTAACATCTCTTCTTGCAAACTCTCTCCCTAGTGTTCAAAATTGTCATGAGTGAATCAATGGAGACCCCTGCAAAGAAAATGAAAACAGCAGCAGTAGCAGCTGCAGAAAATTTCAGCGGAGACGGCCTCTCTTCTTCTCCCGGGGAGACTCGTACAGGGACACATTTACAAGGATTGACCAAAGATAAGTTTCATCTACTTTTACTGACTATTTATCCTTTGAATAAATCACGGTGTAAGAGCGTAATACTCGGCTTGAATCTGGACCCAGGCACGCTCACTCCGAAACCCGTAATTGGTATTATTGACCAAAAATATCAGGGCGTTCTCTGAAGAGTCATGGAAGGAATTCCTATCCTGCTTCAACGATATCCAGGGGTATTTCAATGATATTACCGCAAAGACGCTTACCCCCACATCGCCTAAATCTTTGAAATATCCAGGTTTCTCGCTGTCATATGAACGCCTGAACTACACATTTCTAAAATCTAAAGTGATACGTATTGAAGAAGAAAATACATCGAATATGATGGAGTCTGAATCGTTCTCAAAACAAGCGCGTGTCATCATGGTTAAAGATACTTTCGATTGTCATAAGAAAATGGGAAATTTGATTGCTGGACATTTCGTGTATCTGAGTGACATGGTTCTCTGTGTGGAAGAATGTAGCAGTGGTATGATTGAATACGGCAAGTCTTCTGTGAAACAGTTCAATTCGAGTGAAATCATGAAAAATATCAGCAGTGACGTTATGCGCAGTGTAATTAAAAGTCGATTGTATGATTCCCCATGCTCCAATTTCATTGAAAGCAAAATGAGCGAAACGGGATGCGAAAGAAGTATGGCTGGTTATGAACATGTCTTGAATGAGTAACAAGTTTTTGAAGTGAAACTTCCTATACGAAGTCCTCGCGTTTAACGCTGTTGCGTTACTTTTCCACGCTTTGGTGGTGGGGGAAAAGAAAGAGAGAGAGAACGAATGTGCGCATGTGCACTCGTCTCCCTGCAGCATTGCTCGTCATAGTAGGACTAGCGAAAGGATCGACATCGGCTTTCTTCGACGTCCATGCCCCACCAAATAATCTTTGGCTTCGGCATGCCTCGTGTGTCGATTCTTTCGTTAGTACCATACCTGTCTTGTTACTGTCCATTTTCTATTATCAGTTATTCAAGAATATCTCGGAAACTAAGTGGGACAGAGTGATTCTGCTTTTCTCTTTTTTTGTAGATCTTTAAATTCTCGACAAGAAAGCTCGAAGTTAAAACTGATTTATCTTATGCAGATTCCGAGATATTCTCAAGAAACAATTGACAAATAAACCAAAAAAACAGGAAAAGATTTTTTTTTGTTGATAATTTTCTGGGAATATGTCAGAAACTACGTAGAATAGCGTTATTTTCCTCCAATCCTTCTTCATAGCCTTAGAAATTCTCTACAGAAGGCCTTCAGGTAAAATCGTTGTATTTCGCTTAGTTTCCCAGTTATTTTCGAAATACTATCGACTAAAAAAAGCAGCGATCTCACTCTCATTTTTTTTCTTGATTCTCAAGACAAGCTATTAGAAAGGATTAGGTCAAAATGGCTTTACCTCGCTGAGTTCCCAAGATATTCTCAAAAAATCATTGGAATAGAGTTACTTTTCTTATAAAATAAGTTCATTTTTTGTTATTTGTTTTTGATAAATATCCAAGAAACTAAACGAGATAGCATGATTTTGCCTTAATCCTTCTTTTGTTGAAGTTTCAAGAGCTTCAAAAGAAATTGAATCAAAAAGGGCGTTTCTCCGTTAGATTTTGATATATCTATGAGTCTATGTTCTGGTCGTAGGATTTTGATGAATGTCTCCCAAACTAAGTGAGATAATGAAATTTTTGTAGAGACCCTTTTTGTAGTTTTCGAGATTCTCTGCAAAAAAAAAGATCTTCAGAAAAATTTCGTCATCTCGCTCACTTTCCGAAATATTCTTAAAAAGTAATAGATGTTAAGGAAGAGAAAAATATCAAGTTTGTAGACAAATTGAGTGCTCTTTATCATCAATTTTCTTTGAATGTCTCGAAGTCTAAGCAAGATACGGTATTCTTGCACTGATCCTTGGACGATCAGCAAGAAGTTTCACTTCTGCCGCGCGTGAATTTCACGCACCCTCTTTTGTATGAATTTTATACTTGATAAAATTTTCGAGTAATCAATGTAAACTTGTATGTGAATAATTTCACATGTAACTATGTACTCTCATTACATTTGTTGTAAGAATATACTACATTTGAATAGGTTACATCATGTGTCTCTCTCACTCTACTCCCCTTTAAATGGTTCATTCTTTTGCTCTAGCTCTTCATCTTGTTTGATCGAGTGGTAGGCTACGAGCGTACCAAGCGGCAGGCCTGGGTTAAAAACTCGGCACTGTCGCAAAAAAATTAGTCACAGGGTGACGTTACTGCGCGTAGCAGTGAGTGTGAGCGAGACACACTGCCTTTTGCACTGTCTCACTCACACTCACAATAGAAAAGAAACGGCTAGTACAGAGTTCTGTAATACCAGTCGATTTATTTCAGCAGTATCGGTATTACAGGATTCCATACTCACGGTGGTAAGGGCACAGCAGCCAGGGAACTCTGTAATACCATTGGTATTCACGTACCATTGGTATATCAAGAGTTTACCATGATACCTGTCTGTCCCATGATACCCAACTTCAGTTATCAACTAGTAATGGGTATAAGGCATAACAGACATAGTAAACATCGTAAATATGGACCTTTACATATATTGTGCCATTAGTCCACAATATATGATTGGTCCATATTTACCTACTTTTGTTTTTTCATTTTTTAGGGTACAATGTTAAATTTTGTACCCCAAAAATGAAGGAGAACATTGAACTCCAAGCGGCTCTCCCAAAACCGCTTGGACTTGGCCCACGCGCTGATAACGCGGCCCCGCGTAACGCGGGAGTCGAGTGAGCCCACTGTTACCGCTAACAGTGATTTTTTATTGATGAAATTATGGAAGATTGAAAAGACATCTCATTATTCAAGTTTATACATTTCTGTACGTACTTGAATAATGAGAAATGATGAATAATTTAATTATTTATTATCTGTCTCCCTTTCTTTCTTGAGACATACATCACACGTATGGTGTGGTCAAAGATTCTAAGCGCGTGCACTAAAAGTGCAGCGTCGGTGCATTTTTTCATGATGATGTGCATATCATGTCACATCACTACGCTCTGGAGATGTTTGGTCACTGATGTTATGCCTATATGAACGGCCCTACTTCCTTCTACGGGTGGCGATTCTTACGCGTAATTAATCAGTCACCTTCGAAACACCTCAATGAAAAGATGAGAATAATAGGGGAGAATTTTATAAAGCCAACAGGGCCGGTCCCCAGGTAGTCGTCGTAGAGCCGGGATGCTCTGTGCAGGCCGATCTCCCTATGGCAGTGAACCATGTTCCTGAACAAGGGAGATAGCCTTCGATGATGACTCCTTCCCCTACGAGTATCGTAGGGGGTATACTGAGGGGGAAGATCCAGTGCACCCGGATAGGTGGGGTGGTTTCGTGTGGAGCCACCTAGGGATATGAGTGAAGGGGAGCACCCCTCGGATTTAGTGGTTCGGAGTGATAGCCCTGGTACAGCGTGGACACAGGCAATGTCTTTACCCCTCACCATAGAGGGTATCGACTATACCAGGACTGCCTATAAGGGCTGGCTGGTTACACAGCATGGAGTGCGTGGAAACGAACAGTTCGAAGAACATTTAGTTGGAACGGATAGTGAGAGCGCGAGTGATCTCTAAGAAGAGAATTTTATTGAAGCGGGGAGTGAGAGTGACGATGATGGTGAGGGTGTGCTTTGGGTCATTGGAGAGGAAATTGAGTGGGAGCCGGTTGATGAGTAAGACTTGTAAAACAAGAGTGAACAGTGTAGAATAAGTGACGGTTTTAGTGATAAGTTCATTAATAGAATAAAACAGTGAATTCGCGTTAAAGAGCTTAAGTTAAATCACGACGAAAAACTTTATTTCGAACGTTTTAGATTTAGAATTAAAATGAAAAGTGAATGAATTCAGTGTTAAGTGTATCTGATAAACTCGGAATAACAGTGAATTAGAACAGTGAAACCTGTGGAACTGACATGCAGAAGGATTGGGAATGTTGATAGGTAAGAATAATTAATTTATTTATAATTTAGCGGTCTGTATTACGCGAGCACACGGGGTATGATGAGAATGATTAGAGAAACTCACTCAAACCCCAATAATTGGTCTCAGAGTGAGAGAGAGCGAAATCACGCTACGTCATGCGTGTTTCTCTCTCACTCTACCTCGTTAAATGGCTCCTCATGCTGTAGACCCCCACTCTTATCTTGTTTGGTCGAGTGGTAGGCTACGAGCGTACCAAGCGGCAGGCCTAGGTTCAAAACTCGGCAGTGTCGTAAAAAAAATTAGTCACAGGGTGACGTCACTGCGCGTAGCAGTGAGTGTGAGTGAGACACACTGCCTTTTGCATTGTCTCACTCACACTCACAATAGCAAAGAAATGGCTAGTACAGAGTTCTGTAATACCGTTCGATTTATTTTAGCAGTATCGGTATTACAGGATTCCATACTCACGATGGTAAGGGCAGAGCAGCCACGGAACTCTGTAATACCATTGGTATTTACGTACCATTGGTATATCAAGAGTTTACCATGATACCTGTCTGTCCCATGATACCTATCTTCAGTTATTAACTGTAGTAATGGGTATTAGGCATGACAGACATGGTAAACATCGTAAATATGGACCTTTACATATATTGTGCCATTGGTCCACAATATATGGTAGGTCCATATTTACCTACTTTTGTTTTTTTCATTTTTTAGGGTACAATTTTAAATTTTGTGCCCCAAAAATGAAGGAGAGCTCTGCATTCCAAGCGGTTCTCCCAAAACCGCTTAGACTTGGCCCACCGCTGATAACGTGGCCCGCGTAACGCGGGAGTCGAGTGAGCCCACTGTTACCGTTAACAGTGGGCTTTTATTAACGAAATTGTGGGATATTAAAAGGCAATCAGGATTGTCTTTTTCTACCACAATTAACGCGTTTTCATTTTATTTATTTTATTATTCCATTTATTTAGGGATAATGAATAATGAATGAATCATTAATTTCCTCTCTCTCGCACTTGTACATTTCTTATGGCCACTACAGCGCTCCATACACAGCAGTCATCTCACCCCACTCCTCACATGCACGATGTCATTGCCTTGTGCATGGGAGGGGTGGGGTGGGATGACTTTGAGTGGGGGGCGCTATACTACTGAGATATTTCCAAAAAAAGTGAGTTTTAATTAAAAATACACGTGTGACACATGTTTTCCGATTAAAATTTCCTCAGCTTTTCAATGGAATAATTTAAAAAAAAGAATCTTGATTAATTTCAAGATTTCCTTCTTTTTAACGAAAAAAACCACTCAATAAATTTCCCCGATCCCCCCCTACTCCCCCTCCTATCTATCTACCCGGAATTTATTTGTCGCCCGGGTGACGAATTTCCCCCTCTTCCATTTTGCAATTTTTCATTTGTTGCCACCCAGGTGACTTTTACCCCTTCCAAAATAGACCACGTAACAGGTGAATGGAAGGGAGAAAATAAAACTGGGGCAGAATGGGTCCGAAGGAAATTTTTGACCTTCATAAGGCCCCGAAAATTCGAAGCCTCAGGACGTGCCATCAGCAATTATGCCGTCACTCAATTTTGCATCATTATCACCACCACCACAGCTATCACTAGAGAAAGAGGAAGAATATGGTGCACAAGAGGCAGGAGAAATGCCCGATGATGGTGTCATTGAGGGAGTCCATCATTAGCCCAATGAACCACAAATTGATCTAGATGAATTTTTGATTGTTAACAATCATCAGGAGGTAAACGTGGTCGCTCCTCCTGCAGTTCAACAACTACAACGAGTACCACAAGGTAATGTGTATATGCAATGATCAATCATCCTCTTCTTGTCATTTCTTTTGTTTTTGTTGCCAAGCATTTGCGAATAATAAAAAATAAATTACCTTTCTTTCTTTCTTCTAGTTGAAGCCTTATTTATAAATTCGATCAATTGGGACGTTCCTGCTGATGGCAATCAGCCTGCATGCCAAGTACCCGCGGTGCTCTATATTCAAATACAGCAGGGCCACATTTTGCAAATCACTGCGACAACTGCAATCAATAATGAGGTCATTTTCGATTTGAGTTGGCCATAAGTTCCATAGATCGATGTTGAAAGAAAAGAAAAGAATAGCATGCGCTGGTCCATGCTTTTCTTTATCAAAAAGAAAGAGTGTTTCGTTTCATTTTTTTTCTTTTAAATATTTATATAGCTTTTTTTTATCATATCAAAAAAAAATATTCGTACTAGATTAGTAAGACCAAAAACATAGTTAGTTCTCCTTATTATTATTTTTATATTGTTTTTTCATCATATAAAAGTTCGTTGGTACTAGATTTCTTTTTATTATTATTAACTTCCCGATAAGGGAAGTTTATGTAATGGCCCTGAAAATGGAAAATCGATTTTTCGATCGATTTCCATGTTTTGAGACCCCCTGAACATTTTTTGATCGATTTCGCGATCATGTCTGTATGTGTGTGTGTGTGTGTGTGTGTGTATGTCCGTAAACAGATGTTTCGTTCACGTTTTCTCATAAATTAATAATGTGATCGAAGTGATCGATGTCGTAATCGAAGCCTCTTGACATTAGCTTGCGGTCATTAGATTTTGACCGAAATCGATCCGGTAATTTCTTAGTTTTTTAAGAAAAACATGAGTCAATTTTTCTTAACTTCTCAATAAGCGAAGTCTATGTACTGACCCCGAGGAGGAAAAATCGATTTTTTTATTAATCTCATATATTGCGATCTCCCCAACTTTTTTTGATAGTTTTTACTACTATGTCTGTTGTTATTTATCATTCTTTTCATTCAACATTTTTCCTAATAGTAAATGAGAGAAATTATCGGGAAGTTCTTAGTGCGGCTCAAAGAGTCACACTCATCACAATACATTCTTACTAATTCCTTCTCATCAGCAGCAAAGTACTCCCCCATTCGCGAGCGAGCGTAGCGAGCGAGCAGCTACGCACTCCTCTGTTCGCGAGCGAGCGTAGCGAGCGAGCAACTACGCACCCCTAGTTATTATTTTCATTTAAGAAAAAAAAAGAGTGTTTTTTTTTCAATTTTTCAGTTTCATTATCAAAATCGATTTTTTTCTTTTTTTTTCATTCGAGATGAGCATAAAAACTGCGGGGTCTTGTAGACCATTGTTCGCTTTTTAAAACTAATATTTAAGATAAAGAAGATGTTATTATTATTATGATTATGATTATTTTAATTGATTAATGTTATATTGACAAGTGGATTAGTTCTATAGGGGATACCACGTGAAAAAAAGCATCGGGTACTCTACCTCCTGGTTGATGTGGAAACGAATACATATCATTATGAAACAAGCAGGAGCCCCACTACTTGTGCGTAATTTGAACATCGTACATTTGATATTCTGCCAATGCAATTGGCAGAATGCTTCCGGATGGATTTTTCAATTTCAAATCTATCATCACTGATCTGTGCGTGCACTGCGAAAACCAAAATAGGCCTTGTAACAGGAGATTTTGCCACAACGTCGGAGTGGCATCCCTCAGAAACCTTATTTAGATTAAGTCGTAGAAAATTAAGTACAAGAAATAATTTAAGACGATTTCACTGTCGTCCTATTCAAATAAACGCGCCATTGATGAAATCAAAATGGCCCTAGTTGTCAATTTCGCACGCACGAGATTATTGATTTTTTCACCAGCAACAGGTGGGGGAGGGAAAAGACACTCACTCTCGTTTTCCCACGCTATCGTCAACGTGCTTATTGTGAAAATAATTATTGTTAATTGTTATTATCAAATAGAAGAATATTCATTGATTGTCAAATAAAAGGATATTCCCGACAAGAGAAGATATAAAAAAAGGAAAGAGAGTCGGTATCTGAGGGCTGCAAAATTAAATTGTACGTCAAGTGTAAGTCATAAATTTGTTTACCCTGTCTATTGCTCTTTCTTATCTCTTGGAAATTGAACACCTCCTTATGGGTCATCCCAATCGAATCCAATAAATTAGTGTCGAATTAATATAGTCAATTCATTAATAATTATTTTGTCAATTTTGTGAAAATTGACTGGCGCCTAACAAAATAAAATTTAATCATCAACTCTTGAGCTCCGGCAGCCTTTGACCCAGGCCGCACCGGGTGAAGCTTCTTGACTTCATTCATTTAAATTAAAATCATACATTTTGTCAATTATTTAGCAAAATAAAAAAGAAGCTGTCTCAGCCTCAGAGGTTTAAGTTCGTCCCAAATATAATCAATTGAATAGTTTTGAAAATATAGCTTGCTTTTTCGGATGTTTCTATGCAACATAGAAACAGTATCTAAGAAACTACTGGATCGATTCCGCTCAGTTTCAATACCAACCTTTGTGCTCATCAGATGTATAACCTCACGGAATTTGAGGTCTCTAGTTCAATTATTCATTAACTTATGGTTTAATCAAGATTTTTGCGAAAAATTTCTCAAAAGTTTTATACTGGACAAACTCAAATCTGAGCTCTCACCACCCCTGGGGTCAAAGATGCAGCTCTTGGACGCGCATCTCCTCGCGGAGAGTGGACGCTGTGATTCCATTTTTCATCGAGAAAAGTCGAAAATACGATATTTCGACATTTTCATTTTTTTCAAAAACTATCCGGCCGATTCAGCTGAAATTTCTGTGAGAGCTTAGAGCATGCACGGCGAACTCATGGTGAAATTTCCAGATCGCTAGTTCACCCCATTTCAGAGTAAAGTGGAAAATGCGTCATCACATGCACACACGCACACACACATACATACACAGACATTTTTTTAAAACGGCGGATCTTGACGTTCTGGGTCATTTGCAGTCATATTGTGATGGAATCTCAAACTCGAAAAAAATTACAATTACAAAGCTTCCATTCGGAAGCAGAAATATGCTTTTTCCTTTTTTTTCAGAGATTTCTTATAGGATTTTTTGGAGGGCGTGGTGTTTGCCAGCGGCTAAACTGGGCAGATCACCGTTTTTTTAAGTGCACGCGCACGCACGCCATAGACCCAATGCTATGGCACTGTCACCTACATAAACAAAAAGGTCTCTTGGCTTTTTCATCTACCCCTCCTCGTTTTCGAGATGCTTTTGAATTTTACATTTTTTGTAAAGTCCTTTATGAAGAATATTATGGAAAACTCTTGAAATTAATAGAAATGTTGACGGTAGATCGTTTTTTAAGATTCCATCGGAAAGCTGAGGAAATTTTAGGCGGAAAACAAATGCTGGAATTAGTTTTTTTGAGTTTTTGGTGATTTTGACTCTGTTGAGCATTTTAGAGGCGTAAAAGCCTCCCTTTTATCGGAAAAATTCTCTGTTTTTTGAGGATATCTTCGGTTCTATCCGTCGTATCTGGAAAATTCCAGATAGAGATGATAGAAAAGATCATTCGCCATCGGTTCATAGGGTTTTCGATTTGAAAATATCGATTTTTATGGTATTTATCGGCATTTTTGTGAAACAGTTCCGTGACACCGTTTTTGGCCTATAACGATCTGGAAAATTAATATTTTTGAATTCAAAACCCCATAAATCGATGGGAAATAAACTCACCTTCCATTTGAGACCAACCTCAAATTGCTACGACCAATAGAACCAGAGATATTTTCAAAACAAGTGGATAATAGTATTGCTTTCCAACTGATACAGCTTTTTCTGCTAACACTTTAGCAGTATGCTTCCGAATGGAAGTTATTCATTCAATTTGTCTATTATCGTTTGATTCTTAAAGAATTTCATATCCCGTAATTGTCTTTTTTGTATTTATCGATTTTGTTATGCCCCGTAAGCATTATTTAATATTATTCAATTATTTCACAATTACAGTGAAGAAGGTGAACACATTAATGAGTTCAACTTACTTCACATATTATTTGACTCAGCATCTCATTGCTACATGTATAATAGGCTGGCCCAATAAATAATTTTTTTTGAATTTTGCCTTTGCAGCTTGTGATATCAATTGCTCATCAAACGAAATAACGATGTGAATTTTTTCAAATTTTTTGGATAGTTTTTCATGGCTCCAAAAGCTTTCCGAAATTCTTATGAGGAAATATACGCGAATAAGGATATAAAACACAATAACTTTTTTTTAGCGGGAATTTTTCATATTATTATCTTTCTCTTCTGGGTAGCTGATGTCAAAGAGACAAAGAATGGAAAAAATATTTTTTCAAATTTTTAATGCCATTGATTGTTCAATTGAAAAGTCAGATTTTCGTTCAATTTAGTGGTTTTTGAAAGCCTCTGAGGGTCTTTTAGAACTCACTGATTACTTTCCAATTTCGTTGAGTGATTATTTCATCATTTCACAATAATCGTAGAAAGTATGAACTATTTTCGTCCATTCTAAGTTAACGAAAAATGCAAAAGAAAGTTGTTGAATTTTTGGTTAACGTCAAGTGCACGGATCACTTAGTATTTTTATGGGAGGCCATATACTGAAACGGAGAAGGGTCGTCAGTGTCCAGCCCTTTCCTCAGGTAGGATTAAGTCTTTTATGGCACTTCATAACTCGCAGGATTCCTATTCTTTTTAAACTAAAAGTGTTCTTCCCTTGATTTTAATCAGAAATTTATATCGTTCAATTCACCATTCCTCTACGACTCCAACGAATTTTGATTGATTAAAATCACTCAATTTCCCGAGATAAATTTTTGCGATCTCCGAATGTCTCCTAGAGGCTCTCCAAGACTGGGAGAGATTGTGATGATTCTTTACGAATCTCGGACAATTACTGACCACTCCAAGCAATATTTTAATTGCACTAATAAACGAAATGGGCAATTAAATATCGATTGGCTGTAGAAATTCACCGAAGGTCTCTGAACTCGAAGACGATCGCCTCCCAGGTCGGGATTTAAGCGAGTCTCTGAATCATCTCTCTCACGGCCACGAGAGACTCTTCTGTGAGACGCTGACCGGGTCTCTCGACGTTTGAGAGATCCGCATCCTTTTATCCTGGGAAAACGCGAAAATTTATTCACATAAATAAAGACAACTCATTAGTAATTAATATTTCAAACGGATACAATTGAGTATTTATTATTCCGTGACATCACTTTAACGGCAATTTGAGTCAGAGAGGCGTTCGTTCATGAGAATTTCAGCGGAACTCGAATGGAGAAAAGGCCCAACTTTTCTTGAATATTCAAACCTCTAGCCTATTCAGGTTATAGGAGTTGAAACGCATATTATCGAGTAAAGATGGAAGCTGAATAATTAAGTGAATCGATTATATTGAAGGATTAAATAAATTGAATTAATTAAAATGCACAAGTTTCTGAAAAAATTTTGGTGGTGCTCCGGAACGAAATCGGCTGAGTATCGAAGTTTACATCATTCCGATGCAGTTGAGTCTGATGACTACATCGGGAAAAACATCTGAAATTGATAAAATTATTGAAAATGAGGCATTTCATGCTATTTCACTCGATTTCGGGATGATGATTTTTGATTTTATTTATTTCTGGATATGGCGTTGGAATGACTAATAGAAGTAATTTTCAACGGTCAAAAAATTTTGTTTTTTTCAAAATTTATGGCCATTTGAAATCTCGAAAAAACGGTGAAAATGCCTATTCCACTCCAACTTTGAATGCTCCTATCTCGTTGAATATTAGTTCTATCAAAAAAGTGGAAGAATACTTTTTTGTGGAAAAAGAGTATGAAATTTCATAAAAATTATTTCAAAAAATTAAATCGCGATTTTTCTATTTTTTTCTTAATAATTGAAATAAACAAATTAATGGCAACTATTAGCCATTCCAACACTATATTCGAAAATGAACACAATCAAAAATCATCATTCCAAAATAGCGTGGAGTGCCTCTAATATGTTTTTATTCTCATCATTCTATTGAAGAATTGAGGGAATTTGCAGGGGAATTTATGTATCAGGATGAAGGGAAAAAGTTGGATCATTCGTCATAAGTTTGAGGGTTTCGAATTGAAAAATGTGGATTTTCTAGATAGTTACAAAAGAAAACTGATTTCTACAAAAAAACTCCCGTAACTACCTCAAAAATTGATATTTTTTAATGAAAAATATCATAATTCGATGAAAAAAAATCTCACCCCTTATGTCCACTCGGAATTTTGATACTATGACCAATAGCATCAGAATTATTTTTGGAAAAGTAAATTTTTCGAAGACTGGAAAGGGGTAGTGAAGTGGGTTTTTATTACAATAACGAAACACAATTCGGTTTTCCACTTTAGTTAATTATTTATTATGAAGTTCATGACGTTTATAATACAGGAATTCCAATTAATTCTCAATAAATTATTGTAAAAGAATCAATACTTGAAAACTCAAATCAAAATATGCACTTTGAAGTGTTCCAAAAGAGTCACGTGGATTGAAAGGAAGGCAGGGCAATCGGAGCAGCCTTTTCTTACAAATTCGTTTTTTTCTTTTTTTCTCCCGTGATTCATGTCAAAAACTGTAAATTATCAACTTAATTGCCGCTCCAAATAATATATCAATTACACTAATCAACAAAAGGTGCAATTAAGCCTCCTAACTGCATTTGAAGCTGTGAACTAAGCCTTCTGATGAAAGAGAACAATGAAAATACAAATATCTATTGAACCAGTGAATTAAATATCGATTGGGTGTAAAATTTTCCAATAGTCTCAACTGAGCGACGGTCGTCTATCGACTCGGGATGCAAGCACGTTTCTCAATCGTCTCAATCATAAAAATTATATAATCATAACTGTTATCACAATGCGATTTTTATTCTTATCCTAATGTAGACCGCTTGCAGACTCCCCTGAAAGATTATTTAGATAATTTGATAACGAAAACTTTAAACTTTCTTTAGTACAGTCTGGAGATGATTCTCTCAATTTCTGTACAACTAACATGAGATTTTGTTTGCTGCTCTCATCTTTTGTAAGTAAATCATGATATTCACTCACAAGAGCTACACTCCTTTCAGCTATATCATTTGTAACATGTAAAGATCTAATAATTCGCGAAGCTGTAGCAAAATCGTCTCTTTTTTCCCATGTGGTTGGATCGCTATCTAAAAAACTAGAATCTACTCTGAGGATTTCGAAGAATTTCCGTGTATTTTGGGTAACGAATGAATCTAAACTTGACTCTTCAATAAATTGCTGATCTTTGATTTCGGTTCTCCTCTTTTTTTTATCATTGGCGAGAGCAGGGCAAGATTTGATGGCTTGGCACATTTTTCTTTTGCAATCTGTGCTTACGTTTTCATCAAAAAAAGCAAACGCAATCAATTCTTCCGATAAATACCAAAGGTGGTTTATAAATTTGTCCAAAACAGCTCGACAGACTCTTGGAGAAGAAGGCCCAACATTTGCTGCTAACTGTTTCAACAAATTTAAATCATTGTTCGGAGCTGTAACTGCATTTGAAGCTGTAAACCAAGCTTTCTGATACAAGGATACAATGAAAATACAAATATCTATTAAACCAGATTGCTCCTGGGCCTTCAAATGGAACTGATCTCTGAACAAGAAAATCTTAAGAGAATAGATCGCTTTAGACATCCATCTAGCGTGATGAATGGGGCCTAGAGCACGGAAACAATTCCCCTTCGTCAGATTTCCTCCAAGAAACATGACCACCAGCTCCAGAAACTCCCTGTAGTCCTTACGGATGGTTTTTTCCTAGAAATCAAAAAGATGAATATAATTAATTAGGGAAATTGACCCTAAAAAGCTGATAAATAGGGCCCTGATTTTCATTCAATTACGAATACAGAAGAGTTGTAGCTCGTATCATCAAAAAATACGAAAAATTCATGAGGAGTTTTCAGTTCTCTAGAAAGTACTATGTTGTAACTAACCTTCAATTGTACTTCAGCAAAAGTGAGGATATTTTCAATATCATGACTCAGTGCTTTTTTCACTGTAGCATCATGTACTCCAGGTGAAAATTGTTCTTTGTTGATGTTCTTCCACTGTCCTTGAAATCTCTTAAAAATGAGGACATCAGGTCCAGAGGTACATCCCATTGATGATTCGAATGCAGTTTTGAGAAGGAGTTCAAAAATATGATGACGGCATGCTAAGTGCAAAAGATCCCTCTCGAGTAATCCTTCGAGCAAGATACATGCACCATTTATGCTCCCCGTATTACTTGCAGTAGTATCGAACACCATGGCACATATGTCGCCAAGGACATCCCATTCTTTTAAACAATCATAAATGGCTCTCGCTTGCCCTTCTCCAGTTCCTTTTTCGAGTCTAGGAACACCAAGCAGTTGATTCCAGTCATGACTTGATACAAGAACTGGGAGTCTATCAATTTTTTCAAATTTGTTTTCCGGTGCAGAAAATTGTTTGCCGTCCCAATGAACCGTCAAGACCTGAGACGATTTTTCTTTCGCGCTGCTCTTGATTGTATCACCGAGGGATTTCCTCTGTATTTGTCGATTTCGGCGAAGAGTTTCGCGACTCAGGTTGACTTCTTCTAAAGTCAAGCCAAGTGTCATTAGAGTGGCTGCTAAAACACGTGCAGCCATACGATCACTAACTTTAGCTCTATCCAGAATGGCCGTGATATCTGGATTCATAATTTTGAGTTTTTTACAATTCACTGGCCGTAATCTCACTTCATAGTCAATGTCTATTTTTTCATCATCTTCAATCTGCTGCAAAAGTTCATTAATATCTTCATCTTCGTCAAAAAGATAATTGCCATAATTTGCAGCAATTTTAGATGATGGAGCTGTAAAATTAAATTCATGAGCAAAAACGCACTATTGGTGAATGGAAAGAACTTGAAAATGACGTAATTTTAACTGCTTTTGGATTCCTCTAAAGAGTTGAAGAAAAATGATTATTGTGATACATACCTTGTTCCATTCGCTCGATTTTTTCTTTCTCTCCTGAGGAATTAGATGCAACCCATATTCCTGTATCGATGATTGTATCCAATAAGCCGTTTCGTCCCTTTTCTCGATGCAGATTCAATAATTTTTTTGCAGCTTCGTTTCTCATACCATTCACTTGTTTTTGATGAGCGATATCGAACAATTCACTTAACATGCACTGGAAATCGATTTCTTTCATTTGAATTGTTGAATATTTCTCCTTCTGAGAAGAGGTATACTTTTGAATATTTCTATACTGCTGCACTAATTTCTCCATTTTACTTATGGCATATGATTCTTTCACGATGGGGATTCCGGCATATTCCCAAAACACAGCACATTTGCGTATCACACATGTTGCAGCTTCACGAGCAGTGAATTTTGGACTAGCATGCCTTGTGTAATAAAAATAACACCCTAAAACCTGTTGGTTTGATGGCAATCGATTCCCACAAATTTCTGATTTCGCATTTCCAATTAATGGAATTTCCGTAACTTTTCGTGTTCCCGGCATATTCACTTGTATTGTTTTCGACAATGATCACTGAGGGAGAATATTCACGCCATGACTGTCCGTTGTTCACTGTCTGGAAGTCTCTTTTCAACTAAAATTCGGTTCACAATTTGAGACAGTCAAAACGTCGTTCATTATGAGGACAAAGGACATGAGAGCTCCACCCCCAAAATAGGTGAAGAACGAACGAAACATTGGACATTCCGGAACATCAATTTCTGAGAAGGCACTCATTGAGAGTTCTCATTGAATATATGTCCGTGAATCATTCAGACTGAATACTATATTCAACGCAGGTCATTTTCCTCTATTCCAGGAAAAATTTCTCGATGCACGAAAAAAAGTCCAGCAGCACCCACTTAATCGCCGATTAACGAACTGTACTGACACGGTTAAATAAAATCTAAAGTTAACTTTAAGGGGTGAGACCACTGTAACCGTCCCAAAAAATGATTCTTTTTTCTGCATTTTTTTAGGGGGGAAAAAGCGTCATAAATTGAAAAAATTCCAAAATCCAAACGCTTCTAAAAATATCTCAGGAAGTAAGCGACGTAGTGCGATTTTGTTAGAATTTATTGTTGTAGCTCTTGAAATTTTCCGCAAAAAGAGAGCAGGACAAAAATGACGTTATTTCGTCCATTAATTATTGGAATATTTGAAGAAAAGTGATGAATGAATAAATTTGATTCTACAGTAATGGGAAGAAAAAAATCTATTATTGTTGTCTCTTCCTTTTGATATCTCGGAAACTGAGGGAGATAGAGCGATTTTACACGAATTCACTTTTTTAGCTCTCAAAATTCCCTACGAGAAAGAATCCCAGCAAAATCGCCCTATTTCGATGAGTTTCTGAGATATTCATGGGAAAACAAATGACAAAAAAGAAATTTTCCGGTTCACCTCATTAAGGTAAGACTATCGCTCAAGTCACCACTAAGAGTGGGGGCAAGGGAGGTTAGGAAAAAATCATGGAACAACCAAAGGAGGGAGAAATTGTTCAACCTATAATGCTATTCAGCCTCAATAATTTCTTGCTTTCATATGAAAGCATCATTTAATCAAAATAATTATATCTACTAATATTTTGATTTTTTTTTTCAAAGAACCATTTTTTCAAATTTTGATACGGGCCTGCCTACGCACACTAATGTGCGCGTATACGTATGCGCGCACACTAGAGAATACTCCTGTAATTGTACACACATACAGAGCGACCGCGTGTAGGTACACAGCGGTGCTGGCCTGCCATTAATCGTTTATTTTTTTTTCTCCAAAACTATGGGTCAGAAATGACTGATTCTGGTCTCAAAAAATTCTTAAAAGTGGTGACTATGAGCTACAATTTTTTCAGAAGACCCGTAAATGCCGTTTTTCTTTAAATTTATAATGATTGAATCGCGACTCAATTTACACGGGTTCTTATGGGGAAAATGAACTCTTTGAAATTCAATATCTCGGATTCTACGGGTCAGAACATTTTTCTCCATAAGGAAAAGTTGTTGGGTTTCCTGTGAAGAATATCTCTGAATTTTTTCAGATTTTTCGTATTTCAAGCCTCTGGTGATAGTCATACCTTAATGTATTCTGTCATTTGTTTTCTTGAATATCTCAGAAATTGAGTGAAATAGAGCGATTCTACTGGGATCCTTTTTGTAACTCTGAAAAATCTCTGCAAAAAAAAATTGGATAAACAAGGCGTATCGGCATTATTTTCCAACATAGTTAAAAAAAAAGAAATAAGAGAATAATATCAATTCATCAGTAAAGAAATAAGGAAGGAAAAGTCAATTTCTTTCGACCGTTTGTTGACAATATCTCGGAGAGTAACTGAGATAAAGCGATTATGTGCTGAAAATTTTTTGTATCTCCTGAAATTTTCCACAAAAATGATTGAGGCGAAAAAGTATCTTCATTAGTTTCCGAGAAATTTTCGGAAGTTTATTAGGAGATAAAGTGGGAAAAATCGTCGATGCATTAATTCCAATGGAAGAATTAGTTGATTAATTAGTTAATTCAAGACGAAATTCAAAAAAAGTATAGAATGGTAAGGAGATGAAACAGGACGAATCGGTGTTCTTTTCAAATTTGTTATCTGAAAATATCTCGAGAACTAAGCAAGATGTAGCTATTTAGAAAAATAATAGAGATACACCTCTTTGGCCTCAAAACACTTTTGTAACTCTTGAGATTTTCTGCAAAAAAGGATGAGGGTAAAAAGGGCGTAACTTTATTATTTATCAAGATATTTCAGAAAATGACAGAAATAGTAGTGAAGAGATAAAACAGAATGAGTTCATTTTTCTCGTTTTTCTTTTCAACATCTCGAACAGTAATGAGGATAGACCGATTTGATCCAGTATTTTTTTGTAGAGGATTTCAAGAACTACAAAAAAGCATTCTAGCGAAAATGAAGTAACTCCATTAGTTTCAGAGATATTCTTGGAAAACTGACGACAGAAACAGTAGTGAAGACGTAAAAATCAACTCATTCTCCTCGCGCTTTTTTTTAATATCTTGAAAACTGAGTAGGATACAGCGATTTTGCCTTCATGCTTTCTCGTAGCCCTCGGAATCTTCTACAAAAAAGCATCAGTGCAAAGAGAGGGTATTTCTATTATTTCCAGAGATATTCTTGAAAAACGAATGACAGAAATATTGCTGCCAAAATGAAAGAAAATGACCCGATTTTTCTCGTTATTTCTTTCCAATATCCCGGAGACTAAACGAGATAGCGTAGTTTTGTTTTGATCAATTTTTGTAGCTTTTTCTTTTTTTTCTTTATACTCATATTACAGATTTTCCGTTTACATAAAATTCTCTGCAACGCCTCGCCTCAGGTACTTAGGCTAGGTAGTGAGATGGTTTCTTGGGTCTTTCCAAGAAAATATTCCTATCCCAATCCCAAACTTTTGCTACCTGGTAAGAGGCCACCATAAAATGATTTGACTTTCCACCACGCTTCATAATTATGTACTGCCAGTGGGTCAAATATTTTCATGAAACTTCCAATCATTTTTGCAATCTCAAAAAACGTTTTAAAAAATTCGGAAAAATTCCTACCACTCTCCTATCCTATAAGCTAACGGTTTCGGTTACTGCAAAGGCAAAAATCAAAAATTTTCATTTTATGGGCCAGCCTAATGTATAATCATGTTGCAATGTGGCACTGATAATTGACTATAAGAATCGAACTCACTGATGTTTAAGAGGTCAGTTCTCAACCAGACACGACAGTGTGTCATTGTACCAGTCACCTCGAAGACTGGTACCTGTTATCATTATATTTTATTATACATAATGGACATTAATTAATCATTTAAATAAATAAATATTTATTCTTTTTCTAATGAACCACCGAGTTGAAGTATCTATTCACTGTAGAGGGTATCTCTACATATAAACCCAAAGAACCTACTCTCAGACTAATTCCAGTCCTAACATTTGGTGGCAGCGGATTTCTTCGAAGGCAAGGATTGATCAACCATTGCCGACGACTACAGTGAGTACGAGAATAACTTGGTGAACTTTGGAAAAATCGCTTTCATCATGAGAGCAACTATCTTCGGATAGACTATCACTAGATAGACCAAGAGAAGAGGACTCAAACCACCTCACTCTCAAGGAGGAAACAAGTCTATCGTCGGATAGAATATCGTAGAGGTTATTGGCAGTGAAAGCTCAGCTAAGATTATTGGTTGAAAGTAACTAGCATTGAATAACATAACATTTGTCATTCTTAACCTCTCACGTCATACTTGTTATCAGACAAGAGAAGATTCGAATCGTACTAAGCGACTTTTTGAATTACCAAATCTATTCGAAAGAATAGTCAAGGATTTTAAGCTGTTAACACAGTTAAAATCGAGTCTCCGGAAGGGGGAGGAGAATTATAGATGATTTCCATTAGAACCTGAAGGAGTTACGTCTCAAACGGAGACAGAGTACAGTAAGACGGGGCCCACGTCGTTGACAAGTATGTCAGTTTTTGAAGATGCTTCGGCCTGCGTGTCAATAGCAAATGGACGTATACCACGTCGTTGACAATTATGTCAGTTTTTGAAGATGCTTCGGCCAGTGTTTCAATAGCAAATGGACATATGGTTTGAGTGCCAACGTCACGGACCAGTATGTCAAGTTTTTGAAAAAGAAAAAAGAAGGATCCAGTCACAGATGGACACTTGGTAGACGTACCAGTGTCTAGGGAATCACTAGTCAAGACGACAAGAAATAGTGATATCCATAGTTTGAAATTTATGCATAGTACAGGAAGTGCGAGCTCTTCAGTGCCAACCGGCAGAGAAAAAGATTCTCATCAATTCAGGGGGAAGATATAAGTCTACTGAGAGTGCTAGACATTCTCAGGGAAAAAACAGTTCATACATAGGGAGACAATCATCTGGAGAAGGTTGTTTCAATTGTGGTCTATTGGACCATGTCGCAAGAAATTGCAAAAGCAGAAAAGTTATATAACTCTGGTAGAGTCTAAGTACAAAAGTACAAAAGCGACAGAAATCAGATTACGAAATTCTTGAAGGGACTACATCTGAATTTAGTAGCCTTCAGCAAGGAACAGATGAGATCGTTAGCTCACCTACAGCCCGTGTTGAAAAGAGAGCTATGAGTATTGCCGAGATTTGCTTTTGGATTATGTTTGAAATAACTAATTCAATGTTCTGAGCATCAATTAAGAGCACAGAACTTCGAGCAAGTCGTAGTGCATAACTCAGCAGTAATGACGAAGCATGAAATAAGTCAGGGATTGACACAGAAAAGGAAGCAATGAGGAAGGAAATATAGGTGAGAATGTGGCTACAACATTCAAAACCTTGAGCCTTCCAGAAAATGAGAGACAATGTTATAAAGACGTCGCAGGAATGAAATTAGACATACAATGACGTCAGACCAGGCTTAAAAATTGTTCCACTTGAACAAAAGAAGAACGCACTACTGCAGAGTGTCGATTCTTACCAAGAGACCAGTGTAATCAAGAGGTTAATCAACCGAATAACAAGTTTGACGAAACAATTTCTGGAAAAATTCAAACATTGCTTATTGAGTAATCATAATAATCGTCCGTGTCGCAAGTTGAATATATAAATTGGAATTTCTACGTCATCACATATTGCGACAGCTGAAAACAATAAATGTAGTACAGCGAGAAATACAAACAATTTCACTGGCAGACAAAAAGATGAGTCAGCTCAAGGATTACGAAAACTCAGCCAGCAGTTAAGAAAAATTCATCGCATCATGGCATATGGAATCAAGCGAGATCTTCAAGTGTGTAAACAAGCACAACGAATGATAAGATCAGTCACCTCAATTGAAAAAAAAAAAAAAAAAAAAGATGTCAATCTGAGTTCCCAAAAACTCAGGAAACAGACAACGTTTTCAGTAGATCTGGCGCTATGGTTTCATCGAACAAGATTGAGAAATCACATAGTGGAGTTCCAATAAGAGACAACGCCGATGTAATTCTAGGAATTGTTAAGAAAAAAAAAAAATATCTTGATTGGGAAAAGTCATCATGAATTTGGAAATTATCCGAGAAGAATTGGGACATGTATTTCACGGAATATCCAATGAATTTGTATGATCAGAAGGGATTCTTGGAGGGAACTTCCTTCAATGAGAAGATTCTAACGTTCGAGTCAAGCCAGAAAAAATTCTACGAATAAATGGGACAAGTTTTAGTTCCCGTAAAATATGAGAACGTAGAAGATGCATGAATGGACAACAAGTTAATTCAGAGCCGAAAGAAGATCAAACTGTGTAGAGGAAAATCAGCAAGAGAGGATCGGGAAAATTTACAAGGAATGTCTGGATAATTCAATAACTGAAAATCCAGTTATCTGTACAGAGGAAGATTTAAATCAGAATTTCGAAATTTCGAGAAATGATTCTGAGATTGCTAAAGAATCTTACGAGGCTGAATTACCACTGAAATACTGACCAAGATACCAAGGAGGAATAATTTATGCAGGCAAGCTGAGTGCACATATATTGGAAAAGAACCAGATAAGCAGTTGTCATTCGCGGGAGGTTAAGGTCATCACATCGATCAACAATGAATCGTATATTCAGAATATCCAAGAGTCTTAATAACAAAAGAAGACTACTCCCACATCAGCGAGAGACTAATTCATAGATTTCAAAACATGTCAACTGCTTGTCGACTCAGATGTTGCTCAATTTCGAACAACACAATGAAACATAAATATTTTAATCTGATTTGAAAGGACAAATTGATGAGGAACGAGCTGAAATTCAGCAGTCGGTAAATATATCCATTTTCTGTAAAATGGGTATATGAGTAACATCCCACAAAATGGTATGTGAATTAAGATAGTAGTTCAATAACCCGCATTTGTCTTTGATTGATAATGGATTAAATGAATTACAACATCGTCGAGTCCACAAAGCAGGAATTATAAGATCAATATGGAGCTGAATTTTCTAAAAGTGTTGAACGAGAAACACGAGAAATTGACTTTAATCAGTTAATTTATCTGAAAAGGAAAATCTGAATCATTCATCGAATCAAGTGACACTGATCTTATACGGATGCTGGGAGAAAACGGACGATATTCAAAGAAACAACTATTGAGGAAATTATTGATTGTACCAATCATTTGGTATCAGAAGATTGAAAAATATCTCCAATAGACATCTCACATGAAAAGTAGCATCGAAACATTCATTCTCTCAAGGGATACAGAACTACGACTGAGATTATGGATGATCGAATCAGTACAACATAAAAATAAGTTGGTATTTGAGAAATAAATAATACTGCAAATTCAGTCGATTACATAATGCGAACTCAGTATAAAACAGGAAAAGAACGATGTCGGAATTTGTTGAGTAAGCATTTAATTCAAAGTGAAGTCATTATATTGGTTGACATTCAGATGCTGACCAGCCTCAAGGTATACCGAGAAACAACAGTTATACGAACAAAATGAGTGCATTCTTGAGTGCAAAAAACGAAAAGATTTCATATCACATCAAACATAGAGAAAGTATCTAGGATTTTGGTAGCAAGATAAGACTGTTCCTTCGAGTAAAGACCATTTCATAGATTTCAGCGAGGCCTTATAACAGGTCAACTGCTCATGGACGCTGATTTCGTTGAATTTCAAGAATCAGTCAATGAGCAACGATACGAAATTCAGTGGCTGACAAATATCTATTTTCGTCAAAGCGCAAAATCGACTAGATTTGAAATCATGAATTTGAATTTGGATGGAAATTCAATAACAGAGTAGCCATATTTTTTTCCATTGAAAGTAAAAAGTTAATGAATTACAACATCATCGAATTTCATAAAACGAAATCATAAGATCGATCACGGAGATGAAATTGATGAAATCTCATTTGAAAAATTGAATAAGGAACATGAGAAATTGATTTTTCATCTGAAAAGTTTGGAGACTTTTTCGACAGAAAAAGACTCCTGAGGGGATAATTTGAGGAAAAATAATTGGAGACAGAAAGAAACTATAGAGGGAATAATCGTCGAGTAAACTGTTGCTCATACCAATTATTTGACAGTCATTCCTAAAGGTAGGATAAAAAAGAGGCATGCTCTTACAGAATACAAAACAACGATAGAGATTATTCGGACAAATCAAGAGCACGCTGGTATTCAAGGTTAAAGGAAAGAACAATACTGCAAATGCAGTCGATTACATGTATTACGTAATTTGATTAACGTTATCACGCTCTTTGGCCTCTTTTTTGTGTAACTAGAGTAAAAGAAAGAACTGACTACAATCCTATTACTTTGTAAGAATGCCAGAAGAAGTTAACAAAGAAGAACAAAACCACTACAGCCAGTGATCAGCATATGGTTTATTGTTCAATAAACCGAAAAGAATTTGGAAAAGTCGAAAAGTACGTTAAAGTAAAAAAAAAAAAAAAAAAAAATATGTCAGGCTCGCTATAAGGGCACGGAGTTTGGGGAGTGTTGAGTGAACTTAGACTTTGTCTCTTTAGAGAGAGAAGACACTAAGTAGAAAATATAACCACCATATCTCAATTCAATTGGTACCATCTTTGAGGGTGTCAGCTACTGATCAGCCTCAAGGCATATCTGGAAACGATTGGTCGAAAAAAGGAAAAAATTTGGACTCATGGGCAGAATTATGCGAATTCAACCGCAGATATCTGTCTAATTGACCAAGTAAATAGATGATAATGAGGATGAGTTCCAGAAGAAATAAAATAAATCAAAAGGTTCTCACGTCAGAGGCCATTCAACTTCATCAATTAGAAAAGATAATGCGCTAAGCTATTTCTCATATTCTAAGATCTCAGAACACTAGTCACACCAGAAACCATCTTTGATAGTAAATTTGATAGGATAACCAAAGTCCAGATCTGAAGATGTTTCACGGAATACTTATAACAGTGAGGGAGAAATTAGAAGAAATAGAATCGTGCAGAAAATAAAAAAATAAAAAATCATCAACAGTCAACCAGACGATTTTTGGTACTTCAACATCTGTATTCAGAAGTTACTAGGAGAGTATCTGAAAATTCTGCAAATGTCGTCGGATCACGGAACAGAGGAATACATGGATATGTGATAGAACAATATGTGTGAGATACTTTCAGTCCTTTCCATACAAATGAATAGTAATTGAGATGAAGTTGGAATCAATAACAATTACTGAGGAATATCTGGAGTCAGAAAATTCTACGATGATGGAAATGCATAATTGAGAAATAAGAGAGCCCTTTGAAGCTCTTAAAATTGATGATACATTCGTTACAACTGTTGAAAAATATCAGGCAAAAAGGAAATCACAAGAAGTAATATATCAAAAGTGTGTCAAAACAATTATTTATAAAATAACAATTCAAATGAAAATTTCAATGAAGAAATGAGGTGGAGTGAAGATCGAATTACGGCAGCGGACGACCATCGAGCGATGCACTGAGTCAAAAACGCTGACGCGCGCATTCTTCAACGTTGGTACAGACGGAGCACCTGGCAAAAATGAATCACGAAGAATGGAAGAAGGAAGAAACAGCGATCTTAATCATATTTAATGAAGTTCCAGAAAAATATTTGACGAAAATGAAACTCTTACGCTTTCATGGACTCCTAATTTATCAGAACGGATCGAAACACAAGGACTTGCTGAAATATCCTTATTGTAAGGACAAGGATAATGATGGGAACTGTAAGGAGTATCTAGTGAATACCTTGAAGGGTAGTCAAGTACTCAATTTATTTTTACAATAAAAATAGATTCGACAGTACAGATATGTGCAATAAAAATAAATACTGTAGTCACTGAACCATTCTCCGTCAATTTGGAAGATAGAAGTGGTCCAGATGGAGCTCTCACACAAGAACATATCTGATGTGGAAGTGGTTGGCTAGACAGCTAGAAAATGCCGAAAAAGGACTGATCAACGAGAGCACCCGAACGACCATAGCCGAGATCAACTAACGGCCACGACGGAAATCGAATGAAACGATTTGGAGACAGAGGAAGTTTTCATTTACTTCAGTGCACTGTCAACAAAAGCTACGCATATCCAAGTTCAAACGACAGCAAATTCCATCGGAGTCACATGAATTTATATCAAAAAAATTCAATTGATACTTCAGCGAGAAATGGTGAACGAGATAATTGTGCAAATTTATATTCAATGTTGGGAAACATTCTCCTCAAAGGGGGGAAGAAAAGTGAAGAATTTGAACTCAGAGAAACTCTTATTTTCGTTTTCATAGTTAAAGATAATACAGATTCAACAATGCTCTATACAGACATCCAATTATTCATTGTTGAAGAAGCTATACCCAGAAGTATTAGAAAAAGTGAACAATTACAGTCTACAATTTACTCAATTTTGCAATTTATAGATTAGAGAATAGATTGGATAGACTAGGGAATAGATTAGAGATTAGAGAAATGTCAGCCCACAGAACTTTCTCAGCAGTCATCATCACTGATTAGCACCGTTGATAGCGAGAAAAACCAACATATGAGTGTAAATGTCACGCTTTCAATGGAAATGTTGATCTAGAGTGATAGACACGAACTTCAGAGCTCCATGACTCCTAGCTTAAACGGTAAAATTTGAAATCAGCAATTCCAATGGAAGGGTGACATCAGGTAATAAATATAACCTCGACATTGAAAATAAATTTAAGAATTTCTTCAGGGTGAAGAAAGGGTTGAAACGAAGAAAAATACATATATCCATAATCACCACATTTGAGAATAAAATTTATCGGGAAATCAATGTATCCGGAAGTCTGGATATTTAAGAGCGCATAATCTCGAAAGGGTTGGTGAAAATTTGTGCATCCAGAAAGGGAGGTATTGAGGCATAGATAATATGACCTCCACATTGGGAATTGATGCAAAGGATCGAGAAAAGTAGAGTTCCCCGAGTTTTTCCATAGAGATCTTGAATGAAATTCGATTGCAATTGCATTTATGGATGCTGCACATATCCAATAATTGCATGAAAACAAAATGAAAATGAAAAAATTAATTTAATCGAATTCTCAGAATGTAAGTTGAAAGGAAAATGTGTAATAGAGCAGGAAACTATTTTGAAACGTAAAACTTGTGAAGAAAAATTGTCAAATTTTAGTTATATAAGGCATATTCTCGTCTATAGTAAGAGAAAATTATCAGGTATAATAATTTTCTTCCCTAGAGGGGAGGAATGTTATGCCCCGTAAGCATTATTTAATATTATTCAATTATTTCATGATTACAGTGAAGAAGTTGAACACATTAATGAGTTCAACTTACTTCACATATTATTTGACTCAGCGTCTCATTGCTACATGTATAATCATGTTGCAATGTGACACTGATAATTGAGTATAAGAATCGAACTCACTGATGTTCGAGAGGTCAGTTCTCAACCAGAGACGACAGTGTGTCATTGTACCAGTCACCTCGGAGACTGGTACCTGTTATCATTATATTTTATTATACATAATGGACATTAATTAATCATTTGAATAAATAAATATTTATTCTTTTTTTAATAAACCACCGAGTTGAAGTATCTATTCACTGTAGAGGGTATCTCTACAGATAAACCCAAAGAACCTACTCTCAGACTAATTCCAGTCCTAACAATTTTTCACTAATCGATAATCAGATGTTATTCGAGCTGGTTGAAGTTATTCGTTCCTTTCTGATCTCTAGTTTCAGAGATCATTAGCTTATGACGATTTGTTCATTACAATGGTAACCTTTTCAGACAAAAGTGCTCCACGGAAACTAATTTGAAATGACCGAAAGTATGTTATTATTATATTTATCAACCCACAATAGAAAACTTAATTTGTTAAATAAACTTCAATATCTTATTTAGCAGTACAGTACACTTTCGATAGAGTACCCTTTCTTTCGATGCAAGCTCCGATCATGTCCCACCACGCTTGCTATCTTATTCCTTTGGTGGCATTATTGCAAACGTGCAACATGTTCGCAATAGTGCCGCTGAGCAATGAGGTTCAAAAATCGAAGATTATGCTCTATAATTACCGGATTCATTTCAATTTTATGAGTTCATATACTGATTGTTCATGGGTATGTTGGGAAAAACATTAACCACATCAAAATATCATCAAATCGCGACGTTTCGCTGGACAATGCCGGCTCCTTCAGGCTCTGAAACCAAACGTGAAAGCTATTTATTGTTCAGCTAAGCGTTCCAACAAAACGTCGCGATTTGACAATATTTTGATGTTGTTAATGTTTTTTGAAATATCCCTATGAACAATCAGTAGATTATGCTGTATTATTGACTCTATTGTGCAGTTATATTCTTACGATAACGACAAAGCTACTGGTACTATATCGAACGTGCAGCACGCTCGCAATAGTACTGGCCTACTAATATATAGTTGGGGAAGCCTATTTCTCGGGCATTCTTCCCCTACGGTCCGGTGAGTGGCACTATATCGAACGTGTTCTGTATATGATTGAATAATTATCTCCATTGAGGATAGTATATTGAGGTAAATATTAGGCGAGTATGAGATGCAAATTATTGACCTTGTTTCCTCTATTGCCTCACCTAACTCAAGTACTCATGAATTCTGTCCTGAATTCAGAATACTGACCTGAATATTTGAAAACTATCATTTATGAAGCGATGGATAAACTTTGCTTACGGATTCGTCATCTATTCAAAGCTCAGGACTCAATAATGGCTGAAAACAGGAGTTTCTTAGATGGATGTATTTCATGCATTCTTTTTCAATCCAGTGATCTGGCAGAACTATTGATGATTTCAATTAATGCAGCATCCCATTCTCTATCCACTCAGAGCCTCAATACCTTCAAAAGCACTGATATAACTTTTTCGAAACCATCATCGAAATATCAAATTTTGACAAATTCACTAAAATAGCAATAACTCGAGAACTAATCATGTATATAAGCTCAAAATTGACAGGCATCTAACTGATACAGCTCTTGAGATAATATATGAGTATGAATAAAATTAGTTAGATAGTTTCCCAAAATTCCATTAAAAACTGATTTTCGAAAAATGGACATATCTCAAAAAGTACTGATCCGATTCTCTTCAAATAAAGCTTGAAAAATAGAGTTCGTCGAGAGGGAGTTTTCCACAAAATATGAAATTTTTCTATAAAACCGTTTTACTGTGGTTGAGACTTTTATGCACATACGGACACACACACACACATACACACACACACACACACACACACACACACACACACACACACACACAGACATGCGCTGAAAATGTCATTTTCTTTTTCTTTCGTCCATTTTAAGTATCTTCTATTACAAAAAATTGGAATCGAAAATTGTCATGATTACATAGCTTCTATTCGGAAGCAATGAAAATTTTCAGAAAAAAGAGAGACTTTTACCGCTCAAAAATGCCCGAAAATATCGAATTTCGAAAAAATCGAAAAATATACATCTGACACTCGTTTTCCGGCTAAAATTTCGTCAGCTTTTCAATAAAATCAATTTTTTTTTGATTTTTCTAATAGTAAAAACGTAGCTTTATTCAAATTTCGTGCCTTACCGATATCTGTGGGCAAAAGAGAAAGTAGACAGAATAGAGATTATTACTGGAGCATTCTCGAGGTATATTTCTAATTTTTTGTGAAAATTAATTAAAACGCTGTTGGGATATTTGATTGAAATATCCCAATAATAAGAGATAAAAAAACTTGTTTTTTTTGTTTGCGTGCATATTTGATAAGGCTTAAATTTTTAAATAAATGAAATGAAATGAAGAGAGGTCATTGACTGATAAAAAAAAGTGAGTTGGTATATATTTTTAGCTTTTTTTAATCTTTACATAATAACAAAATTTGATAGAGGAAATTCTTGGTGAGGAAAAAATTGAAAATTTTGAAGTAATACTTCTTTAGGTGCGTTACACAAATCCGATGAGAGTGAAATTTCTGAGTGAAACGAAATGTGCATGCACACCAAGTCAGAAATTTTTCAGGATGAATGTAGCTACAAACGAGCGTGAAACGACTATGCTGTACATCGGCTTACTTCTCTCCTAAGGGGCCCAAACCTCCAGCGTAGTAGTGGGAATAGAGCCCGAAGCAGCGTATAGCATTTTAACGTGTGTTTGTCTCCATTGAGAATTGACGAGTTTTATTAATGAGTGCTTGTATTGAATAATAATTGAAAATATTATTAAAAAAGAGGGTGCGTGGAACTATGTATACGCGGAAGAAGTTATACTTCTTTGGCGTGAGCAGGAATTCGTTTCATCGTGTATTTAAGGAACGTATCTAAAATTGGAAAATGAATGAAGGAAAGTAACTACAATTGATTGAATTTAAATTGAATCAAAGAATAAATAGATTTATTTTTCCTTACCAATCTAGAGAATATTCACATTATAGATTTCACAGACTGTGTTAAATTCTGTTTTTTTATTGACTGAATACTGGGTCAGGTAGAATACATTCACAGTTTTCTATCCAGAGGGAAGGGGGTGAAACGGACACCGAAATAAAGCTTTCGAATTTTTTCCTATTTTTCACCATTCGTGACTCGAATCATTTTTTGCTCCATAACTAAGGCACATGTGGGGCTTCCTGATGGATATAGTACCTGAACAAATCACTATATTTTTGCTCGAGGAAGGAAGAGAGTTCGATTGAATTAACTATTAATAGTTGCCAATGATAAAATGACATTCTGTTGCTTTGGAACGTTTTGTGTCATTTAATTGTAAACCCTGGAAGTATTCGGATTTTGCTGATTTTCATGAACTAATCTGCAGTACTGTTATCAACCAATAATGAAGATCGTTGAATTTTTAATACATTCAGGGTTCGGAACTGATCAAAATGAAATGTCTGTGACACAGCAATTGCTTCAATTGCTAGAGGAGTATGACTTCTATCGCGCGTACAGGCGGTCCACGCACCCTCTTTTTTTTATTATTTTTTTGTCGAGTACCTTTCTCTATATAGGTCTATGTTGATAAAAAATTGGACCTTTTTCCTGTCGCCACTCTTACCGTAATAAAAGTACCGCCACATGGGCCACAGTGCAAGTAGTGAAGCAAGGGACTTGTCCCGACGATTCTCGTAAATCTTGCATCTCATGAAGTAATGTGAATTTTTTAATATTTTTCTCTTCCTCTTCGCCCTTTCCTTTCTTTTCATTTTTCTCTTCCTCCTTTCTTTTTCTCCCCTTTGGCCTGTCTCTCTGGGCTCTTTCCAAAACTTTGGAGTCATTGCTTACTCTGCCAAGTACGAGTAAGCAAGTACCTCCATTTCGTACCTTACCGCCTCTTATACTTTGTCACGAGCTGTCAATTTGTTTGTTTTTTTTTCTTCTTGTTGTTGTTGTTTTTAACCCCCAGTTGGTAGGGGTGTGGTGTATTAATGTGTGAGAAAAAAATAATGGCATTAAATGTGCGCGATCCATTTGCCCAACGAGTCATGTCAAGTGTTCCGAAAGAAATTAATATTCTCATTTCAAGGGACAAGGATAAAAATAATGAAAGAACTATATCAGCCCTCTCATTATCAATGGAATGTGACAATCAGTTGATAAAATACAATTCAATGCATCAATTTTCAGACGAAAATGTGGTAGTGCCCTCGGTGGTTAAAATTGCACAATTAAAAGCGGGTTTTAATGACACTCGTTGGGAGTTTAAGAATTCCTTCCAGTCATTATTAATGCAATATTCAATGCTCTGTGGATTACGTGGTGCTTCAATAAATTCTAGTGAATTTAAAAGATTATTAACGAGGCATACATGTTCATCGTTTTCGGGCAATGAGCAGCCGAAATTAATTGATTCAAGCAGAAGGATTAAATTATTACCAGATTGTCTGGCAAATAATTTCTATCCTCATCAGCAATTGGGCTACGACTGGATGATAAACCGTGAAAATTTCCAAAATAATGTACGCGGTGGAATAAATGCCGATGAAATGGGCCTTGGGAAATCTCTTATGAGTCTTGCTTGTATATTGAAGAGAAAGGATGATTTTTTAAATGAACAATTAGCCCAGGCCGAGGTCGCTGAAAAGCTGGCAAGTGCGCCAAGTCAGGAATTTTTAATTAGTGTTGATGATGTAGCTACATTTGCTGGTGATACATTTGGGCTTTTACAAGTATGCCAGAATCTTAAAGGCAACGAGGGATTCACCGTCAAGACTGTAACTACATCAATTAAAAGCATAATGAAATTAATAATTGAGAAGGAGCAGGCAGCTGAAGTAAAAAATGATAAGATTCCCATTGCTAATGTTGGCCGCGAAAAACCAATTCCTTTAATTATTTGCCCGGCAACAGTCATCAAACAATGGTATTTGGAGTGCAAAGTGAATTCTAAAAGCAATACAAGCCTATTAGCCTGCACCTATTATCTTTCAAATAGGCCATCAAATATCCAAGAAATGAAGAATTTCGATGTCATTATTACCTCGTATGTGACTTTTGTGCAAGAGTTTAAATAATAAACATAGTCCATCATTTGAAATTGAATGGGAGCGTGTAATTTTCGATGAAGTCCAGCGCATTAGAAATATTAAGGGCCAATTATTTGATAGATGTCATCAATTGAATGCAAAAATCCGTTGGTGCTTAACCGGATCACCAATACAGAATAGGCTCGATGATATTGATGCGTTATTGAAATTTATCCGTGTTGATGGAAGTCAATTATCATCATTTAATAATAGGATGAATGACCACTTGATTCAAGCTATAAACAAGTACCCCATGTGCCGTACTTTGTGTGAAATCATTGAAAAAACAATGCGTGCCCCGGCCATCCCCACTATGAGGGTTCAGAAATGTTTCGGAAAAATGACGGGTCATCACAGGAGCCTCTATGAATTACTTATCGCCTTATCAAAGCCATTATTCAAGAGTTTCGGCTCTAATGAAAATTATAAATGTGGCCCTCTTGATAATAATACAGAGCCCCTAGCTGTATCAAATGTAGCAATCAATTCGATTTATAATCATAAAGATGATAATAATAATAATCATGATGCGACAGTTAATAATGGCTCAATCATGCTGCCATTAATAACTAAAATTCATCAAATTATCAATCATCCGGGTTTAATTTCAACACATGTAAAGAGGCTAGAAATTCGGGAGGAATCCCTGCCTCGTTGTGTGTAGGTGCGTGTGTGTGTTAGGTGCGTGTGTGTGTGTGTTGGGTGCATGCGTGTGTGTTCAATGGCGGAAAATACTATTACTCAATCCAAAGGAAGGTTTTCTGCAGAGAAATCCGTGACTACCAACGCTGTACGGCTCCCTGCAGTGCCCACTTGTATGAGACTCACCTTGAATCACTTTTAGCGGGTGCGGGAATATTATTTAAATAAATAATATGGAAGACGATTAGGTTTGCTATTAATTGTCTCTTTAAGGGGGGACCACGGTGAAATTCAAAAGTCTTTGGTTGATGGAGGGATCCATCGAGTGACATTTGGCAGACGATGGGCTGTGTCAAGAAAGCTAAAAAATGTTGAACACAATCCATTTTGCCCCGTATTTCAAGATAAAACGTCATTATCCGGCTTCATCTTAATAATACCCCATGGACCACAAATTTGAACCGATTCAGATTTTCTTTTTTTTTCAAATATTCATTAGCCTTTCAAGGATAAAATTGGGTATCCGTTCTACATTACAGATTATAAATCACGAGAAAATAAATTTTTTCCATTCACTCATTCTTTGCTCGAAATTTTTTCAATTGAAAAAAATTCGTTGAATTGAGAAAAACTCATTTTCTAGTGATCTATGATCTGTAATATAGAATGGATACCCAATTTCATTCTCGAAAGGCTAACAAATATTTGTGAAAAAAAAAAATTTCAATCGGATCAAAATTGTGGTCCATGGGGCATTATTCAAATAAAGCCGAATAATGATGTTTGATCTTGAAATACGGGGCAAAATGGTTTGCGTTCGAAATTTTTTAGGTTTTTTGATACACCCCATCGTGTGCCAAATATCACTCGATGAATCCCTCCATCAATCAAAGACTTTTGAATTTCACCGTGGTCCCCCCTTAATTAATCCAGATGTGACAAAATCCGGTATTCTACAATTTTGAATTTGGCACCTTTGGTTTGGCGTCACCCCTATTGCTATATTCCTATTGCTATCCTCCAATACTTGGAAATAAAAAAAATTGAATGAAAATTAAGATGAAATTTAGTATCAAGAGCAATTTATAATTTACAATTACCATTCTAAATAATTCCTTTTGTGCGCTGCTTCAGATCTGCTCTCTCCGTCTCTGTTATGAAAAATTAATGAATAAATCAAATTAATACACAAGTGGAGAAAAAAAAAAAAAGATACTATATTTCCCTTCTGACTCTTTCCTAGATAATTTTGAGAGCTATACAAGTGCCTTGACGCATATCCGTTATTATTTACGAAAAATTTCTCACTAAAGACGAAGAAACGCAAATTATTTTTGAGAAAATTTCAGTAAATAATATACATACACTCTTTTTTAGATACTTTGAAGAGCTATATAAAGCGTCTTATTATTTCCAGAGAGATTTTTAATAAAGAGGATGAGAACGTTTCATTCATCCTTTATATGAGTGGCCGGTCATGATATACGTCAGATGGCAGGGTCTACGACTTTGCTCTACAAATGCGGGAATATTTGAAGGGGTATATCAAAATGAATATATATATTGGTGAAAGACAGTTTTAGATGTACTATGATTGATTATATATATTCTTTAAGTGATCGTCAAACTACACAACAGTTGTATCATCAACTCATTTCCTCATCACTGCTATTCAATAATAAATTTACGCAGTCAATATTCATGTCATCCAACTGTATTGATGCCCGATAAAGTAGCCTCGCTCCTCTATCCATTACCTGTGTGTATCAATAACTATACCCTCTAATGCATGACCATATTGAATAATATTAATATTATTCGGACATTTGCTTTCATTAATCATTTTTCATGGGGGAGTCATTTGCATTTTACTACCATTATTATTGCTCTTCTCCTTATTAAATATTATTTTGACTCGACTTTCTTTACATTGGTTATTAACATCAACAGATAAACTAATATCACTCACATGACTGAAATCGCTCAAAGTGAGCTCTGTTGATGTAGATGAGGATGCATATCTCTTTCTATTTTGTAATGCTTGCTTGCTTAAATTAATATTATTAAAATACTGGTCCAGTGGTATTGCTGCTCCCTTGGTGGTGCTATTGCTGCTTTTATCATAATGATCAATTGTCATCAAGCTACCTCGGCTCGCCACTGACATGGCCTCCAAATCTGACAAAGTCAACATGTCGGAAAGTGTCAGAGAAGTTGGACAGCTACTAGTATTACATGTTGAATTATCCAATTCACTTGCAGCATTCCATATAATGCTTGAACTTGCTGATTGAATTGAAGAGCAGCCTGTTGATAGAGTTTCCGTATTGAAATCGGGAATGGTTAATTCATCTCCCTGTTGGTGGTGGCCCGAATCCAATGAATCCATGTCCTCAATAGTAATCATTTCCAATGTAGATTCAGATGATGATGAAGAAGGACGAGCAGGGGCTTCTGCAAATGAAAAACAGGAAAAAATTTTCAAAACTAATTTCTTATAAAAAGTCTTGTTTTTTGGTTTTTCTTTTTGCATTAATCATACCCATTGATGAGCCATTGATGTTATCCTCCCTGCTGTACAATCCCATTGTTGGATTAATCAATGGGCTCCTGCTATTTATACTGTTGATTTTGCACCAATAATTGTATCGATTAATTTTCTCATTAACCAATGCATCTCCAATGAAAATTGCTGGAATTGCATTTATATTGTGTTTATTGAAGGCCAGCCAGAGTTTATATTGCAATGTCTTGATTTTGCATTCATCACTCGTCAAAATGGCATTCTTCATTAATCTCCCTAGACGGTTTTTCGGCTGTATGACTGCATTAGATACATCAAAGTAATCAATATCATTACTCCATGTGATGTGCTTGTGGGGATTTTTCCTTGCATAATCCTTGATAAATTGCTCATTCAGATTTTTCTCTCGTTGATTATGTAGGCTTGCTGAATCATCATCAATTTCAAATTTCATTGAATAATAACTCTATAGTTTGACAATGAGATAGGCCTTTTTCACTTCATTAAACTCTGCATTAATATCACGGTAACAATTATCACGTTACCGTTAACTATAATTAGAGCGATAATATTTCTTTTAAATTTTGCTCAATAGAAAAAAAATGAAAAATAATTATGACTGAATTCCAAGATTCTCATGAAAATAAATATTGTCGTTATAAAAAAAAAATATCCATAAACAAAAATAAAATCATCAACGATTCGATACAATAAAAAAAAAATAATCATTCACGAATATTCTGGATTGACTCAAAAGTCTATGACGTCATTTCAACAACATGACATAACACAAACTATCACAAACGAATTTGAAACGTCGTTAAAATCAAATTAATTGTCAAAAAAAAAATAAAGTCAAATATTTGAATCAGTCCCAATACTGTGTGGAAGCACCTTGAAGCTTCGAGACCTTTCACGAGCGTCGTCCGCGACAATGTGCTCAGTCGAACCCAAAAAAAAATAAAACGATCGACGAATTAAATTTTAACTGAAATTAAATTCGCCGTTGGACCACAAGATAAAAACTTCAACTGAAATCATCGTCGGGACGCGACTCTTCAAAAATAAAAATAAAAAATATATAATTCCAAAAAAAATAAATTTTTCCGACAATGCTATTTCGAAAATCATACAGTGACAAAGAAAAAAATATGAGAAACGAGAAAATAGACCCAAAAACAAGTGGAAACTTGCATCATTCTCTATATCATTATAGCTTTATCTGCTAACTTATTAGCAAGTCGCTTCCGAATGGATTCCTTTTTTCCACTTCACTAAATCGTTTAACATGAATTTCCATTTTTGTTCAAATTTAAAAGGAGAAGAGTATTCAATAATTTAATTTGAATTAATATTCAATGCTTTCATTTGAATTGCTATTCCATTGTGAATACCTTTTTTATGTTTTGCGGATATCGATTAATTCATACGATTTTCAATGTTTCCTTGGTAACCGATTTTTAATCAACGTTATTCTTGATAATCTATCTATTTATTGATGATAGTTTTTGAAAAATTTTGATACTAATGATTTTTTCAATGGTGATCTTGTTAGCACGATAACCGAAAAAGAAATTCAAGCTGGAGACTTCCAATTTGATAAATCTATACTCCTTATAACACTGATGCATGGGATTGCTTGTGGGCATAATTCATTGAAAAGTTTTTGATGGAGGAAATTTTTTCAGTTTTGAAAAAATTCACTTTTCCGGACATATCTTCGGTTCTATCCGTCGTAGTGATTTGTGATCGGTCTCAAATGGAAGATGAGATCATTTCTCATCAATTTATATCATTCAAATCTTTATTTTATTGATTTTTCAATTACTCATTGTTAAAAATTCAGGCGAATTTTTGGACGTCCACCGAAGTTACTTATCGTGTGGACGTGTTGATGTCGATGATCTTCAATTTAGTGGACTGTATTTAGATAGGCTCGTACTCTCTTCGCCTGGCTGCGGCAGGAAGGGAATACAAGGAGCTGATTCAGGATTTATCTCGACAATTGCATGCGTGAAATAACTTTATACGACACACGTGATTTATAATAAATATATCACAGATTTTTAATGATCAGTTTCGGAGAATATTTACAATATTTACACGGATATTTTACTGATAATGTTCAATTGTTCGTTTCATTGATAATGTTCGCGAGATTTAAAGTTCTCTAGATTAATTAATAATCTGAAGGATTATTGATAATGCACGTACGAATTATTGTAGATAATTCGTCTAGCGAAAGCTTTATGATAATTGTTTGATAACTTCGATATTTTAGCAATGATAATTAACTGAGTTTCTTCGCGATAATTAACATTAGTTTAATTCGATAGTTAGATAACGTTCGTTAATATTCGATAATCGCAATTCCTTGCCGGGTTGTAAGGCCGGTCTTACATTGAAATGCTAGATAATTTATTAGATAATGCACTGACCGCGTGGTGTCTAGCAATTGATGTAATTTAGTAATTAACTGAAGTTAATGTCCCGATAATTGTCTTTATTATTTGGTAATTAATAACACTGAGTTTATTGATGATGCACGTACAAAGTTAATGTGAATTAGCTTCGTGTAGCTAGTTATTAATTTTAAGTAACGCGACCGTTAATATCGCGCACTGATGCGTTCATTTTATTTAATATTCATGATGATTTCCGGATTACGCGAAAACACGTCTTTACTGTTTCGCGGCTACTGTGAGAAGAAGGTCTCAGAAAGAGACGATGGGCTTCATAGGTGACTATGACGCCCTGATTGATGATTGGGCATCAATTGAACTGATTGATGCCCCGCGGATCGGCTGATAACCCTGGCTCGGTCGATAACCTTGCCAGGATTTTTAACATACCGCCCGCCGTCGCCGAACCCCTGGAGGCGACCTAGTTGTCTTTGGTCTAGGTCTATGTTGTCCTGGTTCTCGGCTTCAGATGCTTCTCGTGGTGAAAGCTTGACCAGTCTCCATCTGCTGGTTGTAAGGCAGGACAGATGTCCACTGATCCTCGCTGATGCTGGTGCTAATTTGATTTTCTGATGATTTAGAAATTCCTGTAACAATTTCAAATAATTAGACATTTTTTATAATTATTCTTACTCTTCCCCAAGGGAGTGTAAGTCCGTCGATCTTGAATATGATCGTTGTAGAAGGTCTGATTATTCGACTGATGAACTTCTGAAGATTCTTGATGATTCGTCGCGGATTGATGATTCGATTGACCTGGTGTCAGCTGAATTCGTCAATCCCTTTGGTGAATCTTGATTGTGGGCTACGTTCTGATGATATCTGTCAGGTCATCGTTATCCTGACTTAAGATATGTTGGTTGATGCTCGATGTTGCCCCTGTATGACTCTAATGAATTGTCAAGTCATTGTTGTCTTGACTGATGATGAATTTCGTGGTGGATGAACTGGATATATTTATGCTTGATGATATTGCCGCCCGCCATGCGACGATAGTTTGTTTTCAGGTGCTTGGTGATGAGTTTCTTTTTGGTGACTCCAAGTGACATAATTACTTGAATCTGCAATCATTTTTCTGGAACATTCAATGATAAAGATTATAATGAATTTGATATTTTCCCAATTGTGATAATGTTTGCAACCATTATCAATTTTGCAAAACAATTGATTCGATGATGAACGTTCCCAGATCATTGATGAGGTTTGTTATTTGATGTAATGCAACAATTCATGTTGAATGATGACGTCTAGACTTGATGTGTTGCATTGATCGATGATGATGATGATTTACATGGAGATGTCTCTTGACTTCTCAAGGATTGATGATCTTGAAGAATGTCTTCGATGTTTCTGATGATAGCTCTGATGATGTATTGATGCGTTTGATGATAGCTCTGAATTTATTCAGGATTAATGGTCCATAGTCTATAGATGCTTCGACTATTTACTATCACTGGTGCTATCTGTCCAGCTGGATTCTCTCTGATCAAGGCCTGATGATGATGATTGGTCTACCAGCTGTTGATAGTTGTATCAAAGTGTTTGCCTTGATTCCAAACACGTTTGATTGTTTAAATTTCATTGCTGAGATGTGCAACTTGATGTGATGTTGCCTAGGACTTTATGTGATGACCTTCTGTTGAGGCAGCATTTTGATGATGAAGTTTGATGATCGATCGATTGATTGATGCCTTCAACTTACTGCATTTTTTTGTTTCTCTTGTTGAGAAGCCGCCCGCCCTGCAGCAATTATATTTCTTGGGGGGAACTCGTGTTAGCCTACGTTGCTCGTTTGTCAGAAGATGTCATCCACGTTCTCTCTACCAGGTGTGCACGTCCTGGTTAAGCCTGTGGCCTTCGTCTTCTTTCGTTTCTTGAGAACGTAGCTTTCTATGGCATGATGATGATGATTGACTTCGACTGATTTGGTCGATACGCTGTAGATGATTCTCAGCATGTCGTTCTACTAGTCTTGATGTCCTTGATGATAATTTTACTGCTGCTATCTGATGAATAGTTGACGATGGTGATAATGTTCAAGGTTGTTGTTGAGTTTCTTCAATTTACTGTATGAGGACTCGGTTGATGATTGTCTATGATAATTTTTCAGTAATTTGTCATGCTTTTAGCACAGTTTCTCACTGATGATTCATCATTGATGAAACTCTGTGTGATTTGACATAATGAAATTTTCAGTTATGCTTTTCTGCGATTAAATCTTCTGGTGATGATACAGCAAATTCTTCTTCAAATGAGTTTGATGATTTATAGACTTCTTTATGATTAATTATCAATTCCATTGATACCGTTTGATTCTCGAGTGATTGTTGGTATTGAAGCGGTTGTTGTTCAAGCGCTGTATATGATAACATTCCCTTTTGCCGGGTTGTAAGGCCGGTCTTACGTTGGAATGCGTCATGGTTGGCTTGTTACCAATGATGATTTTGATTGTCACTACCAATGATGACTCTGAATGATGAAGTACGGAGAAGATTTAACTTCTGATGATTCTCAGTGAAGAATGACAGCCTTGGTCGATTGATCCTTGGCTCTTTCATGATTATTTGATGAGTTCTGGTGATTTGATGATGGACTTGGCTTGTCTGCCGTTCCATTTGATGATTTAATGTTTGTAGATGATGGATGAATGATGAATTAATTTGATGAACTGCAATGCCTCTTGTGCAGTGAGGTTCGATGACGTTTCCATGAAGTTCGATTGAATGTTGATGAAGTTCGGTGGTTGAAGCTCTTCAAGATGATGAAGTTCTTCAGTTCGATGATAATTCTTCTTCGTTGCTGGTCTTGATGATTCTCCACGTCCTATTCCGCAGAGTTAATTGATAATTTAATCAAAATGATTAATGATCATTTACAAGACGGCTTGATGAATTTTTTCTAATACAACTTTGATGATTGTATTTATTGATGAGTCTGAATATAATGATCTCTTGATAATAATCAGCACCTCATGATGCTATCAATGTATCCCATATCTCAAGATGTTGAATTCTTGTTGAAGATCTCCAAGGTTCTTGATAACGTTTGACTTGCAGGTGGATGATTGTTAATTTTCTGTTAATCTTTGAAGAATGAACACGTTGCATTCTACTGCCGGGTTGTAAGGCCGGTCTGACTATAGAATGCCTGATGTCTTGATTCTTTCTGATTGTATGCTAGTCTGGCTGATAACGTTGATGCTGATTGATGATGACCGTAGATGAAGATTCAGTTTTAATGCTAATTCTTCACCGATGCCTAGATGAGATGCATGTTGTTGAAGCAGGGCACTTGATGATGACGTTGGAAGCTTCATGCGAATAGGTTGCTATTGTTGATGAAGATGAAACTCTCGATGATATTCCCATTGTTGGACTCGTACCCCAAGTGCCTGGTCTGCCTCTATGGACTCGTTGAGGATGTTGATGATTCTCTTCAATTGTCTTTTGGACTTGCCGTCGATGTGTGCCAATTGATAAACGATGAACTTTCAGAGTGATTCTTCGTTATATTTTCAAGGTGTGATGGATCTCTGATGCTATTTCGCTGATTTGCAGTTTCCAGTACCTGTCTTCTGTTGTTTACAGATGTTGTGATAATTCTTCAGGTACTTGTTCAATTATTTTTTGATGATAAGACTTGATGTTGATGCAATTATTTATCGTGGATGTGATTCGGTGTGAATGCAGGCATCACAATGATAATGGCAGTTGTTGCGTCTCCATTGGTTCAGATGAATTCCTTTGAATTCATTCTGGTTGCTTGCATGAGAATTTTCTATTCCCATACAGTGGTGAACTATGCTGCAGTGCACTTCTGTAAAATTCTAGAAGTGCAAATCGATTTAATTCTCGCTCAGACGTGATAATGTATTGAAATAATACTTATCTTTTGCTGCGAGTCGATAAAGTGCTGCGTAGAGTCAATGAATTTCAAGTTTAGCGCTCGCTGTTGCTTTGACGGGAGCACTGCTGTCAGCTGTTCGATGAAAATCGATAAGTGGGCGTGGCTTCTGCTGGTCCCACTCCTGCGGCTGCTGTTCGGTGATGTCCGCCGATTCTCGTTGAGTCTCGGCTGCTCGTGACGTAGATCACGTTCGATGGTGGTGGGGATGCCCGACGACGTCGCTTTTCGCGTGAAGTCGGAGAATTCTCGAAGATAACCGATGGTTGTTTTTCACTTTCGAGTCTGTTTTGATTCGAACGTAAACAAAACACTCGGACACTTTTCGATGGTTTTGCACGATTTTATGTCTTTTAAATTCACTGAATTTAACGTGTAAAATATTTCTCGAATATTCGATAAGTTTTCTCGCGTGTTATTTCCACACAATTGTCTCGATTTTATACAGAGGATAAGGGGAGGGGGAAATAACGGATTTTTCGATGAATTTCAGCGTCCTTTCCCAGATAATTTTCTAGATAATTATTTTTGATAATTATCTTTTCCCAATGAAGGACTATGTTGAAAATGGTGGATTTTCTTCCTTCTAATGGATAATTTCACTTTGTGACTTCCCCATAGGTCGTTGGTTTCCGTGATTTTCTTTATCTGAAGGACCATGTTGAAAATTGTCTTTACGATTAACTGGTTCTTCCAATAGATAACTTACTAGATGATTTCCTCTCCTCTGCCAGATCTTTACGATCCGGCTCGAAGGACCATGTTAAAAATCCAGGGGAATTTTTGAGCCTTCGAGCGGATAATGTTCCCGTTCAGTTGCTTTTCTATCCGAGCTGGATCCTCAAGATCCGGCTCGAAGGACCATGTTAAAAATTCAGGCGAATTTTTGGACGTCCACCGAAGTTACTTATCGTGTGGACGTGTTGATGTCGATGATCTTCAATTTAGTGGACTGTATTTAGATAGGCTCGTACTCTCTTCGCCTGGCTGCGGCAGGAAGGGAATACAAGGAGCTGATTCAGGATTTATCTCGACAATTGCATGCGTGAAATAACTTTATACGACACACGTGATTTATAATAAATATATCACAGATTTTTAGTGATCAGTTTCGGAGAATATTTACAATATTTACACGGATATTTTACTGATAATGTTCAATTGTTCGTTTCATTGATAATGTTCGCGAGATTTAAAGTTCTCTACATTAATTAATAATCTGAAGGATTATTGATAATGCACGTACGAATTATTGTAGATAATTCGTCTAGCGAAAGCTTTATGATAATTGTTTGATAACTTCGATATTTTAGCAATGATAATTAACTGAGTTTCTTCGCGATAATTAACATTAGTTTAATTCGATAGTTAGATAACGTTCGTTAATATTCGATAATCGCAATTCCTTGCCGGGTTGTAAGGCCGGTCTTACATTGAAATGCTAGATAATTTATTAGATAATGCACTGACCGCGTGGTGTCTAGCAATTGATGTAATTTAGTAATTAACTGAAGTTAATGTCCCGATAATTGTCTTTATTATTTGGTAATTAATAACACTGAGTTTATTGATGATGCACGTACAAAGTTAATGTGAATTAGCTTCGTGTAGCTAGTTATTAATTTTAAGTAACGCGACCGTTAATATCGCGCACTGATGCGTTCATTTTATTTAATATTCATGATGATTTCCGGATTACGCGAAAACACGTCTTTACTGTTTCGCGGCTACTGTGAGAAGAAGGTCTCAGAAAGAGACGATGGGCTTCATAGGTGACTATGACGCCCTGATTGATGATTGGGCATCAATTGAACTGATTGATGCCCCGCGGATCGGCTGATAACCCTGGCTCGGTCGATAACCTTGCCAGGATTTTTAACACTCATAGCCCATTATCTGAAAATCAATTTTTACGTTGTATCTATTGGAAAAATCGAAAAGAAAATTCTTGGAACTATATGAATCGATGGAAAATGAACTCATCTTTCATTTGAGATCGATCCCAGAACACTACGACTGATAGGACCGGAGATATTTCTGAAAAACTGAAATTTTTCAAAACCTAAAAAATTTCCTCCATCAAAAACTTTTCAATCAATTATGCCCATGAGCAATCCCATGCATCGGTGTTATAAGTAGCCTATATCCAACAAATTGGGAGTCTCTAGTTCGAATATTTTTTCAGTTATCGTGCTAACAAGAACTCCATTGAAAAAATCATCAGAATCAAAATTTTTCAAAAACTATCATCAATAAAGAGATTAAAATTGGTAGCCAGCTGGCTCATATGATTGTCAGCACAAACTATAAATATGAGTGAAATCGGTTCAGAAGTTTTCAAAATTTTGGTGAAATACAAATATTCGAATTCTGCTAATATCTCAAAAACTACTGAACCGATTCCAATAAAAAAAAGCTTAAAATGAAGAGTTCAATGACCGGAATATACTGACAAAATTTCAGAATCCTACATATAAAACTCCAGAAATTATTGAGACATGTGTGTGTGCACAGACATACACACACACACACACACACATACATACAGACATTTTTTCTGAATATGGTTTTTGGACTTTTCGGATGATTTTAAGTAGTTCCCAACAAAAAATCCAGATCGAAAATTTTCACGATAGTAATGCTTCCATTCGGAAGCAAAAAGAAAATTATCCTAAAAAAAAAATCTAGACCACGCCACGGAAAACCCGAAAAGGGCGGTCAACGGCGTCGTTAAATGACGCTACTGAAAATTCATTATTTTAACCGAGAAAATTCACATGCTTACCAGAGTTCTGTTGATTAACCTCCAACTGTTAATCCTCTTTAATTTTTCCCAATAGCTCCGGTACAGCCTTCCAAACTTGTTAGTCAATTTTTCTCAATAATTCTTTTATTAATTTTTCAATCAATTGCAACGTTAATTATTGCGTTATAATTTTCAAAACTTTTGCAACGATAAAAACACGTGTTGCCCAAATCACACCAAAACAGAGAGTGAGGGAGACGCTGGTGTGCTTTGCAAATTAGACCACTGGTGGCTCTTCCAAAAATTAATTATCCAATGATGATAGAAAAATTCTTTAGTAGCCGGTATATTTTATTCTTATTCCGGTAATCAAATAATGTCAATAAAGAATGATTAGTTATTTCTAACGTCAGAAATTCCGAAAATATCGTGTGTTGACATTTTTTTCATTAACATTCATTGCATTTAATTAATGTTGAATTAATTGTGCAATTAATCGATGTCCTTCATTTTCCTCCAATCGAGATGAAGAGTCTGAGGGAAAGCTCCTCCCCTTGATTTCCGCTCACTGCGTCGATAACTTGGCTCAGCAGTTTCCTCGATGATCCTGGCTGTCCGGTGGCGCCTCTCCATTAAATGATGAAGAAACTCCGGCAAACGCGGGAAAATTTGAAGCGGAAGAAATAAAATCAATAAATTCATTCTCAAACAAACGAATATTCTCTCGTTTCTCGGACTTTCCACCTTGGTGGTTTCCTTTTTATTTTTTTAAACACATCATTCACCGCGATACTGGTCTAACTAAAAAAACATTGTAACGTCAAAAATATGGCGTTACAATATATAAATATATAAATAAATATATATGAATATATATATTAATATATATGTAACTATGTATATAAATATATATGTTGATAGGTTAATACGTTGAGCAGGTAGTGCTCTTGGAGCACCTGGTACACTTGTCGTTTGGGTCTGAGATTGACCCGCTGAACTTGTCCGTAGACTTTGACCGTTACTTTGCTCATTAATTACGTTAAATTTTTCAAGTGAGTTCAAATAGTCACTTGGCTGAGGGGCGAACGGACCCCATCTCGCACTGCCTCGATCTTTGTTGCCTCTTGCCCATCGTTCCTCATACATCTTGGTGACTTTGAGTAATTCACTGTAATAACTAAAGTCCCTTTCATCTATAAACAAAAAATAATCTTCGAGTGAACCATGAAATACTTCACTTAATTGTACTTCTTCAGGTATTTCAGTTGGCAGGCGTCTATACATACCTCTCATTTCTGCAATGTACTCAACTGCAGACTTTGCACATTAAGCACACGGCTTTGCCCGTTAAGACCTCTGGTAAAATTCTAAATCTGTCTTCTTTCAAAATGTCTCGGGTTTTGCATTTGGCAACAAAATCCGCAAGAAACTGCTCTGCATCTTCTCTAGGTCTACCAGAGAATGTGATTCCCCAGCTGCGAGCTTGCTCCACAGCTCTCCCCACGGAAAAAATTCTATCCTGAAATAGAGCTGAAAATATATCCTCGAATATGAGTAAAGATAGATTTTAGATTATAAGAAGAAATAACTCCAAGATATACGATATTTTGCCGTTTTCTTATAATTTTAAGATATAATTTGGTCTTCTAATCTGGATTCTAAGACCAAAATCATAATTTTTTTTTATGGTTTCTATTATAAATTCTGAAATTGAAATTAAGCTTTAAACCGAAACTGAGGTGGTGAGAGAATAATCTCAGTTACCACTACCAAAATACAATTTTGTTTCCAAAATAATTTGAAATTTTGGTTCATCACATTTGTTTGATAGCAATTACTATATCCTTCTAAGAACGCTTCCCTATCGCTTCGTGATCTGAAATACCATTTTTTTCGCATGAAAATCCTACCAGCCTAGAGGATTTGAACGCTCGACCCTACGATTAGTAAATCTACGCTTTGTACCACGGAGCTACGCACGCCATTTTAATTTCGATAACATGGACTGCCTACATGCATACAAATACTTTTGGTATGTATTCAGCTATTGTTTTCAACTTTGCATGTATTCAATTTACGTTAATTGTAACAAAATGTTAGATTAAAAATCATGTAAATTATAATTTTTTATATTTAATTATTTTCGAAATGTATTCTTTCCTATATATATTGATACTTTGAGCTTTAATAGAAAAATATACGACTCTCCTTACTTTCTGGTATGTTTTTTTCCATTGGAATCCTATTTTATATAAAATTTTATCAATTCCAATACATTTTCTTGAAGTGCTCTATTTTTTTATAATTTTGGATATATACTGAAGATCTATCTGCGCTTAAAATTAAATTTTAACTCATAAATATATAGCAGCATATATATTTTCATAATTTCTTTTATAATCAGAGGATCTAACCTCGATTATGATTTCATTATCTTGAGCAGATATATTTCATCTGATATTTTCATATATTCTGAGCTATATTATCAAAGATACATATGAGGATATATTTAATGAAGAATATAATTTGGAAGATATAACTGCTTATATCATAGGAATATAAGTGATTATAAGAAATTATTATTATTATATCTGCTCACATTTTAGATTATAACTTTTTTCGTAGGGGTCGGCCTAACGTGGATTGGTGTCCATCATCTTGAATGTAACCTAGTCATGCTAATGGATTCATTGCCCTTTGACTTGGTCTTCTTGTTGCTGGAGTGTATCTTGAATTATACCTGTCTTGTTGCTGAGAGGCTTGGTACTCCTTTCCCCACTGATTGCTTTTGTGAAGATCATCCCCATCGCTGTGATAGTGTGCTTTATTTTGTGGAGTCTGATCTGTTGATGAGTTTGGGTGATATCCCCAATTATAATTGTCTTGGGGAGGAAATTGATTATCCTCCCACCTCTGGCTTCTTCGGTGACACACACTCCTAATATTTTGAGGTTTCCATTTTAATTATTTTCTTACTTTTAATTGAATTTAATTGAGAGAAATTCAATTCATTACTTTTTCTTCAATTCCGAAAACTCAATTTATTATTCTTCTCGCTCAATTCCGAAAATTCAACTTGTTATTTTCCTCCTTCTAATTCCGAGAATTTCTCTTACTTCTATTCTCCACCACAGCCGTGCGATTGAGAACCCTCAAATACACTTTCGTAATTCTATTGACTGAGCATCACTGCTGTGCTCCGTCTGCTCTGTTCCAAACACCCGAACGTTAACCCCACACGTTGGGCGCCATTGTAACGGTTTGCTCAACTGACCTTGAGCTAACTGTTAAAGGCACTGAAAAATCATTTATTTTGACCCAATTTAATGCTCCAAAATTTTACTCCGTTTATTCCCGATTAATTTGCTTTATTGAAAAAATGGGCGCCAGCCCTCCGTCGTTTTTGCCGAATTCTACAAATTTGGGGGAAAATGACAAATCCCCAAGTTTTATTTTAAATTTATTAAATGACAAAAACCCCAAAAATACTCTCATTTTACCCGCTTTCTCACGTGAAACCCTTATTTTATCCCAAGGGGGAGAGGGGACGATACCCTCTCTTTGGGTATTCGGGACAGACAAAAATGTTACACAAAACTCCTAAAAATTTCCGTTTTAAACAATAAAAATTAGATATATTCAAGAAAAACAATACATGTACATTTATCAGAAAAAACAGGAATTTTTTGTGAAGAATACGATAATCATTCCACCTTAATTATTGGCTTCGGACGCAACTCAGAATAAACAAAAACAATTTCAATCTCGCTTGGGTGAGAACACTCCAAACAGACGCTAACTCGACCCTTCTCAATTTTATTCTCTTTACAAACACATATTGTTACGAGGTGGTCGTAAGGGGGTTTTTATCGCCGAGGCGCCCTCTTCCTCCTCTTCCGGAAAAGGATATTGTCCTACGGTCGATAATTGATTATCGACGGTTCAGCCGTAGAGGCAGCACTTGCCGGAGACAGGAGTGAAGGTTTTGACGATTGAAGAAAAAACCCCCACTCCTGTGTAAACTGTCAAGGCAAAAACCACGTATTATCTAAGTTCCGCATAATTAAGTAATTAAATAAGATAATTAGTGATAAGTGAATTAAGTTTAAGTGAAACAGAAGACTCAAAAGAGACTAGTATTAAGTGGATAAAGAAAAAGACTCCCAGTGAGAAGTAGAATAAGGAAATCCGGATTGGAGAATTTGGCTGTCACGAGTAAGTCTGTTTTCGTTACTGCGTGTTCAGCCTCAGATAATTAAAGAAGTATTAATTAGGAAAATTTTGTGGGTTAAATTATCCGGAAAGAGTTGGGGAATAATTGTGGATAACTGAGGCATCGATTTTGGCCAACGATTTAATTATTTAGCATAAAAAGGAATTGTGAAAATTACAAGAACGTAATTGGCGTCCCCACGCCAATTAAATACATTTAGACATAATCCACAATTATCTCGAACATCAGGGATTTAATTAATCGGGAAGCTCATGGCAGTTGTGGCCAAATAAATAACAAATACATTCATGGTGTTATTTCCGTGAGAATCCGGAAATAACACATCATTTCACTGAAATACATAAAAGTCATCAACAGGTGTTGTTGGTACCACGCGGTCGTCCATATTGTTCGCCGGCCGGCTCACCCCCACCATACTCAAGGCGCACTCGCGTGGCGCAGTACTTGGCACCAAATTCAAACGATAGGGGAATTGGACTTGTATTATTTTCTGCAATTAAAGAGACCTTCCAATGAACAAATCGTCGTGTTACATTATTTTATGAAGAATAATTCCGAATATTAATTCCACGTAATTGACGGTGAGTCCTAACTCAGAGGGCGTTGCAGAGCTGGACAACGTTGGTAGTTCCGGACTCTTTTGGATAAAATCCTCTTGTGAATGGGGAAAAACAGTGCATCCGCCATTGAACACACACACACACGCACCTATTACACACACACGCATTTAGCACACACACACACGCACCTATTACACACACACACGCATTCCACACACACACACACGCACCTAACACACACACGCACCTACACACAACGAGGCAGGAATTCCTCCCGAATTTCTAACCTCGTTACAATATTAATGATTTTAACTCAAAATTCCTATTATTTGGGGTCTCGCGTACCTTACACTTGTGCCTCCTTCTATCTGTCACGGTCTCTCTTAATTTCTCCTTCACTCTTCTTTATTTGACTTAATTTTCTGTACAATTTTCTCTATACTTTTCTTTAACTTTATCTGAATTTTCTACAGACGATGCGAACGCCACGGTATCCCGGGAGAAGAAGAACGAGTTTTCTCTCTGACGAGTTGGCGTTGGGTTCCCTCGGCTGTTTTCGCTTAATTTCGGTAGAATCGGGGCCCAACCCAAACAATCATTGCGCGAGTGCCCCATTCCTTGCCTCAACCTCACTGAGTTTACATGAATTCTGAGAGTCTCGCGTCAATTCTCACCCTCAAACAATTCTGAATGATACACGAAAATAATCACAATAATTCGGACAATATTTTCCCGACAATTATAAACGGATAACTTTAGTCTTTTCTTTTTACACACATGACTTTCGTCTTTATTTTCACACTGATATTTTTAGTCTTTTCTTTCACTGTCTCCAACGTTGATCCTGGTGATCTCCAGCTTCCCTCGCTGTTGGCCAACATTCCTCCAAGTTGGCTGATGTTGGACCAGATGAGTGGATGCTGCTTCTGTCCCAGTTCACTCTGATCGTCCTTGATATCTGATGAATAATCTCTGGGACTGGAGAAACTCTTCTCCAGTCCTACCTCTTGACTTTTTCTCCGTTTTCTCGGAGTTAATTTAACAAAAAGAAAGAGAGACAATTAGTGAGGTCACAAAAATTTGAATCAAAGCATTTCATATGGTTTATAATGAATTGTGATGGTTAAGATTTTTTCTATTGTAAAAACTAGGGGAACTTTTTTACAGCCCAGGTGAATAATGTTAATCGCCGATTAGCAGTAGTCACTTAACTATGCTGCCTTAGTTAAGTGACATGTAAAGTTGATTTTGAGCAATTAACTTCAGTCAGTTAACTCGGCGTAATTAGGAAGAATTTAAGTCGACATGCTCAAAAACGATCGAAAACAGCTTAAAATGGCTACGGTCTGACGACGACAGTATCATAACTGGATGAATTGCTTTTTCTTCGTTGATTCGGAGCTGGATGAAACAAATTTTCCATTTAGTTATTGGTTATGATTCCAGCTGCTACTCGGGTAGCCATCTTTAACAATCACCCAGTGAAGTTAACTGCCCAAAGTTAACCATACATGTAACTGTAGCAGCTAATCGACGATTAGCGCTAATCGAGCTTTATGTACCTGGACATTTTTCTTATTTGATAAATGGAATTTTCCAGAAATAAAAATAAAATCAGAGATAGAATCCCAAGTATCTCCAAATTTGTCAAATTTGTGCTTCATAATTAATTCAATTTATTTATTTTTCTAAAAAAAATTAATTAATTTAATTCTCTCATCTTTCATCAATTTACGTGATAATATGAGTTCCAGTGAATACTGAGTTAGGTTAGAGGTATAAGACTTATAGATATTGGGACTTGTTTCTGTTAGTTTGGTTGAACCCATGAACGAATGCTTCTGTAACCAATATGCCATGAAAAAGATAATAGAAATAAAAAAGAGGGTGCGTGGAAGCCGCACGTAAGAAGTGAAACTTCCTTTTCGGAATACGAAACTCATTGATTCATCCTCGCCATAGATTTTGAAGATTGTGATTCAATTGTTTTTTCATCACAATCCTAGTATATTATTTCCGAAATATCGATCAGTAGCTGAAGACTACATACCTGGGAATAGTACATTACGACCCAAGGCTAGAAAGAAGGCAACCGCGAAAAAAAATTTGATCCACGGGTACATAATAGATGAAGCCAGTTACTTCATATTCGCAATTCTTAATTAGTGGTCACTAGGGCCGTGAAGTTCTCTACGTATGGAAAAGTCTGGCATAGTTGTCGAACAATCAGAGCATATAAATATTTGAAAAATGGAACTGTTCATCGAACTGATAGTTAACGTTACAAATTTAACTAATTGGGATCTCAATCAATTGAGAATACAGTCGATGGTTGAAACTTTCCCCATTCAGATATTCTGTTTCAGAAATGATTGATCGGGGCAAGACATTATCTTGAAAGAGTTAAGCCTAAAGTTTCCTTTTAAATGGCAGAGTTTTTAAGGTGCACAGCTTGGGAACATCTTGGAGCATCTCAAAATCTCTATCATTGAATGAAAAATTCAGCCTCATCTATTGTTAGTAACATATTTCGTTCTGTCGCATTATTGTCAAAGCAGAACAAACACCGGATTCAAATCCTTGAAGATTTGTATTTTCCATTGATTGGAAATTCAATTATGAAAATTTCAAATTGTTCCATATCACAATATTCATAGACTTCGACTGCTCAACAACTTGACCAAATTTTTGTAGACCCTGTGTACAGCATCTAATATGCATATTAAGAAAGTTGGGATAGGGTAATTTTGCTGTAAGCCTTTCTTGTAGAAAATTTTAGGAGCTACAAAACAGATTTCGACAGAAATTTTGCCATCTTTTTTAGTTTCCGAGATATTCTCAGAAGAAGTTCGACAACAAATGTTTTATTTAATAGCAGAGGATTATATTTTTCATATCCATTCTTTCTTGAAAATATAGAATATATCTCTGACGCGGAGCGAAATAGCGTATTTTGATCGACTGATTTTTGTGGAGAATTTCAAGATCTACAAATAAGTTCTGTGTAAAATATGGTGAATTTTCGTTGATTCTCAGAATAGTGGTCAGTAGGAGGCGGAATTGGTAATAGGAAAATTGTTGAAAAATACTATGAAACACGTTGAGTCAATTTTAACTACGATTTATTCACAAGGTGGAGACCCGTGGTCTACACAAGTTATCACAGATTTTTGAGTCCCTGATTAGGTGAAAACACTGAATTTAATGTTGAATAAGACAATTGTTGAATTTACATTAATTGAAAAAAAGACGGAACTCAAAAGATGAAAATGTATCGAAAGGAAAAGAATCTTTAAATCACTGACTTTACTCGTTGACGATTCTGCTCGAAGTGGTCTACTTAAGTGAGGGGTTCTTTTCCCCAGTTTACTTGGAGAGAAAGGGGTCTATTCGCACGAAGTCCTCTATGGTGTTGTTGAACATCTTGGATCAATTGGTTTCCAATTGGTCAATTTTAATACCACGAATTCGGTTGTATATTAAACAAGTTCCCTACGAAAATTTCGATATCTTCCGTAGATTTTGAGATATTCTCAATAAACGATTGGGGAAAGGAACTCAGCTCAAGTCACTTTGTAAAGTACACATCTTCTCTCTCTCACTCACTGACCCCCGTATACCATAGGCTCTATGGTATAGAAATACTGGCGCGCATGCGCATGTTCGTCCTCGCACCCACCGCTTATCTCCATCTTTCCCTTTCTCTTCCCCCACCACTGCAGCGTGGAAAAGTAACGCAACAGCATTAAACGCGAGAACCTCGTATAAGAAGTTTCACTCCAATAACAAACAATTCTGAGAATGAATTATTGTTTGCTCTTCTGGAAAATAACTTATGTAAAGATCAATAACTTAGTATGTCAATTCAACTCATCTATTTCCAATTTTCTTTCCGTAAAATATTTTCGGATCTCCTCAAATAAACTTCGACAAAGAACTCTCCGAAAGTAATAATAATTATTTGAAAAAATTTATAGATGAAAACAAGTGGATAATAGTATTGCTTTCCAGCTGATATACCTTTTTCTGCTAATATTTCAGCAATATGCTTCCGAATGGAAGTTATTCATTCAATTTGTCCATTATCTTGTGATTCTTAATGAATTTTATATCCCGTAATTGTCTTTTTTGTATTTATCGATTTTTTACTAATCGATAATCAGATGTTATTCGAGTTGGTTGAAGTTATTCGTTCCTTTCTGATCTCTACTTTCAGAGATCATTTGCTTATGACGATTTGTTCATTACAACGGTAACCTTTTCATACAAAAGTGCTTCACGGAGACTAATTAAAAATGGCCGAAGGTATGTTATTATTATATTTATCAACCCACAATAAAAAAACTTAATTTGTTAAATTAGCAGTACAGTACACTTTCGATGGAGTGCCCTTCCTTTCGATGCGAGCTACGATCACGTCCCACCACGCTTGCTATCTTATTCCTTTGGCAGCACTATTGCAAACGTGCGACACGTTCGCAATAGTGCCGCTGAGCAAGGAGGTTCAAAAATCGAAGATAATGCTCTATAATTACTGGATTTATTTTAATTGTATGATTAAAATACTGATTGTTCGTAGGTATGTTGGAAAAAACATTAACAACATCAAAATATTATCAAATCGCGATGTTTTGCTGGACAATACCAGCCTCTTCAGGCTCTGAAACCAAACGTGAAAGCTATGTATTGTTTGGTTAGGCGTTCCAACAAAACGTCGCGATTTGACAATATTTTGATGTTGTTAATGTTTTTTCCAATATCCCTATGAACAATCAGTAGATTATGCTGTATTATTGACTCTATTATGCAGTTACATTCTTACGATAAAAACAAAGCCGTTGGCACTATATCGAACGAGTGGCACGCTCGTGATAGTGCTGGCCTACTGATATAGAGTTGGGGAAGCCCATTTCTTGGGCATTCTTCCCCTACGGTCCTGTGAGTGGCACTATATCGAAAGTGTACCGCATATGATTGAATAATTATATCGATTGAGGATAGTATATTGAGGTTAATATCAAGCGAGTACCAGATGCAAATTATTGACCCTGTTTCCTCTATTGCCTAACCTAACTCAAGTACTCATGAATTCTGTCCTGAATTCAGAATACTGATCTGAATATTTAAAAACTATCATTTATGAAGCGATAGATAAATTTTGCTTACGGATTCATCATCCATTCAAAGCTCAGAACTCAATAATGGCTGAAAACAGGAGTTTCGCAGATGGATGTATTTCCTGCATTCTTTTTTAATTCAGTGATCTGGCAAAACTATTGATGATTTTGATCAATGCAGCATTCTATTCTATATCCACTCAGAGCCTCAATACCTTCAAAAGCACGGATCTAACTTTTTCAAAACCATCATCAAAATATCAAATTTTGACAAATTCACTAAAACAGTAATAACTGGAGAACTAATCATGCAAATAAGCTCAAAATTCACGGGCATCTCACTGATACAACTCTTGAGATAATATATCTGTATAAATAAAATCAGTTGGATAGTTTCCAGAAATTCCATTAAAAACTGATTTTCGAAAAATGGACATATCTCAAAAAGTACTGATCCGATTCTCTTCAAATAAAGCTTAAAAAATAGAGTTCATCGAGAGGAAGTTTCCCACAAAATATGAAATTTTTCCATAAAATCGTTTTACTGTAGTTGAGACTTTTATGCAGATACGGACACACACACACATACATACACACACACACACACACACACACACACACACACACACACACACATGCGCTAAAAATGTCATTTTCTTCCTCTTTGGACTATTTTAAGTATTTTCTATTAAAAAAATCGGAATTGAAAATTGTCATGATTACATAGCTTCCATTCGGAAGCAAAATGAAAAAAGTGGTTCCTTCATTTGATTTATAACTATCAATAGCCTAAATCCTTTCCATTCTCCACGTTCCAAGTGTCGGGACGAAACTAGTTCTTCGAAAAGGGGTTGAAATATTGAAATTGATGTGAAAAAATCATAAAGTGGAGAGGGGGGATACTTGAACCTGCAAAAAGAGTTAAAACGGGTAGGAGGTGGTTGAAAGCTAGCGATAGCATTCAAAACATCGATGGATCTCGCGAGGTAAGTTCGTTATACGGGACTCAACCCGATTGGAAAGGTTAACGTTGTTAACTATAAGATAGGATGAATCGGTAGATTTCCATCAGATTTGGCAGGATAATTATCCATATTATTCTCATTTTTTGTGATTTTTTAAAGATTTTTCAGAACTTTTAACACGGATTAAATGGCGAGATCTCAAAAATCAGTAATATTTTGCTGGACTTTCTTTCTCGAAACTTTGTCCGTTGATTTTGCAATACAACTATGTAGGAATTTTTTGAAATATTGTAGAATATTTGACAATTATTTCCATATCTTTCTCCATGCTCCAAATCATAAGGGAACATATAAATGCAAGAGAGGCCTTAAAGTGAGGACAATTTCATGAATTTTATAGAGGAGGGGTGTCGGTTGATATCTAAATATAAAATGAATGATGAAAAAATTTGCAGCGAAATTTGACGTAAATTCAGCCCATCAATTCTGAGTAATTGATGTACAAAGTTTTCTATTTAACATGAGAGCTTATTCCTCATCATTGATTCAAAAAAGAAAATGTATGAAATTCCATGGAACTTCATCCACCCAGTTTCCAATAACTAAAAGAGGAAAAAATTTTGATGGTTCTCTGTCTAACACAAGCAATTCTAGAGGTGAGTTCTCTCATACCCGCGTTGTGTGTACCTTGTTTCTATACCTGGCTTCACCCCGCCCCCCCCCCGCCCTGCAGAGGACTGCCGTTCTCCTTAAGCTGAATGTTGAAAATGGTTAGAGTGCGTGAGACCGCGGATGAATTCATGGAAGGGTTAGAGAGTCCGCGAAATATTTCGCGGAAGGGTTGATAATTCGCGGAAGGGGTAAGAAATCCGCGGGAGGGTTTAATTGACGAAAGGGTTAAGACACCTGCAGAAAAATCCGTGGAAGGGTTGAGAAATTGACATTCTCACCCCACAGGGATTCGCTGTCAGACATACAGCTCATCCCTGGGTGAAAAGTTGAAGAACGCGGTTTCCGTGAATTAAACTCGCAGTCCGCGAATCGTCCGTGAACCACTGATTAATCCGCGGATTAAACCGCGAATCAACCAGCCACCCACTTCCACAGAACTCCCCTTCTAGAGGGCTGGGCCAAAACTGGCCTAGTCTATCTACTGCTGGGATCGAACCCGGGACCGTCACATGATAAGTCCATCATCCTATCATCTTCGCTATTCGCATTTCACATACTTGCTGAATGAATTTTAATCCTGATATAGTGGTCAGTGTCTTTCGGACTTAGAAAAAGTGAATTCAATTGAATTATTTCAATCATTGGAAATAATTCAGTAATACCGGAAAAACTGATTTTTGAATGCTGGCAGAATTTTAAATTCTCAAAGTAAGCGGTAAACAACTGACAGAACGTGCATTTACCATTAATTATTCAAATTTATAATTTTCACCTTCTTATATGAATCAAATGAGCATTTTTTCATATGTTCCATATATGCCTATATATGTTTATATATGTTCATATATGTTCATCTGTGTTCATATATGTTCATATGCGTTCCATATATGCCCATATATATTCCATATATGTCCATATATCCTCATATATGTCCATATGTGTTTCATATGTGCCCATACCTGCTCAGTTTCCACAGGATCATACGAACATATATGACCATGAATGCCCATATATGTTCATTAGGGTGTTTCACAAAAAACAAAATGTCTTGTTTTTTCTTGCAAACAGGCTTGAAAGTTTCGTTGATGTATAAAAATACATGTGTAAAAATATGAGCTCTTGATATTAATATTAAGATGGTCCACATCACATTTTTCTATTTTCCACAAGAATAACATAGAAAATTTTCGTTTTGCGTATTTTGATTTTTATGACGTACTGATGGCGTGTTATAAAAGGAGTCTCCATACATATTTTTGTTGAGAATTGAACTCTCTACAAAAGAGGTCCCTTAGTATTTCCCTCTGAATCTAATAGTTTAAAAGTTATTCAAGATTAAAGTTAAGGTTACCGTGAATTCGAACAATTTTTAAGTATTGTAGTAAGAGAATTAGCCTTGTCGGAAAAAATTGCACAAAATTTCATGTAGAAAATCAATTCAGCTCTCAAGAGAAGAAAATTCATAGTTTATTTAGCAGAAATGAAAGAAATAAAACACTAAGAGAATTTCATGTGGAAGCTAGCTTTCCAATTATCGTTTCTTATCGACTTGTTCTTCATTTTAGAAGTAAAAACTATTTTTTGAATAGTTTGAATAATATAAGCAAGATATAACTTGAAAGATCAGTGGTTTTATTCAACAAATCTGTTTTTGCTTCCGAATGGAAGCATCGTAATCGCGATTTATTTCGATTTTGAGATTTCGTCGGAATATGACTCAGAATGTTCCAAAACGCCGAGAAATGACATTTTAAAAACAAGTCTGAATGTGTGTGTGTGTGTGTGTGTGTGTCTGTTGTGACAGATATCAGCACATTGCTCCAGAACGGTAATACTTGGCGACCTGAAAATTCAACAATATTCTCTCTCCTTATGTAGCTTGCTGTTAGTGAAATTTGAGCGGAATCGGTTGAGTGCTTTTCGAGAATAGTCAAATTTTCAAAAATCCGTTGTTTTTTATTTCTCTCCGCGAAAATTGATCCATAGCCCCCACTCTGAGCAATGAAATTCATCTCATTTCAACCCACAATTTTCACTCGGGGTAGATTTGGCTGTAATTTTTCGTTTGCAGATGATTCAAATTATAGTGTTTTTTATTTTGAATTTTGTCGCCACGATAGCTCCAAATATATTTGAGTTAGAAACTTCGCATTTCGTCAGTTTGTGCATCTAATGAACAAAAAGTTTCATATTGAAATTGCGCATAATCGCTCCAGTAGTTTCTGAGATATTGTATATTGATACATTATTTGTTCCTCACTCAAGATTAACAATATATCAAAAGTCGTTTATTGTTTCAGCTAGACAATTTTGAAATCTGCTCCCTCCAGATATTACATGTGCCTCATGACTCGCCATTTTTCGACGCCTTGGTTTTACACATCTAATGGCAGAGAAGACGCGAAAAAATATTACAACCGTTTGATTTTATTCTAAAATTATTATTATTTTTCCAGTCTTCCAAATGATCACTATTGTATTTTGATTTTGATTTTTATTTCCACTTACTGTCGATTATTATTATACTTCCAATTTTATCGTCAACTCAATAATTGAATGTTTAACGAAATGTAAATAACACTTGAGTTGATTGAAATGAAGGTTAACTGTATCAGAAATTGTAAAACTTTAAGACTCCGATGGGTTTTGAAAACCTGGAGTCTTTATTCAAATAAAGAAAGAAAGAAAGAAAGATATTGGTGGGAAACAATTTTATGAAAAGAGGCTATATCTCCAAAACTATTCAAGCAATTACATTCAAGTTTAATTAAAAAGATTCATCTCAATGAGCCCCACAAGCGGTGAGAATTTTGGATTTTTCAGAAGAAGTCTCTTATGAAAACGTTCGATAAATTATTTTTTTCAAAAATCACGGTTTTTCTCCGATTTTTCTCTAGAAACACTCCTATTTCTCATTTTACCATTTGAAAGGAAACAATTTCTTCTGCAAAATGAGCACATTTCCATTCTGATGACACTTGGAAGGAATTGAAATCCTATGTGAAACCTGAACTTCAATTTTCAAGTTTCATCGTAGGATCTCAGTTTTCATCTAATATTGAATTTTTATGGATCATCTGACTTTATTGCAATTAAATCGATTATTTTGAGCAGAAATTTCGAGTCCCGAGCTGACTCGAAGTACCACAGATGGAATCCTGAACAGATCGATACAGTCTGGAGCAATATTTGTAGGAATGTATAAATCCGCATTTGTTGTAAAAATAATGTTATTTTCTATGTTATTCTTATGGAAAATAAGAAAGTGCGATGCGGACCATCTCAATATTAATATCAAGAGCTCATATTTTGACACATGTATTTTTATACATAAACGAAACTTTCAAGCCTGTTTGCAAGAAAAAACAAGACATTTTGTTTTTTTGAAACACCCTAGCAATCATCATCATCTTCATTACGCTACAGAATGATTTGATCTATTTGGAAAAAAACGGGCGCGCCATGTGCATTTTTACCAATAGTGGAAAGACAAAGCTATTTCCTTACGTAGAAAGGATGATTTTTCCGTCTTTACTGCTGCAATTATAGATAGATAATTCGAATTGAAAATTTCTCCTTGCCTCCTTTATATTTTTCCCTGTCATTGGATTTTATTCCCATTCTTTTGCGTAATATTTTTTGAATCTTTGATCTGCCACCTCATTTTTCTGCCCATTCATCTATTATTTGCACAGCCAATCCTGATTCAGTTTTTGGCCTGCCAAACAACACGTTTTAAACGTGCACATTGCGCGTTTTTTTCATTCTCAATAAATTGTCGGTCCATCTTTCATTCCTTTTGCGTCATTTTGGATATCGTCATTCTTATAATATCGTAAAAAACCTAGATATCCGGACACAGGACTTATGGAATCTCGTGATATTTTTTCTCAAATGCTAAATGTCTTGAGATCTTGAGAATCTTAATCCTTGAGAACCCGTGCTATGAGCGTGATGCCGCACTCTGTACAAAAATGTAGATATCAAATTGAAACTTTTGGAATCCTTGTTGAATAATGTTGCGAATCGAAAAGGACCTTTTTTCTGTGGAATATATTCTCTTTCGGTATGGAAAAATATTTTTTTGTGGATCCGATTCCGGAATGTGGTGCACTGCTCACTACGCGACTGGAATCGTAGGGGAAGTTCTCCCCACCGTGTTGCCACGTGACTCGATTTGTGTGTATGAAAATGGCTGGCACTTCGAGTCGTTAATGGTTATTGTCAACATTGCACTTTACTCAAAACGTGTGGTGCCTCGCTCATCAGCCAATGAAAATCTCAAGGGTGCGAGTTCTCAACATTTGAAAATTTTTGAGAAAAAAAAGAATCCGATTTCAAATTTTAATTATTTTTTTTGTTGCTTCCGGATGGAAGCTGTTGAGCTTCAAACATGAGAATTTTCGATTCGAATTTTTTTTGTTGCAAGTCACTTTAAATGATGCAGAGAGTCTGAAAATGACATTTGGAAAAAATGTCTGTGTGTAGGTATGTATGTCTGTGTGGATTTTTTTCTCACTTAGAAAAGGTGAAACTTCAACCTCAAAATTTGCGACGGAATCCAATAAATTCCGTCGGCAGAAATTCCCATTTTATTTGAAGGGGGAAATAATTCAACTCTTTCTCCCATTCAAATATTCGCGGGCTACAACCGAGCCGATACTCGTGCCACTCTATTACTGCGCAACAGTAGCAGAGCGCATGCCTCACCACAACCGGACACGCCGCCATGTTCTCACACATGGCGACGTGAAACCAGTTGCGTCTGGAACATCACAGTGAGCACAATGAGTGCCGAACAGTGCTGAAAAACACGTGAAGCACAAGGGAATAAAAGAACGATAATTAGTGCGGTGTTAGTGGAGCTGCCCCAAGCGTTCTCTCACGACCCCAGAGCAACCCCAGCATCACCACAAGGACAGCCACTGAAGCTGAGACGAGGAGGAGCAGACGCCGAGGGAATTAACCCCAATCCCTCAACGCCAGGGAAAAAAAACCCAAAGTGAGTCGTTTTCTTTTCTTTGGCCACGCGGTCACGTAATTACATTCTTTTGCCTCGGGCGAAATATTAATTCTCCCGAGAGAATTATTTAATTAATGAAACCCTTAGCTTCACGTATCTGAAATCCACCCTCCGCAAGGTTTGTGCTGTGCTCGCGAATATTTCCCGGCATTTTTATCGTTTTCCGCGGATTTTCAGGGCGTCGAGAATGGAAGAGTCCATTATTGCGCAGGGGTGTTAGGCAGTTGGCGTCAGCCCAACTTTGCACCTCCGCGTCCACGGCTTACGCAACTTACCCTTGGGCCTAACTCAGGGGTCAGTAGTACTTGTCGCATGGGGCTCGGATATCTATTGTCCGAGAACCACCCCTAAATCACAATCGGGAAATCCTGTTGATTTCTCGTGTGATTTGGGGGAGAAAGGTGGTGAATGGGCATCCTTGGATATCTCTTGTCCAAAAACCACCCACAAATCACAATCGGGAAATCCTGTTGATTTCTCGTGTGATTTGGGGAAGAAAGGTGGTGATTGAGCATCCTTGGATATCTCTTGTCCAAAAACCACCCCTAAATCACGATCGGGAAATCCTGTTGATTTCTCGTGTGATTTGGGGAAGAAAGGTGGTGGTTGGGCGTCGTTGGATATCTCTTGTCCAAAAAAAATCACCCCCAAACCCCATTCGGAGAACCCCAGGGATTTTTCGTGGGATTTGGGAGAACAGGCTGACCATCGAGGGGCACTTGAGTGTCTTTTGCCCAAAACCACCCCTAAATCACCCTCGGGGAATCCTATTGATTTCTCGGGTGATTTGGGGTGAAAAGGCCATTAGCAAACGTCCCATGGGTATCTCTTGCCCAAAACCACCCCTGAGTCACAATCGGGAAATCCTATTGATGTCTCGTGGGACTTGGGGAGGAATTACGCGGGTTGAAAAACTCGTGGGTATCTTTTGCCCAAAACTACCCCCGGACCTTCTTCGAGCCAATCCTCGGGATCGGTCGCTCGATTTGGGGAGGACAATCAGGTCGTGGCGAATTCCCCAGAGGCGTTCGCCAAAAACCACCCCCAACTCGAATTCGAATTCTTTCTCTCCATGATTTTCTCTGTAGCCAATCGTATTCTCCTTTTTTGAATCACTCAATTATTCCAATACAATATGAGCTGTGATTTTTTTCCATCAGCTTCTCTCATTAATTTATATTTTTTTATAAATTGATAATTTTTTTCCGTTTGAGAAACTGCCTAACACGGTTCATATTACTTTGAACTTTTTGAGGTTAGGGTGCACTGTTGTTATTTTGATGGCTATACATTTATAGTCAGTGCCGCCAACGTTAAGAAAAAATGTCTCACCAATTCATTCACTTCTTGGTTAGTAACCAAGGATACTCAAATCAATGAATAAATGAATGAATAGAACCAGAAGAATATAATAACAATATCAAATTGAATAGGTATAAAAGGTGGAATCGTTTCCCATCAAAAGTAATTTTATAGTTTGTAACGAGGCCAGAAATGTGGGAGGAATCCCTGCCTCGTTGTGTGTAGGTGCGTGTGTGTGTGTTGAATGCGTGTGTGTGTAGTAGGTGCGTGTGTGTGTGTGTCTAATGGCGGACGTACTGTTTTACCATTCAAAAGAGGGCTTTCTACAAGATAATCCGGAACTACCAACGTTGCTCAGCGTACTGCAACGCCCTCTGTGTTGCGACTCCCCGTCAAGTACGTAGAATTAAGATTCGGGATTGTTCTTCAAATAATAATATGAAAACGACTATTTGTTCAATGAATTATCTCTTTAATTGTTGAAAGTATGATGAATCCGGTTCTCATCCGTTTGAATTTGGCGCCAAGGACTGACGTCACACAAGCGCGCCTTGAGGGTGGTGGGAGTGAGTCAGCCGGTGTACAATATGGCCGACCGCGTGGTATGCAACAACACCTGTTGACGACCTTTTATGTATTTCAGATATTATAGATCCTTACTGTTAGTTATTCCGGAAATAACTGCATGAATATATTCTTTAATTCTTTGTCAACAATTGTATTGAAATTCCCGATTCATTAATGCCCAGATGTTCGAGATAATTGTGGATTCTTTCTAGTTATATTTAATTGGCGTGAGGACGCCAATTACGTTCTCGGATTTTTCACAAATTCCTTTTGTAGCAAGTAATTAAATCTTCGGCCAAACTCGATGCCGTATTTATCCAAAATTAGTCTCTCCCTTCATCCGGATCAATTAACCCACAATATTCCCCTAATTAATATGTATTTAATTATACTGAGGCTGGACACGCGGTAACGAAATCAGACTTACTCGTGACAGCCGAAATTCCTCTCTCCGAATTTCTTACACTACTTTCTCACTTGGAGTCTTTTTAATTAAGTACACTCATTCTAATCTCTTCTAAGTCTTTTATTCACTTAAAGTTACTTCACTTATCACTAATTATCCTTAATTAACTTGACTTAATTGTATTGAACTTAAATTAACGTTGTTTGCTTTTTGGCAGTTTACACAGGAGTGGGGGTTTTCTCCGTCGCCATGAGAACCCTCACTCCTGTCCCCGGCAGGTGCTGCCTATACTGCCGAACCGTCGATAATTGATTATCGGTCGCAGATGTAAGGTATTTTCCGGAGGAGGAGGGAGAGGGCGCCTCGACGATAAAACCCCTTTTACGACCACCTCGTAACAAGTTTTTTCAATAAAACGAAAATCTGGGTATTATTATTAAGGCAATATTCAAATTAAAATCTTCACTCATAAACAGGGGTACCATTCGGAAGTAACTCGATAATGGATTAGCAGATAAAACTATGATCATAACTATAATGATAGCAAGTTCCCACTTGTTTTGTATGAGTACTCGACAACTAAACTAGATAGAGTAATTTCAGCCTCAAAATGTTTGGTACTAAACTTTGGACGCCACAAAAAAGGACTGTAATGAAATTACGTTATTTGGCTAACCATGTATTCTCATGATATTTAGTGATTACATTAGCGGACAATATTCCGAAAAAAGTAGAAACTCGGGCATGCTGTAGAAGCTGTTAATAAACTGAGGCTGATTATCGACCGATCCTCAATTACCAGAGGAGCGGTCAAGTCATCAATCTCCTTAAAAATGATCCTGATGGTCACCAGAGGCGCCTTGACCCTGGCGACAATTGGGAGACGAGTAACCACACGTGATTTATACGCCTTACTTACATTTTGGATACTGAGTGAGAAACGTGCAAAGTGTAACATCGAGCCTTTCAACGAGTGCGAGTGAGAAAACCACGCCGAGTCGATAGACGCATGGTGGAAAAACGACGAGTAGTTTTTCTGTTTTCTTTTGAGTTATCACTTATTGAGACCTTTATCTAATTAATCGCGATTTACAACCGTGATTAATATCAAGACTTGCGAGAGACAATTATCTAAAAGAGACAATTATCAATTCAAAGCCATCATTAGAGTCAGTGAATTCATCAAAAGTGTAGTCTAGTCGAATCATTGAAGCGTTTATATTTTTGTATAATTCACGTGTTCTAATTATTTGAGAACCCTTCAACAGGTCCTTGTGTTCGTCCAGGCTTGTGTTCTTTGTTCGTTCCTGAGGGCCGGCTGTGGAGGTCATTGAATCACCGAGAAATTCATCAACATCACCAAAATACAGTCCACTAAATTGAGATAAATCATCAAGGGAATCACGGCGAGTCCTTTTGGGTTTTCCTTCAAAAAAGGTTGCGGCAAGAAATTGACATGATTTTTAACAGAAGTTAAATAAAACAAGTGGATAATAGTATTGTTTCCTAACTAATATAGCTTTTCCTGCTAATACCTCAGCAATATGCTTCCGAATGGAAGTTATTCATTCAATTTGTCAACAATTATCGTGCAATTCTTAATGGATGATTCCATCTGATTTTTCAGATATTCTGCAATTGTCTTTTTCGTATTTATCCATTTCCTTACTCATCGATAATCAGATGTTATTTGAATTGGTTGAAGTTATTCGTTTCTTCCCGCTCTCTATTCTCAGAGATCATTTGTTTATGACGATTTGTTTATTACAACTGTGACTTTCCATTGATATCCAAATGATATAATATATCATTACTCAAGTATCATAATATACTAGCGATGGATACATTCGGCTTATGAATCCGTCATCCATTAAAGTATAGAACTCAATAATGGCTGAAAACCGGAGTTCCTCAGGTGGATGTATTTCATGCATTTTTTTCTAATCCAGTGATCTGGCAGAACTATTAGTGATTCCAATCAATGTAACATTTCATTCTCTATCCACTCAGAGCCTTCATACTCTCAAAAGCACTGATACAACTTTTTCGAAACCATCATCAAAATATCAAATTTGGTAAAATTCACTAAAAAAGCGATAACTCGAGAACTATTCATGCAAATAAGCTCAAAATTGACAGGCATCTAACGGATACAGCTCTCGAGATAATAAATGAGTATAAATAACATCAGTTGATTAGTTTCCAGAAATTCCATTGAAAGCTGATTTTCGAAAAATAGCCATATCTCAAAAAGTACCAATCAGATTCTCTTCAAATAAAGTTTAAAAAATAGAGTTCGCCGAGGAGAAGTTCTCCACAAAATATGAAATTTTCGTATAGAACCGTTTTTCTGTAGTTGAGACTTTTATGCACATACAGACACACACACACACACATATACACACACACACAGACATGCGCTAAAAATATCATTTTCTCTCTTTTCAGAACAATTTAAATAGCTTCTAGTAGAAAAATTACAATCGAAAATATTCATGATTACATAGCTCCCATTTGGAAGCAAAAATGGTAATTATAGGCAATTTTCCATTCAAGGGGCACTAGAAAACCAAGCAAATGTTATGTATGAACTTGTGACGTTGAAATTCATTTATTGTTTCAACTCACTGATTCAAATATTTATTGATGCAGTTCTGTACTGTTCGGGCCAATTTTATTTTATTAAAGATTAGTAGAATCTCACCTGTTCAATTATCACTTCGAAAGAAATCAGAGAGTATTTTTCCCCAAAAGGAAATAGAATTGTTCGGGCTTTATTGTTTCATTATTCCGCAATAGGAAAAGTGTCCGGGATATGATTATTTATGAAATTACTGTTCGGGCATAGGTTAAAAATAAGATGCTCTTTGAGACGATTTGAGATGTTTAAATAACAATGTTTATTCAGTGGAAAATAAGGAAACTTTTGACACACCCGGTACCTTTGTACATCGAGTGTACCACGCATTGGGATATGCATCAGCGATATCCCCACTCACTCTCACTTTATCTCTCTCACACTTGCATACAACTCTCTCCGTATCTTACAATATTGTCTCTACATGCAGAATAAATACTATTTCAGGAAAAGATTGGTTTCAATACTTTTGGATAAATATCCTCAATTTTTCCGTGCTTAGAACTTAATTGTCCGGGCAATAATTATTGCAATATTCGGGTTTTCCGATTATTCGCCACGTGGCAATATCCAAGTGGCCAAGATGGCGTCGCCGGAGAAGCCGGGAACGTCGCAATTGCAATAATTATTTCACTATATTCGATGGGCGCACTTGATACTCGTAAATTCATAAACCGACGTTAATAATCAACTTATCGCAACAACAAGACTTTCAAGCTCGTTTATTCCATTTATTTCTCGTAATCGCTACGGGGAAAACACGTGTTTGTCTATCTTATATTCGCACACACACCTGTCACTTTATGCAATAATTAAAGTGTACTCACGCACAATATTACGCTCGGATTCACTCTGGATATACTGCTAACTTGTGTAGTATTTTCCTGGTCAATTTGGGTTTTCTATTTCAGTTTAATTATCTTAATTTATAATAATAGAAATATATAAATTAAGAAGTGCATCAAAATGTACGAAGACCAGGACCAGAGTGTCGTTGTCCGGGGTCAGGGAGCCAACCACAGTTTGCTTCTTCCGGGATTATTTATTTCGGCCAATCCTGGTGAAGAATTCCCCTTTGTCCGTAGCTCATTGGCTGGAAGTGTCTCTGGTATCGATCGAGGTGCTCTGCGGCGCTAATCAATACCTCAGGCCCAGTTGTCCAGTCGATAACTGGGTCAAGGTCACGACAGATGGTAATTGACGTTTTGGCCTTGAATCTTCTTATTCCGGAAGCAATGACAGTTTAGTGCTGTCTCCTAGTCTTTTGGAGGTCCCTTCCTCGTATTTGAATTGACTCTTAGATCTGAATGACCTCTTCGAGACTTCTGGATATTTCTCTGGCCCTGGTACTGTTGAGGTATTGCCTCCTTCCTCCGGATGATAACTCCTCATCTGCAGCACTCCGGGCGTAATATTGTCTCATTCATTCACAATTAATTCCATCCACTCATTTCATACATTCTCTTAGCTTAGAGTAGGGAGGGCCAGGAAAGTACTCTCATTTTAACTATTTAATTAACTTGACGGGCATCTATTCCCGTCACAAACTTTCTCACACCAGATAGCGTAATTTTATCCTGACCTTTTCTGTAGAGAATTCAAACAGCTAAAAAACCAATTAAATTGAAATTGCTCCATCTCGTTCAGTTTCCAAGAAATTTCCGGAGAAATGAGAACTCGGTGACGCTATAGAACAGGAATAAAAGAATTGTAACTTCAGGAATTTTATTGAATGAGCACTCGGAAACAAATCAAGATAGGGTAGGTTCACCCCAGCACTTTTTTGAAGCACTTTCAATGGTTCATGGGAGAGTGTAAGGGTGAAACTACCTTGTTTCGTTTAGTTTCTAAGTGTCCATTCAATTGAAAATAATTTTTTTTTTATATCTTTCTCCGGTAGCGTTGCCGAGTTTCCAGTTTTTTCGGAGAATATCGCAAAAGCTAATCAAGATAGAAGGGTGGTGATTGAGGATTAATTTCAAGATTCCCTAACTTTTCCCTGCCTAAAAATGAAGTTCCTACAAAAAAATATTATTTTAATAGGGGAAGGTGGGGTGAAATGTACACTCCAATTGAACAGTTCGAGGTAGGAATTTTCTAATGATTCTATTGAAAAGGTGAGGAAATTTTAGGTGGCTAACATGTGTTAAATTTTTTTTTCAATTTTTGGAAAAATTGTCTTTTTTGTCCAAGTTTTGAAGGGGTTTCTTTTTTGAAAATCGAAGAAATTCCCTTTTTCTGCTATATCTCTGGTTCTGTTTATTGTAGCGACCTAGGGTTGATCTCAAATGAAAAGTGAGCTCATTTCTCACCAATTTCCGTGGTTCAAATTTTTCTAAAATCAATTTTTTTAAGATTTATATCGTCGACCCAGAAACAAGAGGGCGTAAGTGCCATTTTTTCAATTTTTTTTTTCTAATAACAAGAGGGCGTATTTTTTTTTATTCGCTCCATCGACTATGCTCGACTTTGCCGATCATTTGGAGCATTTTTTTCCTCGAATAACAGACGGGCGTATCTCCAATTATTAATATGAAAAGGGCGTATCTCCCTCACATACGCCCTTTTGTTATTAATTTTATCCTCAATTCGCGATCCTGTATATAATTTTTAATAACAAAAGGGCGTATGTTTGAAAGATACGCCCTTTCACTGTCATGAATTTTCATAACTTTTCAAAAATTTAATGTCATAATTAATGACAAAAAGGCGTATCTCCCAAACATACGCCTTTTGGTATTCAATAAATCAGGGAAATGGAGCAAGAAAAAAAAACATAATAACAAAAAGGCGTATATGTTGCAGATACGCCCTATTCCTGCTAAGATTGGCAAATACCCCCCTTTGTTACTCAGATTTTAAATTCATTTTTTTTGCATTGGGAGAGCATAAAAAGAGGGTGTGTGGAATCCACGCGCGGCAGAAGTGAAACTTCTTACTCATGAAGTTTCCTCGGATTTTTTATAGAACAACAGATAATAGTTGACAATAGTAAGGATATGAGTATGATCTCCAATGAACTCAACCTAATGTAAAATTTTGCACATTTAGCGATGCAATTGATACTTTAAAAATTCGAATACCTGCAGATAGTATATTGGTTTTTTGTTCACCGGCAAATTATTTTTTCCATGATTATGACGGATTCAGACAAATTTATTTTTCAAAGTCATAATTCTTTATGACTATCTCAGAAATTGATCGAGATAGAACGATTTTTTTTCATCTTTTTTTTGTAACTCTTGAAATTCTTTTCAAAAAGCATTAGTGCAAAATCGTCGCATCTCGCTTAGATTCCGAAATATTCAAAGAAAATTGATGACAAAATAAAATCTACTAGTCTGGAAACTTTATATCCATTTTGCCATCCGCTTTTTCCATAAATATCTCGGAAACTGAGAGAGATGATGAAATTTTCCTATTGACTTTTTTTGTAGAGAATTTCGAAAACTACAAAAAAGAGCTCCAACTAGAATTGCATTATCTCGCTTCGTTTAAGAGATATTCATCGAAATTCCGTGACAAAAAAGCGACTTTTAGATGAACTCTCTGTTTCAATGGTATCTTTGAAGAATATTCCGAAATCCAATGGAGATACGCACATTTGCCTTCATTGTTCTCTAGCTTCAGAAATTTTCTACAAAAAAAGGATTAGGGCAAACTCACGCTATTTCGCTCAATTTCGGGATATTCATAAACAGTCGTACTACAAAAAATAGACTAATAGATGTAATTTTTCTTCCAATAGTTTTTCCAAGAATCTCTTGAAAACTACGCGGGATAGAAAGATTTTATTCTAATCGATTTGCGTAGTTCTTGAAATTTTCTACAAAAAAAATTGCGGCAGAATTATCTAATCTCGCTTGGCTGCTGAGATATTCATCTAAAGAAAATAACAGAAAATCGACTTATTCCAGAAAAAAATGACTCAGTATTCTGATGATTTTTTGAGAATATCTAGGGAAGTCACCGAGGTAGAGCGATTTTTCCATGATCTCTCTTTGTAGCTCTCGAAATTTTCAACAACAAACGTTCAGAGTAAAATCAATTTATTCCCTTAATTTCCGAGTATTCTCAAAAAACTATTAACAAGAAAAAATCTGAAAGACAGAAAAAGTAGGATTTTTCTATCAATAGGTGTTTGAACATATCTCGAGAACTAGGCGAAAAGAGAAATTTACGTGTAGATTTTTATGTAGAGAATTTCAAAAGCCACACAAAGGGATTGGGGTTCAAATGCCCCATTTTACGTAATTTACGAGATATTCTCATACGCTATTCACACAAAAAAACGACTTATCCTATTAATTGCATTTTTTTGTCAATAGTTTCTTGAGAATATCGGAAACTAGGTGAGATTGAGCAATTTTACACTGATGTCTTCTTGTAGAAAACGTATAGAGCTACTAAATAGTAATTGAGCACATTCACTCTACCTCGCTTAGTTTCCGAGATATTTCCAAAAAACTATTGACAAAAATTGACTCATTGAATTCACTGCTGCGTTATTTTTACCCCTCCCCTGTCGTCTCCCCTTTCGACCACTACACTAGCATGAAGCATGATATGTTGTGTGCTCATCCCCCCGCCCCCCTTACCGTCTTGTCTCTCAACCGCTAGAGCATGCGTCAGAGTGGTATAGCCACTGACGCACTCTCCTCCTCTGCCAGCTCCCCACCACGTACCCAACTATTCCCGTCACCGGATCTTATTTTTCGTGACGCTCGAAAAATGTTGCCCCCTCAGTAAAGAAGTTTTACTTCAAAAACATTTTCAGAGGCATTTTGGACATACGTCCTTTTCCCTCTGAAAACTGGGTTTTTTGGTGCTTACGCCCTTTGTTTCTAGTTCGACAATATGTTAAAATCCTGTGGGTTACCGACCTGCCCAGGATTACCAGCAGTTATGAGGTCAGTTAATTTGGTCATTGACTGTCGATAAATATCAAGGCGTCAGTAATAACTGGCCTACCACGCGTCTCATGACTGAGACGCTTCATTCCCGCATCTCCGCGCGACTTGAACGATCACGTTTTTGAGAGTAATTTCGCAGAACGACACTAAAATCCATTATCGTAGTACGTGCATTATCCCTTCTAAAAAAAAGCATGAAACGTTTTTTGTCACCGTTTTATTTTCCCTAAACCTAGCTATACCATATCATATTATATTAGTATAGTATAGCTAGAATAGCTAGTATAGCTAGAATAGCTAGTATAGCTAGAATAGCTAGAATAGCTAGTATAGCTAGTATAGCTAGTATAGCTAGTATATCTAGTATAGCTAGTATAGCTAGTATAGCTAGTATAGCTAGTATAGCTAGTATAGCTAGTATGGCTAGTATAGCCAGTATAGCTAGCATAGCTAGTATAGCTAGTATAGCTAGTATAGCTAGTATAGCTAGTATAGCTAGTATAGCTAGTATAGCAAGTATAGCTAGAATAGCTAGTATAGCTAGTGTAGCTAGTATAGCAAGTATAGCTAGAATAGCTAGTATAGCTAGTGTAGCTAGTATAGCTAGGATAGCTAGTATAGCTAGTATAGCTAGAATAGCTAGTATAGCTAGTATAGCTAGTATAGCTAGTATAGCTAGTATAGCTAGTATAGCTAGTATAGCTAGTATAGCTAGAATAGCTAGTATAGCTAGTATAGCCGTCGGGGCTAAATAATAAAAAGCCCCGAGCCCTCGCGGCTAGAAGAGCTATTATAGCTAGTATAGTATAGTATAGCTAGTATAGCTAGAATAGCTAGTATAGCCAGTATAGCTAGAATAGCTAGAATAGCTATTATAGCTAGTATAGCTAGTATAGTATAGTATAGCTAGGATAGCTAGTATAGCTAGTATAGTATAGTATAGCTAGTATAGTATAGTATAGCTACTAAAAAAATTAAGATTGAATAAATTGCAATCAATACTTCTTAGAAATTATTTTTAGAAAAATTAAAATTGAATTGCAATTATAAAAGGTTGCAATTGGGGAGATATAGCGATTATTTACATAAAAAAATCCATTTCTTCAGAAGAAAAATCCATTTTAGCAAAAAATGTATTTCTTTATAGAAAAAATCCATTTCTTCATAGTTTTATTATAAACATATTCATACTTGACCACTAACTCCAAATTTAGCTCAACACGCGCGCGCAAGTGTGCGTCCCAATTCTAGTCAAATAAAATCAGTGTTATTTAGTAACAGTAAATTCAGTAAGTCATCGAGAATTAACTTCAGTTAATTATCATTAAATTCAGTTGATTATCTAGACTGATTTACAACCAGCTAGTTAAAAGCAGCAGTGAAAATAATGAGAGACAAATATCAGTGAAATTAATCAGACATGATTCATTCATTTAATCGTGTAGATATTGTAAATAATCGTGACGTTATCATTGAAGCTTGTGCTATATTTTTATAGAAAATATCGTGCCTTGTGTGAATTCATTCAATCATCTCTCGAATATTCCTCCGACCCCGCAACTCCCTCCATTCCTGCCTCATGAGACAGAAGAAAAGGGGCAATTTAAGATCAAGATTATACAGCCCACTTTATTGAAGGAATCATCGACATCAACACGCCCACCTGATAAATAACTTCGGTGCACGTCCTAAAATTCGGCTGAATTTTTAACATATAGGTCATTTTCTGAAAATCAGTTTTCGCCCTATAAGTACTTGAACAATTGATATAATTTTCTTTGTCAACCTCATATTGTACGGAAATTGGTGCGAAAATTCTGAGCAGTCGGTCAAATTTGGGCCGATAAGCCAGAATTCTTGAATTAGCCAATCACCCCCCTCTTGGTGTCCATTCAGTCAATATTCAGTCGTCATTGGATTCTCACCGGGTACGCATCTCTTTGCGTCTATCAACTAGACGGTTTGCTACACCAATGGTTTATCATTAAAACATACTTATTTTCGCGATTCAACGTTTACAGTTCGTTAATTAGTATTTCCAACAATTTTTACTCCTTGTGATCTTAACAATTTTGACATTCAACAAACAATTGAAGTGCATCAACTCGTCTTTTTGAACATATAAATCACGCAGACAATTCATCTATGTAAATTGGCTAAATCGTGCACCAAAGATTAATAAAAGTTGACAATTGACGAATCCAGTGTATCAACATTCTTTGACTCGCTTCCACTTCCTCCACCTAACCACCCTGATCCACCTTTAGACAAAGAGGTAGAGGAAAATGAGCAGGTTCTTGAACACATATATTGATGGGAAATGAGCTCAATTTCCATTTGAGATTAACCTCAGGTCGCTACGATCAATAGAACCAGAGATATTCTTGAAAACCTGTAATTTTTCGAAAACAGAAGAATTTCACCTTCAAATCTTGCGAAAAAAATGAAACTTTCCAAAAATTCAAAAGAATAACTTCTCACATATGATTTTCATGGAAAATTTCCTCAATTTTCCAATGGAACCATCAGAATACACCTATTCCCAATATGCTTATTCACTTCGAGTAATTTTCATACCATATAATACCAAAATCAACCCATGTCCATTTTATCCCTCCTGATTCTATTCCTCATGGTTATATCCCCTATGGGGGGGGGGGGGCAAGTACCGAGTCCCCCTGGGTATCCAGTCACCCTGGATGGAGTAATTTCACCCTTACACTCCTTTGCAGCCACATCAATTTTTGACAAAAAATTCAGCTGTGAAACTACCCTATTTGTTTCGGTTTGGAGGACCCAATTCATGAAAAAAAGCCAAGATATTTATTTTCTCATATCTTCTCTGTATCGTCAAGCCCATATTATTGTGAATTTTCTCGGAAAGTACACGAGATAGAGTGATTGCGTTTCAGTTCTTTACAAAATTATTCGTTCGACCTCGTTTGTTTATTGGCCTCACTCCTGGTGTTCTGCATCCTTCAAATTTAAATTTCTCATTTCACGTTCAAGGTCTACATTTTCCACATCATAACGTTCTCGATCTACTTAGGGGCAGAGTAATACTGTAAAGGAAAAATATAACTAGTTCCTCTTGTATTACGTGAACGATGAAGAAATACCCAATACCTTGCTTTGTTCGAAACCATCTTCTAGTGCCGTACTTGCAGAGTTTGGAATCGACCGGAGCAACATACAGACATTATCCCAAGATAAGCAAATAGCTAACAGAACGATCCGCAATGAATGAAGATTTCTACAAATGTTCATTTTCAAATTGAATCATTTTATTGGTATTGCATATGCACATTCCATGTATCCACCCTACAGTCTTGACTCTTCTCCTTTCTATCTGTTTCTCCATGGGCCATTTCATTCACAGTACCACATTTGTCGAGGGTCAAAGGAAATCATGAGAAGCCTTGACCAGTACAGATGATAGAGGAAATGAAAAAAATTTTACATAAAATCGATCAACAATGAATCACACACGGAACGATCATACATGTACATTATTCTTCAAGGGATAATATAAACGATAAAGCTCGAGAAGATTCATTATGATACCTTTTCCTTTCAGCTTATATAACAGTATATGAACTGATAGGAAGGTTTCTTGATGAAGAGCCTCGAATTTATCACTACATCATTAAATAAATATTCATGAAGTTGAAGATGCTGTCCGCTGCTGGATATCCGAGAGGCCATGGTCCTATTGCTGCTTCATTTGATCCTGTGAGTACTGGCCCATAAGGCAAAGGGCTTCTCTTCTGTGAAGGATAACGGCTGTAGAGACTCGAACTCACTCTTGAATCGTTTCTCTGAAACAAAGGCGGATTCACTATTAATAAAAATTTCTACAAAAAGGAAATGAAAAAGAATGAAAATATGAACGGTGACTCCCCTCATTCGATTGAGAAATTGCAATATAGGTACTTCGTGGAAAGCCGAAAAAGAGTTGAAAAGTGAATCTCGGTATCAAAAGAAGCTCAACTCTAGAAAATAAAAAAAAGAAAGCATGAGATTTGATGGTTTTTGTTCTAGATGAATATCCATGCGACGTCTTTCACCATCTTCACCAGCACGTGATGCAATTGCTAATAGCTGTGATTTGGAAGATCCAATAGAAGCAATTGAGCCAGTGCTCTCGGAGTGAAACATCGGAACAATCGTGCTGCTCCTTGACGCTCGTTGCGTGGGTAGCGATTGTTTCGATCGACGCAATGTGAATTGAACATGAAGAAGTTAGGTTTGTTTGGATCTTTTGGTGATGGACGAATAGCAAACCCAACTGTCTTTGACGAGGCAATGAACAGGTAAGTACCTGAGCATTGTCTCCATTTATCCCCTGCAATCAGTGGCATGATCTGTTCCATTAGATTGCGTGAACGATTTTCAGCAGCCAGTTCTCCATCATTGCAGTGGTTGATAGATAGGACGCAAGGAATCCTCAAGACGTTTAATGACAGTGAGAGACCCTCTGTACTCAGATAAATGTGCTCAATTCGCTCACGTTGCTTGCACTGGACATAATACTGATCACCTCCGACAATGATTCCATCCAACAGCTTCCACGCGAATACTTCCACATGCCTGGTGGATACTGTTGCGATGAAATAAGTGGAGATGGCAGTGCATTGAGCATTAGCTCTGGCCTTGGGAAAGCGCTTATGCCCTTGATGAATCGTGGCTGATGAATGTAGTAGAACGACCCTCATAGTCGTCTTTGTCTCTACTACTTGTGGGACCCTTGGAGCCTCCCTTTCCTGCTCTGCTGCATGACCGGGATTTTCTACGGTCTGCGCATTAGAGTACAATTCGGGCTGGGAATGTGACCAATCAATATGTTCCATTAATTAAACTCTGATTCGGCCCATATCTTCAGTAGAAAATGTTAATGCAGCATTTCTAGCAAGGTGATCTGCATACATGCAAACGTAAACTCCACAGTCCCACGGATTGTTTTGTGCAGGGATGTTTTGCGAACAATGATAATTGATTATTGTTAACAAAAATGATAAAGTGATGAACGTGAATGCCGTTAACCTAAAGGGATATTATATCTTACTTTGGCGTGCTCTTTGGTCCAAGAAGCAGAAGGAAAGGGTTGGCGTCTTCTGGCTTCAGATTCTGTCTCTAAATACTGCAGAATTGACTATAACAGAAATTCAAGTGCGTTACTCGAGGATTGATTTATATTTGAACGTATATCCGAAGTCATTACACCCACATTCAGATAACAACTGGATGTTCCTCCCATGCTGTCATAGATCGATATAGTCTCAGCATCTTTAAACACGACGCACAATAACCAGTGAGAAATACTGGCATCGCGCAAAAGAATGAGCAGCAACTTTTTTGCAAAAATATCAACATCCCTCGTCCACCTCTGAACCCTTTCGTAGCCCTTCAGCCGTTTTTGGTAAAAGTCAGTGTTGAACGCATACACATCTTTAGGATTTCTTTTCACTAGGAGGTCCAAATAGAAATCGATCACGACATCGTTGAGCCAAACTTTTGGCAGCAGTCTCTTTAAATCTATCACCCTGACTTCGTGATCAGTGTCTTGTCATCTTCATCTAGCCATTCCTGAACCATGGGGGGGGGGGGGGGGGATTGAGGATGAGCTTTCAGAAGATGAAGAGCATGGCGTGGATTGATTGAGCGAGGGGAGACAGGCTAAAGAACTGTTTCCAGAAGATGAAGGGCACTACATAGGCTGACTACCAAGTGAGGAGCACTGCATGGGCTCACTGTCAGATGAAGAAAAGTCTGAAGGAGTAGTTGAAGAGGACAGCTTAGACTGATTTTCAGATGGATGGAAAGCTGAAGAACAGTTTAGAAAAGAATGACCAGCAGTTCCTGGGCTGTCGTTGAACTCGTCCTCTGCGCTGTAAAACTGTAATCACGAATTATGAATTGAATGGTGCACAGAAGTGACCAATAATCACAGTTCTTCAGGGTAACTAAAATGAATCTCCTTACTCCTGGAATGTTTCCGATGGCAGTCACGAGCTCCTCTTCAGAAATGTGCACTGGTGTGGAATGGTCACCAGCTTCCTGATCAACCCCTACAGGGGGATCTGAATTTGACTGATCGAAATCCTGAAAATTGTAACATGAAAATAACTGGGGCTGTATCACTGAGCTGCCATCTACTTCATAAGCTAATTCAGTAATTGATGATTTTACCATGTCAGTAAACAATTGGTGGACAAACGATGGTTTTTCCACCAACTCTTCCATCATTGTACCAAGTTCCTCTTCCCGATCGTTAGTATCGTCCCTCTTATATTCTTCAAAAATCTTTCGCTCGCAGTGTTCGACACATCTACGCCACATATCAGGATCAACGCATGCTAGACATTCTGCCTAGACTCTCTCTGTTTTTGGAAGCGAGAAATCGTACTCTGGACCAACTGTGGCATCGAATTTCTGCTTCACAATACGCCACACCATTTCCATTGGATTGTAAATTGAGTGGTAGGGTGGTAAACGGATAATCTCATGAGTAGTGTTCTTAGTAACATATTCATCCAACACGTATGTCACAGACTGTCCAGGAAGTTTACACCTGGCCAGGAGTTCTTTTTTAGTCATGGTTTCATCCCAAAAGACTTCATGGTCAGACAACCATGTTTGGAGCTGCGTCTTATTCCAGGAAGTAACTGGCCATTGCTCGGTCTGAAAATCATATAATTCAAATGATGAATCATTATGCACTTTACAGTTGTACATAATGAAATTCGGAGTTCTTCAATACTTACGCGTACAGAGTGGTATAATGCGTTGTCCATCACAATGACCGATCCTTCCGGTATATTGGGCAGCAGTTGCGCGGTAAACCACTCCTGGAATCTTGGCCCATTCATGTCAGAGTGATAGTTATCTGAGACTTTGGGATTAGGCTTGAAACGTACAAAAAGTGATGCTCCAGGCACAAAACCGTCCTTTCCACCAGCATGGCAAATGATGAATCGCTTGCCCGTAGCATTTGATTTCCTGGAGCAACTCTCCACTTTATCATTCTCCCACACTTTCTTTTTGCCTGTTCCTTGACGATACATCCACGTCTCATCTAGATAGATAATGGTTCTTCCTTCTAGAATACGCTTTGTAATTGGCTTCAGAAACTTGATTCTTTTGAGGATAATGTATGGTTCCTCTACCACATACTTCGTAAGATCACGGTGATGGTAAGTAAGTCCCATATCCTTAAGAACTTCCGTGAGAGTCGCTCGTTCTCCATCGAAACGGATGCCCCTCCCTCTGAAGTAATTAAAAAAACATTCAGTTCACTGTCGAAAACGGAGACATAGTAAAAAGAAGAATTAAAGGCGAGAAATTTCATCTGATGGTTGAGAGAAGCCGAGCGACAGTTACAGTTTGACCTGAAGAAAGAGTGATGAATATTGCAAGACAATGCAATATGAAAAACCAATTCGAATCTCAGCTCACGTTCCCCTGCAAATTCGTAAAGGAGATCAAGAATTCGGCATTTCACTTTTTCGGTTACGTCTCTTTTTTTTCCTTTCGTCTTTGGTCGACTTTTGCCAGGAGTTTCCATAATTCCAGCCCTTACTCGAGTAATATACTTGGAAACTGATGCTCTCGAAATTCTCAAAGCGTTAGCAGTTCTGGCACTATACCAAATAGTAATATTTACAATCAATACCTGTTGATCCAGTGTAGGGAAATTCATGCAGCACTCATTAAAATATTATTCAGCGTGGTATTTTTGCAAACAAAATAGAGTGCAAACATTCATCTTATAGTAAATCATAAAATCTTAGAGCATAAGTCATGCGAGGATAAATGCAGAGCCTCATGATCAATCAAAGAAAATTCACGGTCGAGACAACAGTTGTGTCCCAAGAATGGAATCTGCATTGCCCGATCACTTTTGTAGAGGCGATGCAATTGAAATAGCTGTATCAAAACGCAAAAATTGAATAGATGAAAGTAGAGTAGTCGCCAAACCTGTGTGAAATGATAAATTAATCATTAATCGAAGTGTTGTGTGTAAAAATGAAAAATGTAGAGCAGAAATACGGTATTCAAAGAACAGGGTGACCAAAGAAAAAAATGCAACGAAAAATGAATGTCAATCAATGAATCAGGAAGTGCAATTATCGTGGAATAATTGGAACCACTGAACCAGACCCATTTGAGTAGTGAGTGCGCGTTTTTAGTGAAAAGGGGCGGGGCTTCCCCCTCTATTGTGTGTCGGGCCCCGTTGTAGTCCCCTCTATTGTTAGGTTGCAGGTGTTCACCTGCTGGGTGATTTATGTGTTTTCCGGCGTGAGAAAGTTTTTTTGTGAGGGTGGGTGGCCGAGTTGGGTTCGCAAGATGGTGGAGGGTTTACGAAGTGGGTGGTGGGTGGTGGGAGGAGGAAAATGGGGTGGGGGGTGGCATGTGGTGTAACGTGACTTTTTACCCGGGGAGTAAAAAGCCACTGCGCCGTCCCTCCCTCCGCCTCTCTCACACAATGTCCCTTAATTAAAACCTTTCAATGGGCGCCAGGTGGTTTTTACGGAACCACCAAACCGGAAGTTCCTCGGCGGAGTCCTGCCCTACCTTTTTACGGCTCATAACCGGCCCGTAGCAGCCAGGAGTTCCGCCGAGAACGGAACGAAATAGGCGGAAGGGGGGAGGTGTTACCTTTTTCCCGTCTAACCCGAGAGAAAAACCATGACATGAGTCAGGGGGGGAATCGGGGGTGTTAACCCGATCCGCTGCCATTTCCCATTAATAAAAAAAACCTTGAAAACTACCGAAATGAACCTGAAAAGTTGAGGAATTCGGGAAAGAAGGAACTCTTAAATAAATTATTCGTACATTAAATAAATCGGGTAAAATCAGAGTATATTAACAGAATAATAATAATTACAGTTAACTTGACTCGAAACTTTAGAATTATTGGAAACTTTAATGAAAGACAAAAAGAATTCATTTTATAACAAATAATAATTATTGAGAATTAAATTTGGAAGGAATTCCAGAAATAAGTGATTTTAGTTACGATTATTTAGAGTACCGAAATACATTGATTTTAGTTATGATTATTATGGGTATCGAAATTAAATTATTTTAGTTATCATTATGGAATTCTAGGTAGTACAATATGTTCGATAACTCATTGATTTTCTCCAGAGGACTGGAATTCTTGGAAAGGAGAATGAGAATTTCGGGGAAAATAACGTGGAATCACAATTGCCGTCAATAGTTAAATTTTAATCACTCAGAAAATGAGATTGTAATTACATTAAAGCAGTTGTCCGGGAAATAAGATTTAGCAAGAAAAAACTATTGGCCCGTTGATTCTACGTTATTTTAATTCGGTTGAGTGTCTGTTAATTGTCTTTAATAATGAGAAAAAGAATCGAAAGTTCACAAATAAATGCACTAATCACTTGCACTAGCGGTGTAGCCTTGAAAAACCTCGTTGGTGTAGCCGCGCGTACGTTGATTAATACCACAAAATTAAACGCTGTGTATCCGATGAAAACTCACGATGAAGTGACGCTTGGCCAGTCAGAGTTAAAGAGGGGGGGTCAGGCCGAAAGACTTGAGCCCTTTTTGACCAACCCTGACTGACCTGCTCGACCGGGCCAGAATTTTGGCGCCCAGTTTCGAACACAATAACCATCCAAAAGGCACGGATTTCTCGGAACTCGTCCGAGGTATACGGGTGACGCAATACGGGGGGAAGGGGGGAATTAAAATGCTTCGTTTACAGGACTAACGCATTTTCTTCAAAATTATACTCCAGATTTTATTCAATAAAAAATAGAAATATGTTTCGGGAAGGGTAAATTTGGGATCGTTGGGTTCGCCTACTTCATCCCTATCGAATGGAACCGATTTCGGGATTTTCCCACGGGAATTAGGGGAGTTATTCCTAAAAAACCATTTTCCCTACCCAACGTTACGAGTGCGAGTGAGATAGACTCACTGCGCATCACGGCAAGTAAAAGGCGTGGGGCTTTTCGGGTTTTCACGTACAACAAAATGAATGATAACGACACGGCAATTTTTAAAGGGAATTAATCAATTAATTAATTGTTCCGGGGATGAGTCGGGAAGTTACGGCTTAAATCGACACGGCTAACGGGAGTGAAACGGGATCTTTGGGGTAACGATAGTTATTCTCACCCAATTCGATGACTTTTCTCCCTGGGCTCTCCTCATCCTCTGGACAAATAGGCCTCTCCACATCCTGCAGGAAGTCCGCTTCCGTGGCACTGATGAAACGGCAGGGCTCACACGTGTTGTCCCGTTGCCTGCTCACTCTCGACTGACTCTTCAGACGCGATCAGTCGTCTGGGGGGGGGGGGGGGGGGGGGGGTGGGGGATGCTCGAGCTGACTCATGCCCCTCGATGCCGTCAGGGCGCATGACAGTCGCGCTCGCCTCGGGACTCTTCTCACGCGGGAATATTCAAACTAACTTAAAGTCAAACTTTTAAGGGGGGGGGGGGGTAGGGTTAATTCGGTCAAAAAAAGGCATATTTTTATGAATTTTTATTGACGAAACAGTTAATATAAATGATGTTGTTCCCATGGGGTATTCTTGAGTCACATTTGAAGAAGACTCTGTGAAATTTTCGTGGAAAAATATAAAGATTTGAGCCAGTGGGAGCAGCTCTTGTCAGGTGCCTCGGAAAAAAAGCATTTTGCGGTGGACAGCGGAACTCAAGACTGGATCGTCTAAAACGAAAAAAGCGAAGCGATTCCGTTAGTTTATAAGATCAACCAGGTAACCCTGTCGAGAAAATTTTTTTTTTCACATTTTTGGATTTTTGGTTGCACTTTAAAGTCAAAAACCCGATTTTCGACTAAAAAACGAACATTCAAGCTCCTATAAAAAATACTTGAAATGAAAAAATAAAAAAAAACTCGAAAGCGTTACCTCGCTGAATATGTTTGAAACAAGTGTGCAAAAAATCAAATCGAACGGTTCAGTAGATTCTGAATGAGAGTGTCCACCGACTTTTAAAAAGCAAGTTGTGGGAAAATCGATTTGAAGTTTGAACTTGAATTTCGAAATTTAAACTTTTTACTTACATAGAGTCGTCAATTCCGCGTCCGCAAAATATGAAACTATCATCAGAGGTGTCCAGAATAAGTTGCCACTCTTGTCATTGGCCAACGCGACCTTCTTTGCTCGGAAGCGTAGTTTTGATTTGAGCTCAATTCTAAACCACTCATACTAAAAATGCTGTACTACCGTCAATTTTTCTCGGATCGACTTGAAATTTTCACAGAATATTCCTGGAATATGGTACTTTCACCTCAAAATTTTTCAAAAAATCGAGAGAAAAAAATTAAGGCGCATGCTATTTGCACAATACACGCAAAAGTCACGCTAGGTATAATATACCAAAAATATGATTAAATATAATTTAAATTACTGCGTGATGGGCAGAGGTGTGGGGTATATAGACTGTGTGTGTGACTTTTCAAGACAATTTGAATGGAATTTGGTATATCACTGGATAGCTCAGTCGGTAGAGTACCTGGCGCGTAACCAGTTGATCCGGGTTCGACTCCCGGTGCAGGCATATCCAATATTTTCCTTGAATTGTTTTGAAATATATTGTGCAAATAGCCAGAGCCGAAAATTAAATACCCTACCCCCCCCCCCTTAAATAACGGGCTTTTCTCTGAGTTGTCCAATTAATTTGCGACCGGGCTACTTTTCGGAGCGCTTCTCCGGGGATTTCCTAAATAAACAAACTCAAATAAAATGATCATGGGGCACGGATCTTGTCCGCTGATGCCCCCTTAAATCTAACGGGGATTTATTCCCAAAGTGAAGTCCCTAATTTTTCCTAACACTGAATAACCTAACCGGGATTCACCCCCCAAAATTACAACAATGAGGCACAGATCTTGTCTGCTGATGCCTCCTAAACTAAACGGGTCTCTATTCCCCAAAATATGAAACAGGATTGGAGTACTCTGAGGCACGGATCTTGTCCGCGGTTGCCTCCCAATCCTCACTCAAAATTTTATACCAACCAAAATTAATTAACACACATAAAATCCCCTTATTGGGAGCGCCAGTTTGACTGGACTTTTCGCGCTTTCTCCGATCCCTAACCTCGCTTCCGCTTCAAACGGTCGCATTTCGGGGTTGTCACGGGGTTGTTACAGGTGTATGTCACGGGGTTGAATGGGGTTTTCGGGGTAGTTTGCCTTTTTCTCGTGCGCGATGGTTATTGCACTTACCTGTGCTCGGCCGATGTCCTGCTGGACAACGAGAACCTTCGGGGCTCGTTACAGTGGGGTATCTACGGAAAGGGAAAAATGAGGGGGGGGGGCGAAATTTGGCATTTCGAAAGCGCGAGACAATCTTGCAACTTCGGAAGTTCATTTTTCGAAACTCCTCCCTGAAAAATGGAAAAAAAAACATGTATGTTTTCTCCTCATCCTCTTCTCCGTCTTTCTCCTAACCGCAGACTGAAAAAGCGACTATCTGCTGAAAGTCTGGCGCAAGAAAACATGGTTTTTTCTTTTCGTTTCCAACGGAAACATAAATTGCTCTGCAAGATTCAAGTAAAAAAAGAAAAGAGCGAAATGCAGAAAGGTTCCCTCTTTTTCACAGGAAAAGCCTAAAAAGGATCGACAAAGGTTTTTTCCTCTCCTTCTCTTTCTCGCGCCTTCTCATGCCCTATAAGTGACTTTGCCCTTAAGGACCCCGAAAATAGGAAAAAAATATTTTCTCTACAGGGGTCATAAATTTGCCCCAAGGTTCAAGTTGAAAATCAGAAAAAAGCAAAATGCGAGATGGCCCCCTCTTTTTACAGGAAAAAGCTAAAAGGATCGAGAAAGTTATTTTCTCTCCTTTTCTCTCTGTCTCCTTTGAAATAAAAAAAAACCCAATGCAGAAAGAAATAACATTCCGGAAGATGACCCTTTGGTTTTCTCAAATTTGGAAAAGCCCCTTTCTCAACTACGGAAAAACCAAAAATGACTGAGCTCTCTCTCTCTCTCTCTCTCTCTCTCTCTCTCTCTCTCTCTCTCTCTCTCTCTCTCTCTCTCTCTCTCTCTCTCTCTCTCTCTCTCTCTCTCTCTCTCTCTCTCTCTCTCTCTCTCTCTCTCTCTCTCTCTCTCTCTCTCTCTCTCTCTCTCTCCCTCTCTCCCTCTCTCCCTCTCTCCCTCTCTCCCTCTCTCCCTCTCTCTCTGCGGTAGACCACCTTCCCAGGGAAACAACTGGAGGCTGTAAAGGACAAGGTTGGTTGAAATAAACGATAAAAAAGAATTTTTTTTTCAGAATGAAAATTTCAGATATATTTTTCTTTTTTTTTCAATACGTTCCATACATATGTATCATATGGTACATGAACGGCTGGCACCTGAACAGGAGCGCCTAACGCGTAGCTCAAATTATCAAAATCAAAATGAAACAATTCACCAAAAAATTGGTATAAATATTCTAAATCATAACGTGGAAAACGCTTGCGTAGATCAGCATAACTGCCCTTGAAGATGTCCTCAAAATTGGTATGGATGTATTCTCGTAGCTGATCAGCATCCGGTAATGCGTTATACTGCATATGTTTCATCACGACCCAGGTAGTGATATCAAGAAGAGAATCTTTGTATGCAACAATCGGCAAAGTGCTCAAGTGATTCAGCCATTGATTGGCCCACGATGCTTTCCTTTTCAGCTCCCGAATTGTTGCTTTCAACATCACAATCTTTTGTTCACCATCAGCGTGGGTGAATGTGATGGAACGATTTTGGAAACTGTTTGTAAACTGCACATTCAGCTTTCCATAAATCTTTTCGTGGAATTGCCTTTGAGCTCCGCTGAATGTCTCGACGCCTTGAAGTATCGTTGTAGGTAAGGGAGATCCTTGCACAGCAGGTGTCATTCTTCGCCATTCAACGAAATTGCAGCACGATGCGGGCGTGATACAATAATCTGGACTGTCTGCCTCAAATTCTTTTACAGTGTTCCACTGTGAACTGACACAAAGTTGCTTCGTGTCGGATTCATTCAAGGGCACTAACTGCGTTACTCTTCTTACTCAGCGTACTCCCGACCTTTGTTAGCGCAGACAATGCCGAATCGTAATCCTATTACCTGGGTCCATCCGATTCCCCCCCATACTATTAAGGACTCTCGATATTACACTTTCGCGTAAAAAAAGTATTTTTGAGTCAAAAATTTAGACTATCTTGACTCAGAAAAAAATATATATTCAAGAATTTTCGTTCATTGAGTTGCGTTGTAATTACTAGAATTCAACTGGAATGGAATAAGAAGAAAATAAAATAGCAATTGAACTCCTCAAAAGACCTCCCCTCCATGAAATGAGTGGAACATCCACGTAATTAATTAGTCATAATTAAATTGGTGGCTCCGAACCAATCACCATCACGGGGGTGGAAAGGGAAGGTCAGAATTAGATGAGTTTGAGACGTGGCAAAAGATTTTAGCAATAATTTAGTTTGCATTGTCAGTGTTGAGATTAGACAGAATGGTAGACGTAACCAATCAAAAAAGTTTCAATTTGAAATATTTGAGTGATTTCACTGAGAAAATTCTTGGATATTTGGAGAAAAGATTAGTAGATCAAATTCAATTAATGCAAGAACTCACATATTTTCAGGGAAATTTAGAGTCTATGTTGATATCTCTAAGTAATTACAAGCCAGATTTAGAAACCTTAGCAGCAAACGCGCAATCTCATGTGACGAAATAGATGAACTTACTATTTTTTTTAAATTAATTCAAAAAGTACGTTTTTGCATTTCACCTTCGATTCCCTCAACCTTTTTCCTTGCTCCTCCTAATGGAAGACGCCTACCACTTTGCCGTAGTTTAGATTGAGTAGCATCGACAAAATGCTAGCCAAGAGTAGTCAAAATTTTAATTGAACGATCTGATCTCCCGTGAGCGTCGTTCCATGAGACTTATCCGCTTCAAAAAAACAGGATCATGTATGTGGTCGCACAGAATTAAAAAAAAATGATGATATGCCCGAAAATTCATGATGAAATAATTGAAGGGGGACCGTTTATGACCGGATGAGTCCTCAGGTACAAGGAGTGGTAATGGGATTAACGCAAGTTCCTCTCGACTACCTGAAATCTGCCCAGGCTTGTACTAGACACTGACTTGTTGGTGGCCATGGTCTCACAGCAGGTATAAAGTCAAGGATGAACTGACGCTAGTTTCCGTCGAAACCTTTCCTATAGCTGGCTTT